>JBBDGP010002032.1:715000-1182500 GCA_037952835.1 Lithobates septentrionalis
CTTGAGGACCGGAGTTGAGAAACACTGGTCTAGACATTTGGCTACCTGAAATTTGATAAAAGGAGCGCTAAGAATTCACAAGAGATCTCGTAACATGGAACATTACAGTAAAGAATTTTCCCAAAGAAAGATAAGCATTTTAACAAAGTATGGGGGTGTTTTTACAATTAATTTATTCTTTTTACCAAAAAAGGCGAGCATAAGGCCACCACCAAACCAGGCTACTGTAGCAAATCTAAGGCATATGATAGCATGTATGAAGATGATGGCATTCTTCACTCATGTATGTGTTGGAGGAGTGCTGGACCTCAGAATGGGCCAAGATACAGCAGTCAGGATCCTACTCTTAGAAGCCGCTCTTTGTCAATGAGGGTGCCCCACAGGGTCCCTGGAGTAGTCCATAAAGCTTTAATCCTTCTATTGCTTTATAGACCATTTAAAGCATGTGTCATGCAATCAAAAGATCAGTGCATTCAATACCCAATTTAAGGACCTCTGTACTGTTTCCGAAAGTAAAATCCAAAATGGTTTGCTGGTTATTCAATCTTCAGCCCCTTTCACTTGGTCGGACTCATTGGGTCCGCCTGTCAGTCTTTTAGGCAGACCCGATCGGACCATCCATTGCCCTCTCTGGAGCGGCGGGTATCAATGAACATGTATCCATTGACATCCGATCCTAGCCGCTAAAAACAGATGGATGGGGATCCCATTTGTTTCCCATCTGTCTAGCACAGGGGTTTGAAACTGCCGGCCCTCCAGCTGTTGCGGAACTACAAGTCCCATCATGCCTCTGCCTATGGGAATCATGCTTGTAATGGTCAGCCTTGCAATGCCTCATGGGAATAGTTCTGCAACTGCTGGAGGGCCACCAGTTCGAGACCCCCGGTCTAGCGGGTCGGATCAGATGGCGTCAGGTGTAAATGGACAGGTGTTTTTTTTTTTTTTTACGAGGAGAGTGGGCTGTGTGTGTCTGCTCTGCATAAGCAGAGCGGACAAGAACCTGTCATCCGCCTGCTCAGCGGCGACCAGTGGACAGATTCCCCACTAAGCTGGCAGAGTCTGCCCCATGTGAGAGGGGCCTAAGTGCCCATTCACAATACGAACTACATGTGAATCGCACAGGATCATGTTGCGTGTTCCTGTGCAATTCACATGCATTTCTGAGCAGTGCAATTTCAGCCTATTCATTGTGAATGGGCTGAAATTGCACGGCACCAAAAGTAGTGCATGCACTACTTTTGGAAATGCGCTGCAACCGGATCACATGGTACTATTGTAACATGCAATCCAGTGCAGGTAAACACATTGCATTTGCGTACAGCGTTTGGGGGGGTTGTTAACTTTGTACTGACACCCACTGCAGATCGCAGGGGCAGTACGATTGGAATGTGGTGCGGGAAACCAGCACAGAACGCGGGTTGCCTGCATAGCATTCTAGTGTGAATGAGCCCTTAATCATAATCCACGCCCACAATGTTATTTTAGCTCTCTCTCAGTTTTCATCCAGGTTTAGTTGAGACCATTTTGGATTCTCTGGCCATTCGGAGTCAGAGGGTGACTCTGGTCAAGGAATTTGGTGGGCTCTGATGCACATGTTTAATGCATCTCATCAATTTTTATCCCTTGAGTGATGGGCTTTTTGACTTTATTTCCATGAAGCTTGTAATTGTAAATGGTGTTGGGTCAAAGATAGTCTACAAGTTTCAAATGTTTAGTCCTATTGGTATTAATTTCCAGCCAAATAAATTCTGCTGCTAGGCCCATAGAACCTCTTAGCTTGCATGTCTTGAAAATAAACTGACAGCAATGTTCCGCCATCCACAAAATCCAGGTCTGCTTTATGTGCAGCAAAGCCCCTTTCCTTGTCTAACTGTCCTCTTCACTACCCATTCCAAATCCAGGATGAACAAAAATGGAGAATACTAAAGACATCTGTATGCTTTACATTTAGCAGGCTTTAACAAGCATGCATTTGTTCAGTGGTGCTGCCTGACACTTGTTAAATGTTTGGCAAATGTGATACTCAGTTCAGCAAACTGTTGTAAAACACCTATAACTACCCTAAATTATGACGATTATACTTGGAACACCATGACATTCCAAAAAGTCTGCTTGATCATTTTAGGACCAAAAGCTATGTAAGCAAAACAAAGATCACAACACAAAGTGAGGTTAAAGCCTAACTTCACTTTTGCCATCACTGTAAATAATTTGCTTGGGCCAAGCTGGCCACAACAAACTCATTTACTAATACATGGGGCCACTGAGAGCACTGTATAAACCGTATGTAGCATCAGCTAAATAGTGTACAGCGCTGTGTTCCCGCAGCAGAAGAGGGACTTCCTGTCCTTCTCCTGGAAGGAAATAGAGTCAGGCTGAGTGCTGCTCATCCAGTCACAGGAACCTTGTATTTTACCAATGAATACATCAGTGAAGACTGGTGTAATCCACATGCCTCTCCACCTCAGCCATTCAGAGGAAGCCTTATTCATTCATAAATTACAAAACTTCCTGTGATTGAATGAGCAGCACTCAGTCCGACTTGATTTTGTTCCAGGAATAGAATGGGAAGTCCCCAGTGGCGGTGCGTCCATTAAGGGTGCACGGGCGTCGCCCCCTCTCTCCAGCCACCCCCCTATATAAATAATAGATAGATTAATGCATTGCATGAAATCGATCCATGGCCCCTGCCGCCACCCCCTATTCAGGCGTCCGGCCCCTTTTCGGACGCCTGAATTACAGCAGCGGGGATGTATTTTGATTAGAGCCATAGGCTCCAAAAAAACAAAACCATTTGACTGGGGCACAGTGAGGCTGCAACTGACTGGGGCACAGTGAGGCTGCAACTGACTGGGGCACAGTGAGGCTGCAACTGACTGGGGCACAGTGAGGCTGCAACTGACTGGGGCACAGTGAGGCTGCAACTGACTGGGGCACAGTGAGGCTGCAACTGACTGGGGCACAGTGAGGCTGCAACTGACTGGGGCACAGTGAGGCTGCAATTGACTGGGGCACAGTGAGGCTGCAATTGACTGGGGCACAGTGAGGCTGCAACTGACTGGGGCACAGTGAGGCTGCAATTGACTGGGGCACAGTGAGGCTGCAATTGACTGGGGCACAGTGAGGCTGCAATTGACTGGGGCACAGTGAGGCTGCAATTGACTGGGGCACAGTGAGGCTGCAATTGACTGGGGCACAGTGAGGCTGCAATTGACTGGGGCACAGTGAGGCTACAATTGTGTTTTTTTCTGAATTTTTCAGTTTGTTTGCGCCCTCCCAAAAAATTTTATGCACCAGCTGCCACTGGAAGTCCCCATACAGCTGCTGCAACACTGTTGCAGTAACAGTTGCATGTAAATAGCTGATGCTACATACACCACAAAGCGATGATAGCAGGTGTATGTACTGTATTAGAAAAGGAAAGTTTGTTTGGGCCAGCTTGGTGCAAATTAAAGTGATTGTACATATAATCCTCATTTAACGACTTACCTGTTTAACGACCGCTTGGACTTACGACCAGCTTTCCCGACCCGAGTGATTCGCTGTACATCACTGTTTTGTACAGTACAGAATTTGTGTTTATATTTTTGTGTTCTGTACTTATGCAAATTAGAACAACGTTATGGAGCTGGAGTTTTGTGTTTAGACTTTTCTTTCAGAACACAGTACAGTAGTTAAGAATGCTTAAAATATTGATTACTTGAGGCTCTTTAACGACCAATTTGTTTAACAACCTGGTCGCTGGAATGAACCTGGTCATTAAGTGAGGAGAGCCTGTAAAGTCTTGTTTTTTTTTTATAAAAATAACAAACATGTTATACACACCTGCTCTATGCAGTGGATTTGCACAGGGCAGCCCGGATCCTCCTCTTCTCGGGTCCCTCTTCTGTGATCTTGGGCCCTCCCTCCTGTTCAGTACCCCCACAGCAAGCAGCTTGCTATGAGGGCACTCGAGCTGAGTCACAGATCCCTGTGTCTATTCAGACATGGAGCCTTTACAATCACTATTTTAAGTGATAGCAAAGCTGGAGTTAGGGTTTACGCTGAAGGACAGAGTGCTCTGCAGCCGGCAGCAGACAGAATTTAAAAAAAATAAAAAAACATACTGCAAAATGTTTACTGCCCTAAGAGTGGATACAAATTGCAGCATTTACTACTACTTTAAGTTGTTCAGCTAATCTGGAAAAACATTTTTCACATTTGCAGATCTACTTTTCTTAAGGCACGGCTTTTGTTTGCTTTTCTAGCTTTTAAATGCTAACTCCAAATGCAGCCAGCACCCATCAAAAACATTGGGGTGTGCGCTGCCAAGATCCTCCCAAAGGCTAATGCTCAAGTAAACAGGGCCATGAACCAAATGTATAAAATAAACAGTTACCAAATGTGCACTTTACAGTGGGATTTTATTTATTTTGAGTCAAGATTACTCAGAAGACTAAACGTGGTCTTCTTGGCAGCATTTGTAGATGTATAAGAGCAAATTGGGCATATTACCATGACCCACCTGCCTATAATTATCATAATATAGTAACAAGTGAAGTAGACACATGGAGTATACTCACAGAGTTAGGTGTACCTACTAATAATTATAAAGCCCCACGAACATTTAAAGCTCAACTCAACGGCTAAATATACACAGATGAATACATATATTGTGGTTGTACCTGACTAAGCACTTGGATTTCTGTCCATCCATTCGTGAGATTTACACAGCCCTTCTAGACACCAAAGCCACCCTGATGACCAGTTTTCTCATACCATTAAAAATGCAGTTCGGTCACCTGTCTCCAGCTTATGAATAGATAGAGGTTCTAAGTCCTCCCTGCTCCATCCCAAACTAGAACATAAAAACGTTGCCTTCTGATCAAATGGAATTTTTCTTAATTTGATCGACTTGGAGCTCAGCTTTAATACAATAGGTGACGCCGTCGAGTAAATACAAACAAATCTAACCAGATAGCAACTGTCAACTTACCTTCAATGGTCCCCCACTTGGTTTTCCGGCCCAGTATTCGCCTACCATTAATTTGGTACTCTTGGTCACTACCAACAACAGCAAATGGAATCATTTCCTGCGACAGAAGAGAGAAAGGCTCATTAGCATGATGAACGTGGGCAGTAGGCACAGCTACACATATACAAGGGGTACATATACATGCGCCTGCATGGCAGGGAATGCCTTGGCCGCTAATGATTGGCTTTGTGCAGTGACAGCTTACTGGCAAAATAAGATGGGTTTGGACTAGGATCTGAACATGCCAGAGTTCATCCCTGGTAGGCAGGAATACAACATTTATAGGTAAAGTTGGTCCAGGGAATATCCGATTGCCTCTCGGGGGAGCAGGAAGGATTTTTTCCCCTGCTAGAGCAAATTGGATTATGCTTCGCTGTTTTTTTTGGCCTTCCTCTGGATCAATTGTGTATATGGGATTGTAGGATTTATTTTTTATATTCTTTTTATTGGTTGAACTAGATGGACTTTTTTCAATCTAACTAAAGAATGGATTGTATGGTATTCTACCTATAAAGTGTGATACAACCATCCAGGCAACACAATGGATAGTACGACTGGATACTTACTCTGATCTTTTCATTCACCAGCCGGTCTTCTGCATCCTCATCAAACTCCTTCTGAGGATAGATATCTATACCATTGTTCTGGAGATCTTGACGGATCTGTAAAAGACAGAGGAAACATTCTTTTATGCCAGCCACAGAAATATTTCTTAACATAAAATCTTTGGGGTAATGTGCTGTTCTGGTTTGCTAAAATTGTAACAATTTGTAGCCAGAAAATGCATTTGAAGAGTTTGTTCCTTGCCTTAGAACCCATGCAAATAAAGACAATACGGGGAAACTTTTTATATACCTACTAGAAAAACTGTGTGCATCTTGGGAGCACCTGATTAGGTGACACGCAATCCCTAATTAGCTGCCACAAGCTGAACTTCCCTGGATATTACTTGGCCTTCCTCATAATGATGGGAAAACCATCTGCAATGTGGATTCCAGAAAGTCACAGAGAAAGAGAATTCTGTTATGTATGGGGCCAAGAAAACATTCTTGGCAACTTTCCCCAATGAAGTACACGTGCGTTTCCATGCACTGATGCATGTTTCAGCCCTTTGGGTTAGGATGACAATTGAAAATTATTAAGCTGCAATGCACTTAATGTGTGAAAAATAGATGCTGCTTACATTTTGTAATACCAGACAATGTGTGTTGTGCTGTGCTCTGGTGTGTGGCAGTGCTCCCGCATTTTGGAGATACGTGGGAACAAAAGAGACACCACAGTACACCAACTCACAATATACATGAATGGGCCCTTATGGCAAAGCAAGAAGGTTTTGATGTATGGTGGTGGTGTAAGCAAAAGTAATCTTGTGGTTTAATAGATTTTTTTTTTTTTTTTTTAATAATCCTAGCCCACTGTATTCAACAGCCTCTACTTTTAAAGTTTTTAATGCTACTTTGCTGTTTTAGCCGTTGCCCAGTGTGTATAAAATATAACTGTGCAGTCCAACAGGCACCAAAGTTTGACCAGAGTACTCGTAAGCTGGGTATACACTGAGCTTTTTTCATTCAATCAGTGAGTTGAATGAAAATAAATAAAATAAAAACCCCCCAAAAAAAAACCTCACAGTTCCCCCCCATCAACACAAGCGAAGTTGATGCAGAGATCTTTCTAGCTATGTCTTTGTATTCTGACAGTGGTGACTCCCCGGAGTCAGAATACACAAATCAGTGCTGCAGCCACTGGCTGCAAGCGCTGATTGAATGCTGGTTTTCCAGCATGACTATTCGAAAGAAGCCAGTTACACTGGATTCTGTTGAACAAAGAGAGGTACACACATATATCTAAAGTCGGCCGGTTCAGCGGGTACATATACCCAGTTTAAGGGCTTGTGTACAAGGGCATCGTTTACCTGCTATTGATGTGGTGCACATCAGTAACAGGTCCGCAGATTCCCATTTACCTTAATGGTACAGTACGGCTGATCTGAGGCTCCATTTAATCTGCATGTTCTATTAGCGTAGATTTAGATGTGCGTCTAAATCTCCCTTGCCATTGAAGCCCGATCTGCTTTCGTGCTCCAGAGGCTACTGACAGGCGGTGAGGAAGTGATGCGACGCCTCCTCACCGCTTGCTTTAACCCCATTTTTGCAGACAATTGCATGCGGCTACAGGGCATTTGTATTGCCTCCCCATTGAGTCATGAAGCGAAGCCTCACACGGCATGTAAAGATTCCCCTCTGCAGCCTAGGGCAGCTGGCAAACGGCAAGAACGCAGATCAATTGAAAATCGAAACAAGGCGCTAGAGATGTATTGCAGGCAAGGATCATAGGCAGCCTTTTGCATTTAAACTTGTGTTAAGATGTGCTGAGTTGGAATATAAAAGCTTATGTTTGACAGCAATGACCATATATACAAGTCCCAACAGACCTCTCTTTATCCGTAATACAAGTATGAGCGAGGGTGCATGTGATGAAGGGTGCGGCCTGAACTCTATGCCATCACAGAACACGGCAGTGGAAGTTCAGAAGAAGCATTTTGACTAAGAGGAAAAGGCATTTTAAGGCCTATTCAAACAAAAACCACCCTATTGCACTAGGACAACGTGATCATTCTGAAAGGCACGTCAACCCACTTAGGCAACAGAGTGCAACATACTTGTCTTGCAGTGCACAGCATCAGTGTAAACCATCTGTGCACTAACACGCTGCCTTCAAATAAAAAATAAAGAATAAAAATCAACATGCATTTCTTTTTTTCTGTGTTAAGGTGCTCTTCAAGCCCATTCACAGCGTGCCTTGCTTATGTGCGTGCATGTGATGCATAGCATGGATTAAGTCCGAAAAATCCTAGACAGCCATACAAGACTGTATAGAAAACAAATGGTGTTTAACTTCAGTTGGCCTTTGCAACTGTCAGCCTCAAGCTGGATGAATCTATTCTCTTCAAATAGATATTTCTTAGAATTGATCATTTTATGAACTCATTTGTACACAAGATTTACATTAGAATAAACTTTATAATCCAATAAAGTGTGAAAGATCTTTGATTGCAGCTGTTTCATTTGCCTAAAACAATATCCTGTGTATAGTCATAGCAGCCGGCACACAGGAAGCACCAGTAATGCTTCTTCAACACTTAATTTATCAAGATCAGAAGAGCACAGGAAACCAGTATGTATGTTGGTTAAACAAATTCCACACTGCTCGGCATGACAGAAACTGCAACAGTCCACCGACATTAGCTAAACTGACTTGTAGCGCACATTTAATATACCTTTAAAGCAGATTAAACACTCCTCTTTTTTTTTTTTTTTTAATTAAAAGGACCCCAGGAGCTGTTAGCCATAATGTGCTAAGATTAGCACATCATGGTAGACTACCTGTCAAATGATCCCTTCCAGCACTGCGCTGTCAAGTGTTCCTTCCATCTTCTCTCTCTTTCTTTCTTCCAAGGTCTGACTGTTCGGCCACTTGCGAGTCCAATCATCACCGCACAGAGGGGTGCAACAAATGTACGCTGAGCTGTGCCATGTGTGGCTTAGTATACATTAACCTTGACAGGCAGGGAGAAATAGTTATGACAGAAGAGACCAGTTGGGTCTCTTCTGTCAGAAAAGTCCTACATATCAGGGATTTTTTAGGTTCAATTTCACTTTAATAGGGTACGTCCACCCAAAAGTGATATTTTTATTTTTGGTAGATGATTTAAAGTTCACCTTTGTGAACATATTACGCCCATATTTAGGGTGTAACATGCAAGATGTTCAGCAACTGACTACACAGTCACGCCACTCATTCACAAAGTTCTGTGAATTCAAGAACTACAAGTACCGTCAGCCTTTGCGGATGATGGATTGTAGTTCTCATGGAACTAACAGGGCACTGATGAGCGCTCTAGGTAAGTCATTGTAGGAGTCGACCAATGTAGTTTTTTCAGGGCTGATACCAATTTTTGGCTGCCTTTCAGGTCAATAGCTGATAACAGGTACCAATATTCCGTATATCACTATGACCTGCCACCCAGATGCAGCATGTCACTTGCCACCCATATGCAGCTTGTCACCATCACCCGCCGTCCACATGCAGCATGTCATTTGCTACTGTCACCTGCCACCCCTATGCAGCTTGTCACTGCCAACCATATGCAGCTTGTTATCACCTGCCACCCCTATGCAGCTTGTCATCCTCACCTGCCACCCAGATGCAGCTTGTCACCACTTGCACTACTTCTGGCAGCCTCTCTCCCCGAGCAGGTAAACTTCCACATGCGGGTGAGAGATGACGTATCTCTCTCTGCTCACCTTCCTCACGGCCCTGCTGTAGGCGCAGAACAGCGCTGATGCAAGGCGGGCAGCGAGAGATGTCATCTTTCTGCTGCCCGCCACACCGCTGACTGAGATTGGCAGAGACCACAGAAAGTGCTGTGCGGGGACGGGGGAGGCGGTCTGAGCAATACCAGTGAGTTTGACTGATTCTGATTATTTGAAAAAAATGTGAATATCAGCCTCTCCGATAATCGGTCAACCCCTAGTTCATTGATCTTCCTATAATAGAGTAACTGGCTGCCCGTATTGGAGGTATGAGCAGACAGCTACACAGACAGTCTGCTGGAGCCTGACATTGAACCCACTACCTGCAGTAATGTTTTACAGGCTCAAAAAAATAAAAAATAAATAAATAAAAAATAAAAAATTTGCACATTTTTTTTTTTAACTACAATAAACATGCATTTTTTTTTTTTAAAGGTGAACTTCTCCTTTAAACCAACTGAAAGTTTTTTTATATCTCTTGGAGACTTTATTTAGTTTCCAGGTCGGCACACTGGCTGACCATTAGAAAGCTTTCCCGCTCTTCCTGCTTTATTTCTTATTTTTTATTAAGGAGAGATTAACAAAGTCTTGGAACACCCAATATTTCCAGGCAGACAGGAACAGAGTAAAGAATTGCGGCAGTTAGATATTGCTGTTTGATCGTCCAATGCACATAAGAATTCATGGCCTGATCAACCCACTAGGCTCTACCAATATCAAAACTATCACTTTTGAGTGGACTGGGACTTTAACAAGCCTCATACTGGGCCTGTCATTGGCTGAAAAAACTTGCACATGGTAACATGGCACGCACACAGGAAAAATACATCTGTGCATCGTTAATGTGCACCACTGCCTAGACTATGGATATTAAACCTAATTAGGCTAAGTGACAACCTATAACAGCTTTCAGACGTGTGTTGTGGTGCAGTGTGCTGCCAAAAATAATGTATGCAAATCATGTTCGTTGGAAAGTGCATTTGGGTATCATTCTGAATGAACTGCACTGCACTCGACTTATCAGGTGTTAATGTGCACGCTACCACAAATACATGGTGTGAACAGGCTCTTAGATATACCTGCTGGCTGTTTACATTAGGGGGCTGCCAACATCTGCTGTTCACAGATACAACTCTGTTTTGATATTTGAAGACACATTCCTCCACAATGCCTATAACTAGAGGGGTGAATGGGGGCTTGCTTGAAGTGCTTTTCCTGTTTGTTCAGAATAACTTTAGTGCTTATAGTTTGGGCAGGGGTTCACTTTAACATACAGAAAGTGAAACCCGTGTCTGACATTACTGATAAAAGACACTTATTGGCTGCCACCAGTATAAGATATGGAAACTTACTCTCTGTTTAAAATAATCTCTTTCTTCTAATGTTAATGTATCTGCTTTGGCAATAACGGGTACAATATTCACCACTTTACTCAGGCGTCTCATGAATTCGATGTCCAGTGGCCTGAGTCTGTAAAACAAAAACATTTGGAGCCAGGTTATTAAACTTTTGCAGCACTGGCCTATAAAGACATACAAAGAACTCAATAAAAAGGAACATAATCTCTGCAATGAAATCTCTTTAGGAGTCAGATTAAATCTATGCAGCTTTATAGAGCACGTTTGATTGTCTCCCAGGATTTAAATCACCCAGCAACAAAACAGCCAAAACCTTGCAACACCATGACTCCAGAGCCAAAACTTTAAGTTTAGAAACAACATGCTTAAATAAAGGAAAACATCACAGGGCATATTAGCAAATAAAACCAAAGTCGTCAAACTAAGCAGTTAAAGGTCAAGGGATTTTTCCTGCTTGGAAATAAATAGGGTTGCACCAATACCACTTTAAAGCGGAGTTCCACCCAAAAGTGGAGCTTCCGCTCATCTGATTCCTCCCCCCCTCCGGTGCCACAATTGGCACCTTTCAGGGGGGAGGGGGGTGCAGATACCTGTATTAGACAGGTATCTGCACCCACTTCCGGGAATAGACTCCCACGCCCCCCCCCCCGCTGTCTCCTGGGAAACATACAGGTCCCAGGTGATAGCGGGGACCACTTAGGACGCGCAACGCGACTCACGCATGCGCAGTAGGGTACCGGGAAGTGAAGCCGCAACGCTTCACTGCCTTATTCCCCTCACCGAGAATGGCAGCGGCAGCCACCGACATCGCTGGACACCTGGACAGGTAAGTGTCCATTTGTTAAAAGTCAGCAGCTGCAGTATTTGTAGCTGCTGGCTTTTAATAATTTTTTTTCAGGTGGACTCCCTTTTTAAGACCAAGTACTTTTAACCCCCCCACCCCCCCCACCCCCCCCCCAAGTACTCGCCAATACCGATTCTTTTTTTTAATATCGTGACAGTGGCACCAATATGCAGCACTGATGAGCACTGATGAGGCGTGCACTGTCTCAGTAGTTTTTTTTTTTTTTAATGCTTTCTTTTTTTTGGGGGGGGGGAGTGGACAGTGTCGGTGTTTTTTTTTTTTTTATGATTTTTACAATTTAAAGCGATGTTCCGCCCAAAAAATAAAAGCCAGCAGCTACACATACTGCTGGCTTTTAACAATAGGACACTTGCCTGTCCTGAATCCAGCGATGTCGGCACTGCAGCTGATGTTTCCATCAGCTGTCGGGTGCTGCCGCCGCCATTGCAGGTAAGGGTACCCAGTATTGTAGCCTTACGGCTTCACACCGGGAACCCTACTGCACATGCGCAAGGCCCCGCCCCTCTCTCCTACTGGCCTGGTGACAGGGAGAGGAGGAGGGAGCCGAGCGGTGATGTTACGGGCCGTGGCCCGGACTCCCGGAAGTGGGAACTGGATACCTGTCAAAGACAGGTATCCTGTCCCCCCTCCCCCCGAAAGGTGCCAATTGTGGCAAATGAGCGGAAGTTCCACTTTTGGGTGGAACTCCGCTTTAACCTTTAAACATTTATTACAATTCTTTTTTTATTTTTTTATCAGCCCTTTTGGGTGGTGGCTTTGGTGAGATATCAGGGGTCTAAACAGACCCCTGACAGCTCCCTTTTGAGACAGAAAAAGGGACTGAGGATAGAGATTCCCCAGTTCCTTTCTCAGCAGCCTCAGCTGCACTGGAGATGAATGGACAGGAGACAGAGGCTCCCCTTCATTCATAAACTGAAGCATCGTTACGATGCTCAGTTATGAATGACCAGAGTCAGTGATCACTGACTATGTACCCAGAAAAGGAAGGAGCCAGTAAATGACAGATTTATGGGCTCCTTCCTCTGCCCTCTATCCTGACAGATCTAGGACGAGGAGGGACTGGAGGAGGACCTGGAGAAGGAGGACACCAGAAGCCAGAGGAGGACCCCGGGAGCCAGAGGACAGTCGGAGCGGTGGTGGGGGCAGTTATAAGCACCAATCTCCCTGTATAGCTTTCAATAAAGCAGCTGAAAGCCACGAGAGGGAGGAGGAGGAGGAGGAGGAGGAGGAGGAGGAGGTGGAGGAGAAGCAGCTGACAGAAAAGCTATACAGGGGGATCAGTGCTTGTGCCCCCAAAGCCGCACCAATCATCTGTGAGGCTGCCCGGCACCCCCTGCTACGCTGAGGACGCCGAGTGTACTGGCCTCTTGCCGGGAGGTATCGGATTAGGCATCGGAGCATTTGCACGAGCACAAGTACTCGTGCAAATTCTCGGTATCGATGCGACCCTAGAAATAAGATGTATGCCATTTATAAGCAATTTAAAAGGGATGTAGGATACTTCACCTTGGCTTACTCATTTGCACCTCTATGGGCAACATACACATGCTATGAGTTACAGTCTAACCTACTGGCTGATATTATGCTATTAAAAATTAGGAGAGGGTTCTAGTGTAGTGATTCGGACACATTTTCTCCTGAAAAAGGATTCCCTAAACATGTGGAGTCCACATGTGAACTGTAATCAGAATCTTTGCATGTTGTAAACCCCTATGTGCTGAGTAATTTTCAATGTTGTGTAATACTTTTTAAGGTCACTTTAACACTGGGGCGTTGGGGGCGTCGTCGGTAAAGGGCCGCTATTTTTTTTAGCTTTTAACCCCCGCCGACCGCTGCTGCCGAATCGCTTTGGCAGCGCTGCCCATTCATTTCAATGGGCGGCGGCACTTTAGGAGTGGTGTATACACTGCTATCTGCTAGAACAGGGGATCAGGGGGTACGGGGGCCAGTGTAACATGTAACTAAAGGTGTTCGAACTTATCCCTTAAAAAGGGTAAGTTCACCTTAAAAAAAAAAAAAAAAAGAAAAGCACATCTATTTGAAGGTAAAAAGTTGTGCATTTATTTTATTTTTTTACTTAGAGCCTGGAAAGCATTGAACCCTCTGCTCGTACAGGCAGGCAGATGCACACCGACAGGAAAAGACAATAAACTACCAGAGCAGTCAACAGCACCATGGTAGCTCAATAAAACTACAAGCCAACAGCCGCAAAGACTTGTAGTTTACCATTTACAGAGGAATGTGGAAATAATGCTCGGCCATGTCATTCATTCAAACAGTGACAGTGGGCACCGGGGGAAGATGTAAACGACATTTTTAAAATAGAGGAATGCAAGCTGACACTTAAGGATAATTCAAATACAACTGGTTTCAAACCAGGAAGATGGCCGCGGGTGACGGCAGACATAACTCCTCCCCCCCGTACGCGTTGCTCCTGAACACACGCTGAAGAAGTCCTGCCCACAGGACACGTGTAGTGGGGAGGAGTTACGTCAGGCGTCACCCGCGGCCATCTTCCTGGTTTGAAACCAGTTGTATTCACTACACGCTTGTTTGCCAGCACTCGGCCGGAGTGCTTTGCTTGTAAGTGGATTTCTCTTTTATCTTATAATTAAAATTTTAAAACGGAGAGCACTAGATTGCCCCCTTCATTTTTCATGCTTATGTGTGATGTGATTACCGACTGGATCCTTAAACGATCGGTACCCCAGGTGTGGGTCAAATGCTGTGTGACCTTTACAGGTCGAGTCTATGAGGCGAGAGTCTGGAGTATCTGTGGTGGAAGGGCTACAATCACCGCTATATACAGTAGGTGACCGCGATATTGTGTCAATCTCGCCACATTTCTCGGCGAGATTTGACACCTGCGAGCCCCGTCGCAGGAGCCAGCGCCGAGATGGCTCACTCATCGGGAAAGGAAAACTTTGTTTTCCTTCCGCGATGAGCGACAGGCAGTGCCGACAGCTGTCTGGTATGAATCCTGAGGCGGGAACACCGCGCCAAATTTTAAATGAAAAAACCGGCGTGGGTTCCCCCCCAGGGGCATACCAGGCCCTTAGGTCTGGCATGGATTGTAAGGGGAACCCCCTACGCCGAAAAATCGGCGTGGGGGTCCCCCCAAATCCATACCAGACCCTTATCCGAGCATGCAGCCCGGCCGGCCAGGAGAGGGGGGGACGAGCGAGCGGCCCCCCCTCCTGAGCCGTACCAGGCCGCATGCCCTCAACATGGGGGGGTGGGTGCTTTGGGGGAGGGGGGCACCCTGCGGCCCCCCACCCCAAAGCACCTTGTCCCCATGTTGATGAGGACAAGGGCCTCTTCCCGACAACCCTGGCCGTTGGTTGTCGGGGTCTGCGGGCGGGGGGCTTATCGGAATCCGGGAGCCCCCTTTAATAAGGGGGCCCCCAGATCCCGGCCCCCCACCCTGTGTGAATGAGTTTGGGGTACATGGTACCCCTACCCATTCACCTGGGGAAAAGTGTCAATATAAAAAAAACACAGTACACAGGTTTTAAGAGTCATTTATTAGTCAGCTCCGGGATCTTCTTCCGACTTCGGGGGGTCTCCTTCCGACTTCTCCCGGTGTTCGGCCTCTTCTCCCGGGCCCCGCCGCTATCTTCTTCCAGCTCTATTGCCAGCGAGGGGCCCGGTCTGCTGCCGCTGTCTCGCCGCTGTCTTGTCGCCGCTGTCTGTCGCTTCTTCTCTTCTTCTCTTCTTCCCCGATGTTGACACGACGCTCTCTCCGGCTCGAATGCTGTGTGCGAGCTGCGGAGCCATTTATATAGGCGGTGACCCCGCCCCCTTACGACGTCATTGTCCCAGCATGCGCAGGGACTCTGGGGTCACGCCCCCTTATGACGCCAGAGTCCCTGCGCATGCTGGGACAATGACGCCGTAAGGGGGCGGGGTCACCGCCTATATAAATGGCTCCGCAGCTCGCACACAGCATTCGAGCCGGAGAGAGCGTCGTGTCAACATCGGGGAAGAAGAGAAGAAGAGAAGAAGCGGCGAGACAGCGGCGACAAGACAGCGGCGACAAGACAGCGGCGGCGAGACAGCGGCAGCAGACCGGGCCCCTCGCTGGCAATAGAGCTGGAAGAAGATAGCGGCGGGGCCCGGGAGAAGAGGCCGAACACCAGGAGAAGTCGGAAGGAGACCCCCCGAAGTCGGAAGAAGATCCCGGAGCTGACTAATAAATGACTCTTAAAACCTGTGTACTGTGTTTTTTTTATATTGACACTTTTCCCCAGGTGAATGGGTAGGGGTACCATGTACCCCAAACTCATTCACACAGGGTGGGGGGCCGGGATCTGGGGGCCCCCTTATTAAAGGGGGCTCCCGGATTCCGATAAGCCCCCCGCCCGCAGACCCCGACAACCAACGGCCAGGGTTGTCGGGAAGAGGCCCTTGTCCTCATCAACATGGGGACAAGGTGCTTTGGGGTGGGGGGCCGCAGGGTGCCCCCCTCCCCCAAAGCACCCACCCCCCCATGTTGAGGGCATGCGGCCTGGTACGGCTCAGGAGGGGGGGGGGCGCTCGCTCGTCCCCCCCTCTCCTGGCCGGCCGGGCTGCATGCTCGGATAAGGGTCTGGTATGGATTTGGGGGGACCCCCACGCCGATTTTTCGGCGTAGGGGGTTCCCCTTACAATCCATGCCAGACCTAAGGGCCTGGTATGCCCCTGGGGGGGAACCCACGCCGGTTTTTTCATTTAAAATTTGGCGCGGTGTTCCCGCCTCAGGATTCATACCAGACAGCTGTCACTCATCGCGGAAGGAAAACAAAGTTTTCCTTTCCCGATGAGTGAGCCAGCGCGACATGCACAGTACCCTGTCGCCGAGAACCAGCGCGAGAAACACAATCTCGCTGTCAGGTACTGTGTGTGTGTGTGTGTGTGTGTGTGTGTGTGTGTGTGTGTGTGTGTGTGTGTGTGTGTGTGTGTGTGTGTGTGTGTGTGTGTGTGTGTGTGTATGTGTATATGTATATAAATATATAAATACAGGTGGAATATGTAACATGTCCAAAAACGTGAACTTATCCTTTATAGCAGTATTACACCCAAAACATAAAAAGGTAACTTAACATAGCTTATAATCATTAAATGTGGTGGCTGCATTAATTTCCTTTTTAGGCTTTTTTTCTTCCTCTGTCTTCACCTGACCAGTACCATACCATCTATATTAGTGTGCCCCCCAGTTGGGATGAAGGAGCACAGGGGCACCTTTAGATAGCAACAATGGGAAAAAGGTGTTAGATGGCCTAGCAGATTTACACAAACAATTGAAGACTGACGGCTGCAGGAAGAGGGGCCGGATACTGCACCTGTGCCCCCTTGACGCATTAAAGCACCA
Organism: Lithobates septentrionalis; assembly: GCA_037952835.1. Taxonomy (NCBI): domain Eukaryota; kingdom Metazoa; phylum Chordata; class Amphibia; order Anura; family Ranidae; genus Lithobates; species Lithobates septentrionalis. The sequence goes on from JBBDGP010002032.1 coordinate 731,901, forward strand.
GGATTGGACGCACAGGGCTACACACCCAGCGTATGTGGACGTAAAGGTGATGTGATACAAACAGATGCATTTCATGAGATTTATTGGCACAACTGAGCTTTATTCCTGGAGTATAATAATAATAAAAAAATACAAAAATTATACAATTTCCAAAAAGTGACTTACGAGTGTCCTGTGGCCGGAATAAAGTATATACAGCAGTGGACTCTGGTGTCCGGAATTCTCTTCTTACGGTTGATGTTCACCTCTTCCTGTAGGTACTTCTCATACTGGTCATTAATGAACTTCATGATGGGCATCCAGCTACAGAAAGAATTATATGAAATAAATATAGGAACAATATATGCCATTAACCAATCCAAGATATTTTACAAATTGAAAAAAAATATATTGGATAAGCCTTATTTCAATAGTTAAAGAACATAAAAATAATTATTTTAACAAGCCTGTTTTGTAAAAGTGCCAAAATATACTATTAGATGCTTGTCAAGATGTTTCACACTAAAGGTGGCAACAATTAGAATGAATGGATGTACATGAATCTGCAAACAGGAGATGACTGTTCCTTTATCTGATTCACATCTGTGGGTACTCTACAACCTCTCCGAACGCCTGCCCGGGAAGATCCAATAACAGCATGCTTGTTCATTCTATAATGCTAAAGATCTACAGATCTTCCAATCATCTCATGTCTAGGGGTACCTAAAGTAGACCTCCAGGCAAACAGCTTGTTATACAGATAAAACACATACATGGGGCTGTTTTACCTTCCCCAAAAAATGCAATTCTGCCTATCCAGCCCTGCAATTTAAATAGCTCTGCCACACAGCACGTTCTGTCAGAAGAGAGGGACTGATCTTTCTCTGTCGCAGTTTTACTTCCACTTACAGGTCTTCTCCCCACCCTCTCCCTGTGACTGGACAATGAAAGAAGAAACTGCACAGAACTCATCTCTCTCTCTCTCTGTCGGCCCTCTTCTCCTATCAGCATACTGCGGCTTGCACTGCAGCACAACTGACTGGCTCATTTTGCTGCTTCTCCCTGCCACTCTGAGCCCTGCTGCACAGGGGCTGCAAGGAGCAGCTACCAAGTCAAATTCAGGTTCTTGCCCTTAAAAGCACAAATACATTCTACATTGCATGTATTACTTTGCTTTTGATTTAAAGGATAAGTTCACTTTTCGGTAACATGTTACATGCTCCACCCATTTTTAGGGTAACATGTTCCCACTACTGTAGCCGCTCCCCACTGCCTTCTCTCTCTTTGACATCAGTGCTGGGAGAAGTTCCTCATATTAGCTGTCACTTTTTGAAAACAGCATGATTGCACGGGACTCCACCCAGGAGGCTGCGTCATTCAGTCAGAGTTCTGTGAATGAATGAACTACAAGTCCCGACATCCTTTGCGGCTTGTAGTTCTCAGTGAAGTACCACGGCGCTGTTGCACGCTGTTTTAATTTATTAGGTCTTCCTGTCAGTGTGATATGATATATGAGCTCACACTGACAGTCTGCATGAGACCCGCATGGCATCAGCGATCTGGAAAAAAAATAGTAAATGCACATTTTTTTTTACCTGCAAAAAAATGTGCATTTTATTTTTTTTAAAGTGAACTTATCCTTTAAAGCAGACCTGAGGCTGGAAACAGACTTTGGGTCTGCCTAGGCCCCATCTTTTACCAAAAGCTGCAGCTAGTACCAAAATACTTACCTGCAATCTGTAGCAGTCTCCCTCCAGGTCTCCTGAAACTCTGCTACTTCCTGCCTAAAGCCACATTGATGGGGCAGGAAATGTACAGTATCTCACAAAAGTGAGTACACCCCTCACATGTTTGTAAATATTTTATTATATCTTTTCATGTGACAACACTGAAGAAACGACACTTTGCTACAATGTAAAGTAGTGAGTGTACAGCTTGTATAACAGTACATGTTGGCATTCATGGTTCCCTCAATGAACTGTAGCTCCTCAGTGCCGGCAGCACTCATGCAGCCCCAGACCATGACACTCCCACCACCGTGCTTGACTGTAGGCAAGACACACTTGTCTTTGTGCTCCTCACCTGGTTGCCGCCACTCACTCTTGACACCATCTGAATCAAATAAGTTTATCTTGGTCTCATCAGACCACAGGACATGATTCCATAATCCATGTCCTTAGTCTGCTTGTCTTCAGCAAACTGTTTGAGGGCTTTCTTGTGCATCATCTTTAGAAGAGGCTTCGTTCTGGTATGACAGCCATGCAATTTGATGCAGTGTGCTGCGTATGGTCTGAGCACTGACAGGCTGACCCCCCCACCCCTTCAACCTCATATGTCTTTTTCCCCAAAGACATCCTCTGGATATGACGCTGAGCACGTGCACTCAACTTCTTTGGTCGACCATGGCAAGGCCTGTTCTGAGTGGAACCTGTCCTGTTAAACCGCTGTATGGTCTTGGCCACTGTGCTGCAGCTCAGTTTCAGGGTCTTGGCAATCTTCTTATAGCCTAGGCCATCTTTATGTAGAGCAACAATTATTTTTTTGACCAGTATGAGAGTGAGAGCGATAACACCAAATTTAACACACCTGCTCCGCATTCACACCTGAGACGTTGTAACACTAATGAGTCACATGACACCGGGGAGGGAAAATGGCTAATTGGGCCCAATTTGGACATTTTCACTTAGGGGTGTACTCACTTTTGTTGCTAGCTGTTTAGACATTAATGGCTGTGTGTTGAGTTATTTTGAGGAGACAGCACATTTACACTGTTATGCAAGCTGTACACTCACTACTTTACATTGTAGCAAAGTGTCATTTCTTCAGTGTTGTCACATGAAAAGATATAATAAAATATTTACAAAAATGTGAGGGGTGTACTCACTTTTGTGAGATACTGTAAATGACAGGGCCACTGACTGTGTACCAATGACCCACATTTACAATCACTTTGCCATGATCTTAAAGAGGAAGTAAACCCTGCGGGGAAAAAAAAAGTTTTCCCCTTCCCTGCAAAGAAATGGCATAATTGTACTAGTATGCATCGCATACTAGCACATTATGTAACACTTACCTACAAACGAAGCCCGCACCGTCCCCGCTGCAGGCCGCATCCATGTTTACCCCTCTTCCTTCCGGGGTCGCGGAGTCCGGCTATGTGACTGACCGGAACCGCGTGACGTCACTCCTGCGCATGCATGGGGGAGACGCCAGTCATGGCACTTGCTCCTGAAGAAACGGCACGGGCATCCGTTCCTTCAGAGCGCATGCGCCGATGACATCAGCAGCACAGTACACAGTAAATATCTCCTAAACGGAGCACGTTTAGGAGATATTTACAGTACCTATAAGCCTTCTTTTAGGGAGGTTTACAACCTCTTTAAGCAGTAAATGCCAGGATTATAGGGAGGCTGCTCAAGATTGCAGTTAAGTATTGGGGCTTATCTTTAGAACTTCTACTGAACATAGGGAGCCAAAGGATTTTAAAATCAGTTTCTAACTATAGGTCTGCGACTGCGTTAAAGACAAAGTCTGTTTCTACACCCCCCATAATGAAGGATCGGTGCAGACTGTATCCTCATCCCACCTGCTGCCTGACTGATCACAAAACAGGTATTCACATAAGCAAATGTCCGCTTTGTTCCTCATTCCTCGACTTCCTTGAAGCTGTGACCCACCTACCAAGAGCGCCTCTGTGGTACCACAATGGACACTCTCGTTGGACTATAGCTTAGGAAACTCCAGCTCTTAGCAGCAAAGTGAAACCAGGATTAGAGGAAAAACAGAAATTGTTCCAGTCAATGAAGGCAATGAGAAGCACCATATGGAGCATGTTAGCTCTTGCATTTAAAAGTTTAAAAAGGTAGATGGGCGCAAGGCCGTTATGGATGAAACGCGTTAACATCTGCTGTATCTACCTATTTTTTATCAGGTATTGGGTAGTAAAGTTTAAAAGACTGAAGAGCATCTTTTACGGATTATTGGCAGCTGAGCGACTGCTTATCCTGCACCTGAGTTCAGGGGAACATTCAGATGATTTAGGGTAGTAGCACCTTTTCCTTTCTTTTTGTTGCACTTCAAAAAATGGTTAACTTACCAGTTTTCATTATTAATGTGGTCCCCAAATCCAGGAGTATCTATGACTGTCAGTTTCATCCGAACTCCTTTCTCTTCAATTTCTAAAAGGAAATGACAGGGTAGCACATTAAACAAAATGAGTTTATGGTTGCAAGAAGAAAAATCTGTTTGATATAGGTCATGGAACAAAGCCCTTATCACTCTGTCCTCGGCTATACTGAAGCCTGTTGAGAGGATCATGCACAATGTTCTACTAGTCCTTACCTGTATCACTGGGGACTTGTACTTATAACTCTCCAGTCTTATTTATTCATACCAAGTTTATACCATTTATTTTATTTACTTCTAGAAACTATTTATTCCAAAGAACAGAAGTGTGCAAACCTTAACTATATGAGAAAACACACATCTTCCTTTATAAAGGGGACACTGACAGTTGCCTAAAAATATAGGAAGTGACACAATGATAACGCTTTTTGTAGGAGTCCACAACAGCCCACAGCTAAGTGATTATATCAAAGTCAGAAAATCCTCCTACAGTCAAGGAGTTGAATACCGCAGTGGGTAATACTATGTGGATGGAAAAACTAATTGACCAACACGGAATGTGCACGGAAATATGAAAAGCTGCGGGCCCGATGGTTGGATGCCTCTGGGCTTGCCCTGGCAGATCTAGTCATGGACAGGTTATTAGGGTTGAATGTTGTTTAATGCTTAATGCTTAAATATGGTGACCTGCACATGTTGTTCTACTATGTTGAGGTTTGAGATAACAGGTTGAATGCAAGAGTCTTGATTTCAATGGCATGTAAGCTGCGGACCAGGGTTATACTGGTTCTGACTATTTTTATACTTGCATTGGAAAGTACTGCTTGGCTATGCTGTACTTGCTTGTTGTTAATAAAGCTTTTTTTTCTGGATAAAAAATAAATAAATAAAAAAAAGATTATATCCCACCTACCTACTGGAACAGAAAGAAGGGAAAGAAGGGCTGCATGCACACAACTATATTAAAGTATGCTTATTTACTCTGGATCTTTCTGCCAGGAGATGGCAGAAAAATAGTTTAAAAAAAATGAATTGCATTGGCGGGTAATTACGCATGTTTAAAGACGTAAAGAAGTACATGTGCATAACTCGTTTGACTGGGTGGAATATTCATTTTACTCTAGCCACTAGAATGAATTTATGCATTTAGGCACGTATTTGTGTAAATTATGCCAATAAGGTCCTCTCTGAACATAGGCTTGGGGCATTTTTTTTTGCCTTTCAACATAGCTGTACAATAAAAAGGTCAAAACATGCATGGACACCTTTATTAAAATAGAGCTGCGTTCAGAGGCATAAAAAAAATAAAAAATAAAAGAAATAAAAAATTTGCTCTAAAAGCGGCCATTTTATTGTCTGTGTACATGGGGCTTTAATTGAATTCCAAGAATTCAGCTACTTTGTAAAAACTGCAGGCACACCCCATGAGTTAACCCTAACAAAGTGCCTGCCACCTGGTAGACTTATCTCTAATATTCACACCTGAAAGGTTTATTGTGCCCCAGGAAGATAATTTCTCCAATGCTGCGCACTGTGTTCTCAGTTCCTTCAAGAGCTGAGTCGCCAGGACTGCCAAGCCTGCCCCTCTCCTCCTTTTGCCCATTCACAGAAGTCTTTGCATTATGTAAACTCATTCACAAAATACAAAGGCTTCTGTGAATGGGCAGCAGAGGGTAAGGGCAAGCATAGCTGCTGTGTGAGCATCTCTCCTCCCACAGTCAGAGTGTATTCTCTTAAACTGCAATAAACCGGTCACATAAGTAACAGATAAGTCTCAAAAGGTGACATGCACCTAATTGGACTTCTCATAGTGTGCCTTCATATTTTGCAAAGTTGCTGGAAATCAGCTTTAAAGCTCCTTGCCTACCATGCATCTCAATAGTCTCTAGGGGTACAAGTACAATAAATAACTCAATAGTCATAATGATTGCTATACACTGGGGATGTCATGGAGGACTCCTGGAAAAACAATTGCTATTCCTCGCTTCAAGATTATCTTTCAAAACATATGAAAACTAAGGGAAATCCCAGAGAACAGCAGGGTTAGGAAACCCAGCATATCCCTTAATGCAGCTCCTAGAGAAGGTATAAAAGCTGCTAAACCAATTATGTAGTCTACTAATCCAAGGGCAAGGGTAACCTGTCCCTGAGAACGGAAGCTGGCTGACCTGTGCATATACTCTATTATCAGAATATCTGAGTGTGCTCATATTGGAAGCGATTTCAATAGTCAAATCTGATCATTCATTCTTCTCCTCTTTAGAGGTGTCAAAGGGAAAATCTGTGGAAACATGATGCCTGCCACCAAGAACAAACAAAACTGCACCACTGCCTGCCAAGACATTTGCACATGGGCATTAAGAAATAGATTAGTGAAATTGTAAGGAACATTTAATGATTACTTGACTTTGAAAACAGTGTAATAAGATATACTTCTGGATAGGCACCATTTCCCAACGTCCATGTCACAAGGTTAACACCTGCAATGTCTTCAACTGCAAAACTAGAGCCCATATCAAACTTTTCTCTACTCTGGAAGGATCTATGTTACCTTCATCCAAAGGGTATGGAGATACATGTCCACAGAGAGGTGTGGGGCATATTATATACATCCCACACCTACAAGCTTAACATGAAATCGAATCCTAAAAGTTAAATACACCTGACCATCTACGACCTTCCATTGTTGTTCTTCTCTTTATATCTCCTTTTTCATTGTATTAACCAGGTGATGGTCTATCTTAAAAAGTGACAACATTGCAGGGAATATTTCCTTAGCTGAAGCAATGTTGTCACCCTAGGAAACAAGTTCCAACTGCTCCCAGTAAAGCATGCCTATCGATTAGACATTTAGCATCAGCACTGCCCACCACCATTGATTGACTGCCGCTTCAAGGATATGTAATGGCTGTATGTCTTAATGCGGTAGTTTACATTATCAATAAGAGATGTGCGCCCAGCTCTGAGCTGAGAATGTATAAAGCAGCCTTAGGGAGTGAATTTAGAAGTAGAAAAGGTACATTTACTAAATCTTACTAAAAAGGAGATCAACTCATGGGGACACAAATTATTATATACATTGTTTGGGAAGGTTTAGTTAGTTATACTTTAAACATTCTGCTTGGCTTTAAAGCGGAGTTCCACCCAACTGTATTACTTGCTTTTAAATGAAAGACCACCCCTCATTTTTGGATAAACAAATTTTTTTTCTTACCTGCCGTCCCAGCCTTGCCGCGGCGAGATACGCAATTCCCTCTTTTGGCTCTGCCCCTCCTCCTCCCCACCCCCCTCTACCTTCTGGGAGCTTTGTGCATCCCAGAAGACGAAGGGGCCATTCAGAAACCGCTATGGGACTCGTGGAGTAGGAAACCAGCAGTGGAGCCTTCAGGTTTCCCTTAGTTACAATGGCGGTGCCTGCACCCGATCCAATGGATGGATCGGGCTCCCTGGACAGGCAAGTGTCCTTATTAAAAGTCAGCAGCTAGAGTGTTTGTAGCTGCTGACTTTTAAAAATAACTCTTTTTGAGGGTGGAACTCCACCGACCTTATTCCAAGTTCGTAACTACCAAGACAATGCCCATCCCCACCAAATATATTCATATTTTTTCTCTCATATATATATATATATATATATATATATATATATATATATATATATATATATATATATATATATATATATATATATATATATATATATATATATATACATATACATACACACACACATACATACACATATACATATATACACACACACACACATACATACACACACACCGTTTTTTTACCGACTAGTACCAATACTTATACTCAAGTACTTGCCGATACCAACTACCAATACATTTGCAGTGCGATTCCTGTTTGTGTGAACCCAGCCTGAAGTCACCATGACAAGCCTGGGTTCACACAGGAGCGGTGTGAGAAACTGCATTTGATTGGGACAAGAATCGTACCGCATTCCTGTTCAAATCACATGCAATTCTTTGCAGTGCAATTTGTGCCCATTCAGTTTGCATAAGCTCAAATCACACCGCAAAAGGTATTGGTTTTAGGTATTGGAGCATACCTAAAACCAATACCTTTGCGGTGTAATTTAAGCTTGTACTCATGCAAATGTTTAGTGTTTGCATCGCTTTCGGTATCGGTGCAACCCTCTATATAAGAACATCAGACATTAGGACAAAAGGCTTCCTGGTGGAAGCTCTTCGCCTACCCAATACGCTACAGTACCAGAAACAAAAAGGACTATGCAATTGAGAAAACGCACCAAACTACAGTAGCTAGATGTACATATGAAGGTGGAAAACTGTATGTTGCTCTTAATAGAAGTTAATTCCATAAAATAAAAAGGAAAAAATCTAAGGTAAAAAAGTGGTGAAAAATAGATCGCAGTCACACATTAGCAACAAGGAGGATAATGAAAAGCACTACAACTAAGCCAAGTGTTATTTAAACATCTGATCTATAGTCTGCTGTGTTAATTTATCAGGCAGAACAGAGGGGGACATATTTTTATTGCTCCCCTATGGAAAGAACACTGGTGCCTGGTAAAAGCCTGGTAAAAGGCTAATGGGTCTCAAACATTCTTCTTACATTTGAATAAATCTCACTATATTTGTGGAGATTTCATAGTGGCTTAGTTGTTAGCACTACTGCTTTGCGGCTTTGGGATCCTTGGTCGAAGGCCTGGTCAGGACATGGAGTTTGCATGCTCTGTGCTTGCATGGGTTTCCCCTGCGGTGTCTTCCCTCACTTCAAAAGACATACCTGTAGCTTATTTCAGGGTTCGACAAACCCCGGGCGCCAGGTCGCATTTGCGACTAGAATTAGCGACCTGGCGCCTGGGGCGGCACAGCTGGGGTATTCTGTGTCCGTTCGACACCCCCCCCCCTCCCGGCGCGATCGCGATGGGCCGCGCCGGTAATTGAGGCCCCGACTTTGCGGCCTACTGCAGTCCTATGGTTCCTTCTGCAATCAGGCGCCCTCTGGTGGTGGCCGTTGGTATGACAAGACATTCATCAATGCTAATGGAGCTTTCCCTACCTGGTTTCACTGCCCGCTCATCTCCTTCCCTTTACTTAGAACCCCCAAACATTATATATATTTTTTATTCTAACACCCTAGAGAATTAAATGGCGGTCATTGCAATACTTTCTGTCACACCGTATTTGCGCAGCGGACTTACAAGCGCACTTTTTTGGGAAAAAATACTTTTTTTTTAATTAAAAAATAAGAAAACAGTAAAGTTAGCCCAATTTTTTTTATATTGTGAAAGATAATGTTACGCCGAGTAAATTGATTCCCAACATGTCACGCTTCAAAATTTCGTCCGCTCGTGGAATGGCGACAAACTTTTACCCTTTAAAATCTCCATAGGCGACATTTAAAAAATTCTACAGGTTGCATGTTTTAAGTTACAGAGGAGGTCTAGGACTAGAATGTTTGCTCTCGCTTTAACGATCGCGGCGATACCTCACGTGTGGTTTGAACACCGCTTTCATATGCGGGCGCTACTCACATATGCGTTCGCTTCTGCAAGCGAGCTCGGCGGGACGGGGCGCGTTTTTAAAAAAAAAAAATTTTTTTCTTATATATTTTACTTTTTATTTTTTATTTTTACACTGGTTTTTAAAAAAAAAAAAATTGTGTCACTTTTTATTTTTATTACAAGGGATGGGGCACATTAAAAAAAAAAAAAAAAAATTCTTATTTATTTTAACTTTTATTTTTTCACTGTTCTTTAAAAAAAAAAAAAAAGTCACTTTTATTCCTATTACAAGGAATGTAAAAATCCCTTGTAATAGAAAAAAAGCCTGACAGGACCTCTTAAATGTGAGATCTGGGGTCAAAAAGACTTCACATCTCATATATACACTAAAATGCATAAAAAAAAAAAAAAAAAATTGTCATTTGAAAAAAAATAAAATAAAATGTCTCCTGCCGCCGATAAAAGTGATCTCGCTGCGAATCTGCTGCAGAGACCACTTTTATCTGAAAGAGAACCGCCGGCTCTTGAAGAAGATACCGGAGTTATGGTAGCTAGCTGCTACCATAACAACGGTATTTCTCTTCAAAGACGGGACGTATATAGTCCTGCGGGAAGGAAGTGGTTAATTAAAATGAATTTATTATTTGTCATCTCCCTGCTTGGCCCCTTTCACACGCGCTGTCTGATCAGGTTCGCCTGTCAGTTTTTTAGGCGGACCTGATTGGACCCTTAGCGGGAATATGGTGGTCTTGTGTCCCTGCATGGCAGGAAATAAAAGCAGTCACATTCATTCTAGTCGTCTCTGTGTAAATTTAAGATTGGTTCATTTTTATATTGAAAATAAAGCGGTCGGTTGTTTAAAAAAAAAAAAATAAAACCTGGCTCCTAACTTTTTTAGCTGGCTCCTAGATTCCAAGCAAATTTGTCAAGCCCTGGCTTATTTAGTTCCTGTCTAAAATTGGCTCTAGTATGATATTCTACAGAGAACACCCAAGATGGCTGCCTCAACAGCTGGCCCAACAGTATAAGAAAGCTGGCCCAATAAGAAAGAATGAGATCAAGAGAGAGTACAAGAATGTGATAAAGAAAAAAAAACGTGTAGATAGAGATACAGCTTACCCTGTAGCTAATCTACTAATCACTATACTTTATACAGTAACAAAAAAGGAGCAAATGTGTAAAGATCTGGAAGTCGCATAAAAAATAGGTAAATGCACCAATAGGCCAAAACATCTACTAAAAATAAACTAAAATATACTTTCTATTTATTACCTTGGAACATACCATTCTAGGTTCCTCCTATTCCCCTAGGCATACTTAGCAGTAACTTTTTCAGCACCTGCTGTCTCAAAACACATCATACATACAGGTGAAGTCTGCTTTAAAATTCTGTACAGCAGGGTAGGGGTTTTTTTTTTTTGCTGCTTTTAAAGTATAACTAAAAGGCAAAACTTTTTTTTTTTCAGTTTGGATAAAGTGGAGAGGGATTAGAACACCAGTCAGTTTTTATTGCTGTCTGTGCCACGTTGGGGAGGATTCCTCCTCTCTATTTGTCCTGTTTACCAATATCATTAAAAGTAAAAGAAACTCACAAATTTTGGGTTGTCCCCAGAAAAGTATTACTAGAGGAAATCTTCCAATGGGGACACAAGTTCTGGAGACCTGGGGGTCCCCAAGGGATTCCCTTAATTTGCAGGGATTTTCTCTCACTTCCTTATTGTCTATGGGAAAGGAAGTGAAGGGAAATCTCCAAAATGGGACGAAGATGGTAAAAAAAAAAAAGAATCTGACATATCCTTTGCTCTAACCAAAATGAAAAATAAAAAATAAAGTTTTGCCTATAGTGCTACTTTAACCACTTGCTGACCGGCTTATACACATTTACGTTGTCAAAGTGGTTCGTTACCGCAAAACAACCTACCGGTACATCGGCCCCTTTAAGAGCCATAGCATGCAGGCACGCCCGCTGCATCGTGGGGGACCAATGCATGTGGCCGGCGGGCGCAATCGCAACCGGCGATCGTGGGCACAAGAGCCAGAACGGGGATGTGTGTGTGTAAACACACAAAACCCTGTTCTGACAGGGGAGAAAAGACACATCTCCTGTTTGTAGTAATAACGATTATACAACGGTAGTTTGAGTTCTATTACAGATAATGTACATAAAACGACATGCTTTATTTTGATATTCTTTAAAGGATAAGTTCACCTTTTGTAACATGTTAGGGTCTTCCCCCCCCCCCCCCCCCCCGATCGCCCGCTTTCTCAGCGGCCAGAGAAAATCCCCCCCCCCCCCCCGCTCACTGTCAATCATTCACAGTGTTCTGTAGGAACACTACAAGTACCGACAGGCTTTGAGAACTAGAAGCCAAAAGACGCAATGAACTACCAGAGTGCTGTTGATCGCTCTAGGTAGTTCACTGAGCCTCCTGACAGAGTGCAACTCTCGGCCCGTACTGGAGGTACGAGCAGACAGGTGCACAGTCTGCAGGACTGTGCCATTACACCCACAATCTGCTGAAGGTAGGTGCAATGATCTTCAGGTCTCTAACAAAAAAAAGAAATAAAATTCATATTTTTTTACCTGCAAAAAAAATGTGCATTTTCTTTGTAAACATGAACTTGTACTTTAAATCCATTAGATGCTTTGTTCTAGTCCCCTTACCCGCCACATATTGGATTTCTACCGCCATCGTGTTTCTTACCATGAGTGATACTTTTAATCTCTATAGTTTTTGGAATCCTCTCTTCAGCTGTTGGCTGCACAGATTTTCTGCTGACCTTGGATTTGAAGAGTGTGTTTATTAAAGTAGATTTTCCAAGCCCGCTCTGACCTAAAAAAAAATGATGAAAATTAACAAATTGTTAAAAATTTAGGACTTCACTACAGTACAATAGTTTTTTTTTTTTTTGGGCCGTGTAAGTAAATAGAAAAAAGAAAAAAAAAAGTGGGTTAGGTGCACAAGTATTATAAAACCTATTAGTCCCCCCTTTGGCTATATTTACAGAAAAAATCTTTTGGGGTAAGCCTCTACCAGCTTTGCTTATGCAGACCCAGCAAGGTTTGCCTTTTTCTTCTCGGATAACTTTCTCTAGCTTTGCCTGGCTAATGGGAACTGTTGGTAAGCATTAGAGATGAGTATGGGTGCCATAAGAACTCGCCAAACATTGGAATAGTGCTTTTTTTATTCCGATCATCTGCAGGCTGGGTCCTTTCCCTGCCGTGCAACACATGTAAACAAACGGGTGGGATGCTGGTGACATCAGTAAACTTATTTGGACACATGCCTATATTTTTTTATTTTTTTATATGCATGCTTTTATTGAATCCATCCATGGAATCGTATAACACAAAGGTATTCCGATACAATAAGCCATAGGCAGACCACATCGCAGCTCAAGTTTTACAGAACAAATAAGTAAGAAACACTGACTTAGGCAACAGTACATGCCTATATTTAACTAATGACATTGACTTAATATGGACAAGTATCAATTCATATAAGTGCGCTGCCATTACCAGCATCCCTCCCCTGTGCTAGTGTTTTTTGGGGTGCAGCCGATTGGCATAAAAAAAAAGTTTAAAAAAATACATTTGAAGGTCAAATAGAAAAGAGCTCGGAGGATGCCCAAGCTAATTCCTAGTAATTGACAAATTTCCAGACCTGCCACAGATTTTAAACTGGATTGAGGTCAAGGTTTTAGGACACTCCAGAATAGATTTTGGCAGTGTCTTTAGGGTCATTGTCCTACTGGAAATTGAATCTCCACTCCTTTTCAGGTCTCAGATATTGGCTGTGCTCAAGTCAAAAGAAATGATTTCACCCATTACAAAAATACTTTCTACTCTAGAATAGTCACTCCTGTGTCCTCTTGATGTTCTGATTGCAACCACGAGGCCGATGATCATGAGACCCAGTAGATGAAAACTCTACTGCCCACACGTTAGTGCTCTGAATATTTAAAAGCTGTGCAATTTATTTAAATCTCCAATGGCTGTGGTATTCACATGCAGGCCTCCCATGAATGAATGCCTGGCAACAACCACAAAACTCATATCATTGACAAGGATTGAAGCAAAACAGATGTTGGCTAGGAGCTGGAGTGCCCCATACAAAAAGTCACAAAAGAATGACAGTCATGCATGCCTAAATACCGCAAATACTCTATTACACTCTATACTAAGAATGTAGATAGGACGGTCTTGCTTCTACAGAATGAGGCTTCCTAATAAATATTAAAATGAGAAGTAGGGCCAAAAGCTCTTTTTGCTATACTTCTCTTATGGATCACAGGAATGCACTTTGTTCTGCACTCTTGTGACCTGTTTTCAGCCAACAACAGGCTAAAACCCGTTGTCGGCTGACGATACTCAGCCGTTCCAGGCCCTGGAGAGTCGGGATCCAACCAGAGGCCTGGATTGGCAGCTGGCTCGGCCTCTTAAATGTTCCACCTGGAGCATGAGTCAGTAGCTCCCGCACCGTTCACAGCACTCCAGTGAGCGCTGGAGGGTTAGAGCAGAGAGCCAGTAAATGTAAGTCATCGGCTCTATGCAGTCCAAATACAGAGAACTGAGCGATCAGCGCTCTTTGATCACTCAGTTCTCAGATGTACAGCTGGTAAGGGACAACTGCAGCTGTGATTGGTGCTACAGCCATCTAGGTGAGTGCAACTGTTTATAATTTTCTATTCCCGAACTTCTATTTTAAATGTCTATACCACATTATCTCATGAGCGTGTTTACAATGAACAAAGTCCATACTCATCGAAAGAAGAGAATCCTCATATAGAATGGCACCACAACCTAACTACTAGATTAAATACTTCAAAGCATAAAGTTGCTAACAAAGCATTCCTACGTTGTGCAATGTGTACGGCTTTGATGGTTTGTTGTGTGACAGCAATCACCTTGAGCGCTGCAAAAACAAATCTACCTCCATCTCCTACAGGCAAAAAAGGAGATAGATATCTGCTCTTTGTTGCTATCTATGAAAAAGAAAAATGTAAAAAACAAAAAAAAAAAAAAATCACTGAAATCCTTTCGATTGGAAATCACCCCACTCCCTCAAACTGAGTTAACCATGTACGTACCTTTGTTAGGAAATGTATATTTATGAAGCACTCTCCGTTTATAGTGTTACACTTTTTGTCCCCCTGCAAAGACCCACAAATACCTGTAGATCCTGCCCGTGCCCACCTAATTCAGCTTTCTGTGATGGTTGACATCAATGCTGCATTGCTCCTGAATTCATTCTCTTATGTACAGTAGGCTATCCGCTTTAACTACACTGGGATGTGAATACATTGTAGGACGTGGCGCTATCAGCATCGTCACTGCTGATTTACTATCCTGTGGCTGTCAGTCAGCACCTGACCACACCTAGTCCTGCCCACTGTTTTCTGGACTGACAGCACTGCCTCTTACTGAAACCCACCCACTGTGAGCTGCAGTGTCTGGGAGGGTGAGCGTTTGAGACACAAATGAAGAAGGATTTGGCTCAGACAGGGAAAGTAAAAAGGAAGAAAAGCCTTTACAGTGCCTTGAAAAAGTATTCATACCCCGTGAACATTTCCACACTTTGTCATGTTACAACCAAAAACGTAAATGTATTCTATTGGGATTTTATGCGATAGACCAACACAAAGTGGCATATATTGTGAAGTGGACGGAATTTCTTTTTATAAATAAATATCTGAAAAGTGTGGCGTGCATTTGTATTCAGCCCCCTTAGTCAATATTTTGTAGAACCACCTTTCGCTGCAATTACAGCTGCAAGTCTTTTTGGGGATGTCTCTACCAGCTTAGCACATAAAGAGAATGACATTCTTGCCCATTCTTCTTTGCAAAATAGCTCGAGCTCTGTCAGATTGGATGGAGTGAACAGCACTTTTCAAGTCTTGCCACAGATTCTCAACTGGATTTAGGTCTGCACTTTGACTGAGCCATTCTAACACATGAATATGCTTTGATCTAAACCATTCCATTGTAGCTCTGGCTGTATGTTTAGGGTCGTTGTCCTGCTGGAAGGTGAACCTCCGCCCCAGTCTCAAGTCTTTTGCAGACTCTAACAGGTTTTCTTCTAAGATTGCCCTGTATTTGGCTCCATCCATCTTTCCATCAACTTTGACCAGCTTCCCTGTCCCTGCTAAAGAAAAACATCCCCACAACATGATGCTGCCACCACTATGTTTCACGGTGGGGATGTTGTATTCAGGGTGATGTGCAGTGCTAGTTTTCCGCCACACATATCGTTTTGCTTTTAGGCCAAAAAGTTCAATTTTGGTCTCATCTAAACAGAGCTCCTCCTTCCAAATGCTTGCTGTGCCCCCCCACATAACTTCTCACAAACTGCAAACGGGACTTCTTATGGCTGTCAACAATGGTTTTCTTCTTGCTACTCTTCTGTAAAGGCCAGATTTGTGGAGTGCACGACTAATAGTTGTCCTGGGGACAGATTCTCCCACCTGAGCTGTGGATCTCTGCAGCTTCTCCAGAGTCACCATGGGCCTCTTGGCTGCTTCTCTAATGCTCTCCTTGCCCAGCCTTTCGGTTTAGGTGGATGGCCATGTTTTGGTAGGTTTGGAGTTGTGCCATACTCGTTCCATTTTCAGATGATGGATTAAACAGTGCTACGTGAGATGTTCAAAGCTTGGAATTTTTTTTTTTTTTTTTTTTTTATAACCTAACCCTGCTTTAACCACTTGCTTACTGGGCACTTAAACCCCCCCTCCTGCCCAGACCAATTTTGAGCTTCCAGCGCTGTCGCACTTTGAATGACAATTGCGCGGTCATACAACACTGTACCCAAATGAAATTTTTATCATTTTTTTCCCACAAATAGAGCTTTCTTTTGGTGGTATTTAATCACAGCTGGGGTTTTTATTTTTTGCTAAACAAACAAAAAAGGATGGAAAATTTTGAAAAAAAAAAAAATCATGTTTAATAGTTTGTTATAAAATTTTGCAAACAGGTAATTTTTCTCCTTCATTGATATGCACTGATGAGGCGGCACTGGTGGGCACTGATAGGCTGCACTGATGGGCACGGATAGGCACAGTTAAGGCGGCACTGATAGGCACAGTTAAGGCGGCACTGATAGGCACAGTTAAGGCGGCACTGATAGGCACAGTTAAGGCGGCACTGATAGGCACAGTTAAGGCGGCACTGATAGGCACAGTTAAGGCGGCACTGATAGGCACGGTTAAGGCGGCACTGATAGGCACGGTTAAGGCGGCACTGATGGGGACAGATGGGCGGCACGGATGGGCGGCACAGATGGGCGGCACAGATGGGGGGCACTGATGGGGGGCACTGATGGGGGGCACTGATGGGGGGCACTGATGGGGGGCACTGATGGGGGGCACTGATGGGGGGCACTGATGGGGGGCACTGATGGGGGGCACTGATGGGGGGCACTGATGGGGGGCACTGATGGGGGGGCACTGATGGGGGGGCACTGATGGGGGGGCACTGATGGGGGGGCACTGATGGGGGGCACTGATGGGGGGGCACTGATGGGGGGGCACTGATGGGCGGCACTGATGGGCACTTATAGGTGACACTGATGGGCACTGATGTGGGTGCTGATGGGTGGCACTGATGTGGGTGCTGATGGGTGGCACTGATGGATGGCACTGTGGGCACTGATGGGTGGCACTGTGGGCACTGATGGGTGGCACTGATTGATGGCACTGGTAGGCAGCACTGCTGCCTATTGCTTTTTGTTATAAGATCGCCGTGATCGGGACTGATGGAACGAGTATGGCACAACTCCAAACCTACCAAAACATGGCCATCCACCTAAACCGAAAGGCTGGGCAAGGAGAGCATTAGAGAAGCAGCCAAGAGGCCCATGGTGACTCTGGAGAAGCTGCAGAGATCCACAGCTCAGGTGGGAGAATCTGTCCCCAGGACAACTATTAGTCATGCACTCCACAAATCTGGCCTTTACAGAAGAGTAGCAAGAAGAAAACCATTGTTGACAGCCATAAGAATGTCCCGATCACGGCCGCCGGTGATCGGGTTTTTTTTTTCCTCCTCACGCTGTCAGCGCGAGGAGGAAAAATAGCCGATTACCGACTCTGTTTACATCACATGATCAGCTGTCATTGGCTGACAGCTGATCATGTGGTAAGGGGTTGGGACCAACCCCTTACTCTGATCAGGCGAGTCTCATAGACTCGCTGATCACCGAGCGCGCCGCGCGCGCCCTGCAGGGGGCGCGCAGGCCGCTCGTGCACGGGACGACGTCAATGGACGTCGTCCTGGCAATTTAGATCCGCGCTGTTGCCGTCATTAAACTTTTTCCCTGACCTGTCTGGTGTGTTCCTTGGCCTTCATGATGCGGTTTGTTCACTAAGGTTCCCCAACAAACCTCTGAGGGCTTCACAGAACAGCTGTATTTATACTGAGATTAAATTACATAAAGGTGGACTCTATTTACTGATTATGTGACTTCTGAAAGCAATCAATCAGTTCCACTAGATTTTAGTTAGGGGTATCAGAATAAAGGGGGCTAAATACAAATGCACGCTACACTTTTCAGATATTTGTAAAAAAAAAATTGAATACCATTTGTCATTTTCCTTCAACTTCACAATTATGTGCCACTTTGTGTTGGTCATCCACATAAAATCCCAGTAAAATACATTTACATTTTTGGTTGTAACATGAGAAAATGTGGACATTTTCAAGGGTATGAATACTTTTTCAAGGCACTGTAGATGTGCTTTTTTATATTCAGACCCATGCATGAAACCTAGTGAGGAAAGGCATTTATGGACCAATCCACCTAAAAACGATATTAAAGCTGCAGTGGAGTTTGGTGGGCAATGGTGCTCTCAGAGGTTTTTCCTGCTTTGACAACAAGGTCTCTCGCCCAATTCCCAACTCTATTCCTGTCAATCTTGGAATTTTGTCTGTTTTCTCCGCACCTTTCTGTGTCCTGAACTCCTGTTACAGTCTCCAAAGTTTAAAACATTTTTACATTGACAAAAGGCACTTACCTAAGAAGAAAGCAGCTCAATATATATCAGTCTGTCAGCCAATTTGCTAAAATTTAATGCTGTAGCAAAGCTCCGAGCACTGGTCCTATTTCTGGGTGTGTGAAATAGTGCGCCCCCACTGGCTGCTGTGGTTCCTTCCGTGACTGGGATCAGCAAGAGGAACCACAGTGGCCACTGGCCAGTAGGGGGACTCTCTATTTGACCACCTTCAGGAGGCGAATCTGGTTACTGTCAGAAGCTCTGCTACAGGGGTTTTAGCAAATGGGCTGACCCCACAGGAATGCTGCAGCCAGGTTAGTACCTTTCTGTAACTCCCTTACATGCGACAACATAGAGGTTTTCACTATATTGTAGTTGCATACTTTGTTATTTAGTTGATGCCACTGCATATCAAAGGCCAAGTTCACTTTTTTTTTTAACCAACATAGCATTAATGTACTTATTTTGCAAAAATAAAACATCTTTCAATAAATTCTACACAGGCTTACCTCACTCTCTTCAAAAGCTGTTTAAAACACACTGCTCGATTACTTTTGCCTTACTTCCTGGTCAGACTTTAGGTCATGACACAGGAAGGAGTTGACCAGCTGATCTCATTAGCACACACCCTGCATCATCTACCCTCAGCTGTTCAACTCCTTCCTGTGTCGTGAACTAAAGTCTGTCCAGGAAGTAAGGCAGAAGTAATTGCACAGTGTGTTTGAACAGCGAAGAGAGAGTTATGTAAGCTGGTGTAGAATTAAAGCGGAGTTCCACCCTAAAGTGGAACTTCCGCTCATCGGATTCCTCCCCCCCTCCGGTGTCACAATTGGCACCTTTCAGGGGGGAGGGGGGTGCAGATACCTGTATAATACAGGTATCTGCACCCACTTCCGGGTACAGCTAGCCGCAGACTCCCCGCCCACCCCCGTTGTGTTGTGGGAAATACACAGTTCCCACAACACAACGGGGACCAGTGAAGACGCGCAGCGCGACTCGCGCATGCGCAGTAGGGAACCGGGCAGTGAAGCGGCAACGCTTCGCTTCCTGATTCCCTCAGTGTGAATGGCGGCGGCAGCACCCGAGGATCGAGGGACGGCTCGGTCTCGGGTGCCGACATCGCTGGACCCCGGGACAGGTAAGTGTCCTTATTTTAAAAGTCAGCAGCTGCAGTATTTGCAGCTGCTGACATCTAATTTTTTTTTTTTTTGGTGAAACACCACTTTAATGAAAAGCCGTTGGATTTAGGAAAAAAAAAAAAAAGTGAATTTTCAGTGGATATGAACTACTAAAGCACACGAGCCAAAAACAAAAGCAATTTTTGTAAAAATGTGCTTTCATGGGAAACTTAATTCAATGGTCCAATGGGAGTCACAATTATATTAGTTTTTTCTTTTGTTTCACTAATATATGGATAAAGATGCTCACCAACCACCATGATGTTCAGCTCGAACCCTTGCTTCATTGCCTTTTTCCTCATCTGCTCCAAAATGGCATCTATACCCACATATCCAAAATCCATGGCTGGCTTCTCCCCTACGGCTCGGGTGGGAAGGGGCTGCTTCATCCCTGCGTCTCTGATAATGTCTGTCATGTTGGCAGCGTACGGCTGAGTGTCCTCAATAACTGTTGGAGAAAGCCAAAAGAAAAAAAAGGGTAAGTATTGTGGTTTATACCTGTAGGAACACATTTGAATTTAACAAAAATTTACTTTAAAGCCTGGGTCATACAGAACTCCTTTCAGCAACTGCACATTAACCAATTGCTATCCAGGCCAATTCTGACACTTCGCTCCTACATGTAAAAATCATCATTTTTTTGCTAGAAAATTACTCAGAACCCCCAAACATTATATATGTTTTTATAGCAGAGACCCTAGGGAATAAAATGGTGGTCTTGCACGGTATTTGTGCAGTCATTTTTCAAGCGCGTTTTTTTTTTTTGTGAATAAAAACACTTTCATGCATTAAAAAAAAAAAAAAAAAACAGTAAAGTTAGCTCAATTTTTTTGTATAATGTGAAAGATGGGTTACCTGTTTAGCTACAGAGGAGGTCTCGCTCTAACATTCGCGGCGATACCTCGTGCATGTGTTTAAACATGGATTATATATGTGAGCGTGACCTAAGTTTGCGTTCGCTTCTGCGCACGAGCACTTTTTTTAGGATCACTTTTATTCTAATTACAAGAAATGTAAAGATGCCTTGCAATAGGAATAGTGCATGACAGGTCCTATTTACAGTGAGATCTGGGGTCAATAAGTCCCCAAAAAAAAAAAAAAAAAAAAAAAAGAAGGATCCTGGTTTCCCAGCCGAGGCGGTGGTATTATTTCAAATCTTAGTCAATGAAATGAACTCAAAGTCAATGAAAAACAAGAAAAACGCAAGGTTTCCCTTTAAATCCTACAGGACTTTTCACACCACTGCGTTACAGATGCAGTGTGTTTTGAAAAGTCCTGCATGCTGCATCCTTGGATGTTTAGAAAACCGTACCAAAAATGCAGCTTCCTATTGAAATGAATGGAAATCGCTGCAAAATCGTGGTAAAAATGCACCGCGATTTAGCCTTTATGGTGCGTTTTTGAGTCATAGGTCCATTTTTCACAGGTGCAGGCAACCCAAAAACACACCAGAAATGCACAGCAAACGCGTCTGAAACACAGCAAAATTGCGGTAAAAATGCATACGCGCTTTTACTGCGAACTTGCTACAGAGCAGTGTGAAAGTACCCTTAGTATAGATGCACTTGGAATGCATTCAGCATTATTGGGAACGAAGCATGTCACTTGTCCGGCTCTGCAGTGAGGAACATGTGTGCAACTCACAAATATTACAAGCCCAAAAACAGTGAACACATATATATTTCAAATGTGTATTTTAGCTGTTTGCCTGAGTAATGGCTTTAACTACATGGCAGCAGTCCTACGGAACTCCTATCAGCTGCCCATTAATCTGCATGCCTGTCCAACAACGAACACTCATGGTTAAGAATCTGGGCAGCCAAACCAGGATATGGTAATGAAGGTCAATGAGAAGTACAAGAGGTTGATGACAGTATAAAGAACCGATCAGAGAAACATGTTGTCACCCGATTCAGATTCTGAATATTTACTCAACAAGTTCTTACACAGATTTGGCTGTTTCCAGGTAAAAGTACAATTTAATACAGGTACATGGAAGGGAAGAGAACATTTACCATGCCCTGAAATGACATTTTGTATATTCATCTCATAATTCAGTGCCAATTGAGAGATTTTTTTTATAAATAAGCCATTAAAGATGTGCTGATGGCGGCAATGTTTACTCCGACAATAGTATTATTAATGGCAATTATTACTGTAGTATGACATTTACATCAACCACTATGTGGTGGCTTTCACATTTATATTTCCTTCCTGTTCCATACTGAGACTGTTATTTTAGATTAGTAAATGCAAACTCTAGTGTTCCTGTGTACACGGAAAATGTTTTCAGTGAGCTAAAGCAGAAGTTTGCACTATGAGAATGGAGCAGTGAAGCAGTCATTGTGTAGCACTACTAATCTGCTAACATAATAGGCATACATGGCCATCCCCATGCACATATTGTTTGCAATTCTAAGAACCTTTCTGATGCAATGCAAGTATTTACCAAAAGCTTTGGGGTGGCTCTGAAGGTTTATATTGACCTTGCCATTGAAAATTAATAGCAACAGTGCACTAACACATGTATAGTGCATTGCTGTATCCTGCATACGAATGGGCCCTAACAAGTACTGTATAGTGGCGTAATACACTTAGAACATCAATTTATCCATTGTTTGGTTTTATTTGGTTGTAGGGAATGTATCGTAAATTTGTACATATTTATTAGTTCTTTTAATTATAGCTTGGCCTAAAAAAACAAAAAAATAAAACCTCAAAATGTAAGAATAAACTGTTTGTCAAGTAATGATGAAATACTGCAGATTAATATTATGCTGGATGGAGCTCCAGCCAGCAGATGGAGCTCTAGTCTCCTTTTCTCATACTCTGCGATTTTAGCTGTGCTAAAAGAACTCCTATTGATAAAGACCAGCTAAAATATTGAGGGAATTCCTCCTTACTTCCTCTTAGGGCAGGAAATGATAGAACATCTCCTCAACTGGGACACAGACAAGAAGGGCAGCTTCACACGGAGCCGCTGCACTTTGGCCACAGTGCAGTGTACCCACAGTTTTCATGTGGGTTTGCTGCACTTTCCTATAGACCATTATGTCTGGCGATTTTGGTGCGCTTTAAGAAAGCGCATCAAAACCACAGGGCATAATAAAAGTCTATGGGGAAGCGCGGCTAACCTGCCCAAAAACTATGGGTATACTGCTTTGCACCTGTGCTGCATCCAAAGCGCATCAGGGGCAGTGTGAAAGTGCTCTTACAAAAACCCACCATAAGTGGAAAAGGGTTTAAACTCCTGATGATGTGGTCTGTGGCCTCCTGTACTGGCGACAATGGCTTCCTAGTACGTGATCTGACACTTCTGGGTCTGGGGCGTGCGCCGCCGGCGACCCGCTCCCGCTGTGATTACACACACAACAGGAGCCCAGCAGCAGGTATCGCGGACTCAATATCCGCCAGTACCCCCTGATTGTTTAATACAGAGGGAGAATGGTGGTCTGCCTATATAAACAAGGCATCTATAGTGTTTACTTATCTCTCTCCAAAGCGCTAAACGTCATTTCTCTTTGGTGCTTCTTTCCTCTGTTATCAGTATGAGTCACTTCTGAGAAGTTTTTCCCACACCATGAGATAAATGTGTTTGGAGGGAGGGGAGAGAGCTCAGAACTGAGCTCCTCTATTCAGAACACAGTTCTGCTGTGTGGAGGGGGGTTTGTTCCTTCCCTCCAATCAGCTCTTACACACTGTAACTGCAGCCTCTATGCCCCTCCTCTGTGCTCCTGACAGATGAAGAAAGATTTTAACACTTTTCTGCCCTTGTGAAGAGGTGTAGGGAAGAGAAGACTGCAGATAAACAAGTTAAACCTATGTAGGAGGATTTGTTTCATCTGTGTGTATCATCTGAGGATATTCAATTCACTGGGTATATATGTAAGGGTCTACAGCCACTTTAATATAAAGGTCATAAAGACCGCAAGCAAGGAGAAATATCTCCACACAGGGTCAGAGACCAAAAACCTGAATTTTAAGTTCCTCACCCTTTTCAAAGCTAAAAGACTTTGGTTGGAGCTATGCTCCACTGAGTCATCAATGGTGTAATCAATGCAGTGACTCATCTACAAAAAATACAATTGACCCCAAACTATTCTAGTTTCCTTTTAAGGGAAGAATTTAAAGTACCACTTAAAATAGTGTAATTAGATTTTTTTTTAATTTTAGATTTCAGATTTGCACCAGAAACACCAACAGGTAAGAAGCTGACTGGCAAGATGTTGACTTCTACTCTACTATAATATATCATCGAATATTCCTGATTGTGTGTGTATTATTTTTCACCTGTGTGCAGGATTACAGAGTAAACAGTATTATGGCACCAGAGGCTTATGCCCCTTTCACACAGGCTTTCCGATCAGGTCCGCCTGTCAGTTTTTCAGGTGGACCTGATCGGACGCTCCATTCAGCCCTATGGATTGGTGGATGTCAGCGGTGACATGTCTGCTGACACCCGCTGCTATCCGATCCTGTCCGTGAAATCCAGACGGATGGAAACCATATTTTCCATCTGTCTGGCGGATCGGATGAAAAACGGACAGGCGGATCGTTTTCATCCAATCTCCCCATATAGGAGAGGGGGGCTCTGACAGGTCCATCTCAGCACAGTGAGCCAAGACGGACCTGTCCTCCGCCAGCTCAGCGGGGATTAGCGGATCGATCCCCCGCTGAGCAAAAATGGAGTCCGCCGGACGGAAAGCTCATGTGAAAGGACCCCAAGAGGAGCACAAGGGAAAATATTAATAAATGGGAACATCAGGATTTTAAATCTCTGGCCCTGCTACTGCAAGGTCTAGCTATGGTTCCCAAGGTATACACCGAGGGTAACCAATACAGAAAGTTACTAGCGAGCCATAGAGCAAAAAGCAGTCAGTTCTTGATAGAAGTGGAAGAAGAAAAGGAAAACTGCTAAAAAAATTTAAAAAAAAGAAATCAATCAACAGAAGAAGTTCACGATCCAACAGACACTAGCAAGAAAAAAAAAAGTGTCGGCTGATGGAGTGGGTGAGGTTATATGTATACATTGGGGGTTGCGGTCCCAGCAAAGCTTTTTGCCAGTGTTCAATCCCTGGAAGATAGCAGCACATACATGGTCTAATATCCCGTACACACGGTTGGATTTTCCTACGGAAAATGTGTGATAGGACCTTGTTGTTGGAAATTCCGATCATGTGTAGGCTCCATCACACATTTTCCATCGGATTTTCCGACACACAAAGTTTGAGAGCAGGCTATAAAATTTACCGACAACAAAATCCCTTGTCGGAATTTCCGATCGTGTGTACACAAATCCGACGCACAAAGTGCCACGCATGCTCAGAATAATTAGAGATGAAAGCTATTGGCTACTGCCCAGTTTATAGTCCCGACGTACGTGTTTTACGTCACCGCGTTCAGAATGATCGGATTTTCCGACAACTTTGTGTGACCGTGTGTATGCAAGACAAGTTTGAGCCAACATCCGTCGGAAAAAATCCTAGGATTTTGTTGTCGGAATGTCCGAACAAAGTCCGACCGTGTGTACGGGGCATTAGAATCAATTCCTGTGTCCTGTACTGTAGGACTAAAATGTTGATCTGCCAGAAATACAGATGCACTCAGCTCCTAAGTCCTGTTGTGGGCTGACAACACAAAGCATTGTTGTGGACTGAGTGGTGTCAGCCCTACCCAACTGTCTTTTGCTAAACTATTCAAACCTTCCCACTTTTCAATTTGTACAACATAAAGGCTGTTCATTCTAGGAGGGCTAATTACGGTAGTCTCTTTGAGATAACATAGGAAGTCTGCACAGGACAGCCCCGAATTTTAATATAATCAACAGGTATTTTTCGCACTCATAAAACATATAACAAATGTTTTTCAATTGCATATGTAACCTATCTAAAGGGAGCAAATAAGAGAAGTTCAATAGGTTTAAGAAGCGCAAATTACAGAAGATTGCACATAAATTATACGCACTCATTACATTAAAGAATAGGAGATGCAATATTAATAATATCTCCAGCCTTGTCCACTTTGAAACTGGTACACTTTTACTATTTTTGAATAAATAGAAGACCCCTGGGTGTATGTGTGGCACAAATATCTAGAATGTACAAAGAAGCTAAACAATTATTTCAGTGTACTAATTAGTTTATGCTGTAAAAAAAAAAAAAAAAACCTTAAAAAACAGCAGTTTCCTGTTGTGGAGGGGTGGGCGGTGCAGGAAATGTAACATTGTGTGCACTGATACAGCTTGAAGTCACAGATATTTAAAAGATTTCTCAGGACTTCTAAAGTAGATATTCTAGAGATAAAATATAGAAAGAAAAGGCCTAAAACAGTTTAAAAAAATGTATTATAGACACACATTTGAAGTGATGTGATGTTGTGATTATGTTAGCTGAACAATTAGAACAACTGCTCCAAAAGTTTTAATTTCCCCAAAATTTTGGCAAAATAAAAAGTCTATTTTGGGATAATACATTGGAGCGAATGAGGGTAAAAATGAATTTGTTCTCAAATACGTTTCAGAAATTAACAGTTTAATAAATTAATTCTCAAATAAGCACACAAAAGCAACGAAAATCTAAACTAATGAGCAAAACTGAAAATTTTCAACTTTACCAAAATGTTGCTGTCCGTGAAATTGCGACGTTTTCTCTGAAATCACTCTGCTCATCCCTAATAGCCATCCAGTCACAGATTTGAGCTAGGCACGCAAAAAGCATTAAGAATTCTGTAAATTGTGGATTAAGAGGTCAAAGGCTCATCAACATTATTGCAGGCCACAGAAGATGCCTGGTTACCTCAACACCTACATGAGGTTTATACGGAGCTCAAAAAGAAAACCATCTCACTGCTAGATAATGCAGGCCAGAGTCCTGTGTGTTTAAGTTATGAAGCGCTGAGGTGTTCGATTTTAGACTGAACACACCTGAGCAAGCCCACCAGGAAGCTGTCACCTTGTCCTGTACTGAGCCAATCATCTGCAGCTAATGCGGTTCACTTGCAGTAAGCAGGTGGACCTCTGGGATTCTTGTGTGTTTTCCCAGATGATTCTTATGTGTGCCGTTGGGAAAAAAAAAAATGGAGCAGTTCACACATCTCCGTGGTGGCCGTGGAGGAGATTGCACAGGGGTCCTGTGGGACTTTGGCTCCATTTCAGGTCCGAATTCAGGAAAATTTTGGCCTGAGTCGTCCCTGAAACAGAGAACAGGGATGCACCAGACCCCTGCTGTGAGCCGCGCCCGCACTAAGTGTGAACCCAGCCTAAAAATTTACTTCAAAGACCAAGTTCACTTTTTTTTTTTAAATTCCAGATCCCCTATGTAACAATATAGCATTACTTCTTTTGCAAAAATAAAACAGCTTTCCATTTATTCTACCCACCCTTGCTTTCTTCAAGGAAGTTTAAAAACCCTGCTCCATTACTTCTGCCTTACTTCCTGAACATACTTTAGGTCATGACACAGGAAGGAGTTGACCAGCTGAGGGTAGATGATGCAGGGTGTGTGTGCATTAGATGGTCAACTCCTTCCTGTGTCATGACCTAAAGTCTGTCCAGGAAGTAAGGCAGAAGTAATGGAGCAGTGTTTTTAAACATCCATGAAGAAAGTGATGTAAGCGTGGGTAGAATAAATGGAAAGCTGCTTTAGTTTTTGCAAACAAAGTAAATTATTGCTATATTGGTATATTAGGGAGCAGGAATAAAAAATAAAAAAAAAGGGTTAACTTGGCATATTTTCTTATGCTCTCTAGCTGTTTGCAGAAAAAAAAGGTACAACCTATTACCTCCTCACATTTCTGTAATCCTAAACCAACAGGCACCAGTTACAGCCTAGTACAATACTGAATGAGAATTAAATGGAACCGAAAATAAACTTCAGTGGACGACTTTCACCTGTTTCAAGAAACAGGTTATCCAAGGGGGGGGGGGGGGTGTTGATACATGGAATGATGGAAGCCCTTTTCCATGCACATTGAATCATTCTGGAACGTGGGTAAAAGTATTATATGAGCAGTGAACTTATTAACCATATTGATCAAGTCAATGATGACGGTCCAATATTAAATAAATAACAAAAACAATTTATCTTTAAAATAGGCTTCCAATTTCCTTTTCACCCATCTTCTTTATAAGAAATTAGAACTAAAGAGTCCTAACATTATTACATTTTCTGCTATGTTTTGATGAATCAGAGCCACAGCAACAAGAAATGGTTGCCAATGTTCTCTCAGGGCCTAAATATCTGCCTAAACTCGCAGCAAGCATTCCTCAACTGTACCGCTCTTCCTTAACCAATTCAGTGACCCTGCTATAGAACACTTAAAGGGATACTAAATTTACATTGTCCCTTCTCTTTCTGCATATGGATGATGGCAATGTAATTTTTATGTTTACATTAAAAAATACAGCCTTTGAAATACAGAGTAAAAATAAATGTTTTAAACTGTAATACAAATATATATATTTGAAATTAAATCTTAATTTTTTGGCAATACCATGGTGAGGGCGTATTTCTGCCAGTCACAGCCTGTGTCACGCCCCTTCAGCCTGTGTCTTAGAACAACAGGGAGATAAAGCCTCCATCAATCAAGATGTAATATCCCTCCCCCATTCTGTTTAGTTGGTTAGTGGACATGGAGGAGGAGGAAGTGGGATGTCATTAACCACTGTGTATACGCCCACATGTGTGACTCTATAGTCAAATGGCCTGCTCAGATGTGATAGGGAAGAAATGCTCACAGTAGAAAATACACTGAAAACTGAGCATGTGCACTAGCTGCCAACACTGCTCTGCAAAATCCCCAACTGCATTGGGGACATGAACAGAAGTGGGAAACGGAGAACAGCAGGATCAACCAGGTTTTTTGCAGAATACAGAAAACGAATCTCATAGTGATTCGAAGTGAGCGAGTATGAACAGCATGCAATACACCATTTGATAGATTTTTATGATGTGGGTTTAGTGACACTTTAACTGCTTCCGGGCCAGCCGCCGCAGTTTTATTGCGTCAGGTTGGCTCCCCTGCGCGAGCCGTCGTAGTTGTACGTCGGCTGTTTAAGACGCCTCTGGCGGCACGCGCGCCTGAAGCGTGTCCCCGGCGGGCGCGCTGACCGCCGGGCAATCGCGTGTGACAGAACGAGAACGGGGATGTGTGACAGAACGAGAACGGGGATGTGTGTGTGTTTAAACACACAAATCCCGGTTCTTTCAGGGGAGAGAAGACAGATCGTGTGTTCATACGAAGTCAGTCCCATGCCCCCTACAGTTAGAACACACCTAGGGAACACAGTTAACCCCTTGATCACCCCCTAGTGTTAACCCCTTCCTTGTCAGTGTCATTTATACAGTAATCAGTGCATTTTTATAGCACTGATCGCTGTATAAATGGTCACTGGTCCCAAAAAAAAAAAAAAAGTGTCAAAAATGTCAGATTTGTCCGCCGCAATAACGCTGATCGCCGCCATTACCAATAAAAAAAAAAATAATAAAAATGCCATAAATCTACCCCTTATTTTGTAGACGCTATAACTTTTGCGCAAACCAATCAATATACGCTTATTGCTAATTTTTTTTACCAAAAATATATAGAAGAATACATATCGGCCTAAACTGAGGAAAAAATGTGTTTTTGTTTTTTTTTTAATTGTAATATTTATTATAGCAAAAAGTAAAAAAGATTGTGTTGTTTTCAAAATGGTCGCTTTTCTTTTGTTTATAGCGCAAAAAATAAAAAACGCAGAGGTGATCCAATACCACCAAAAAAAAGCTCTATTTGTGGTTTAAAAAGGACGTCAATTTTGTTTGGGTACAACGTCACACAACCGCCCAATTGTCAGTTAAAGTGATGCAGTGCCGTAATGGCCCGGTCATTGAGCAGCCAAATCTGTCCTAAAAGAGGTTAAAGTATAACTAAAAGGTAAAACTAATTTTTTTTCAGTTTTGGACAGAGTGGAGCGAGATTAGAACGCCTGTCAGGTTTTATTGCTGTCTGTGCCCCCATTAAGGAGATTTCCCCTCTCTATTTGAGCTGGTTACCATTATAATTGAAAGTGAAAGAAAATCCCAAATTTTGGGTTGTCCCCAGAAAAGTAATAAGAGATGAAATCTTCTAATGGGGACACTAGTTCTGGTAGCCTGGGGATCCCTAAAGAATTTCTTTAATTTGCAGAGATTTACTCTCACTTCCTGTTTGGTTATGGGTCAGGAAGTAAAGGGAAATCTCTGCAATGGGACACAGATGTAAAAAAAAAAAAACCTGACAGGGGTTATAACCCTCCCTTGCTCTATCCAAAATGGGAAAAAAAAAAAAAGTTGCCAATAGTTCTACTTTAAGCTCTAAGACATTGGAGCCTAGTTCCCTGTGCCCATAAACCCAGTTCTCTGAGCACCCAAAAAACATACAGGGCATATTGTTATATACTTGCCACCAGGAGTGGATGACAATTTTCATAGCCTACAAAAATCGAGAACCAAGAAGTTTTCAATGGTGTCATGAAGGCCAGAAGGCGCCAAAACTGAAGGTTGCCCCATTCAAGGCCAGCCACAGACATTGGCTAGTTGCCAAATCTGGTGCCAATTATTCTCACCACTGGTTATCAGTGCAGGTGACCCCAGTCAAGTTTTCCAGCTGATTCAATGGTTTAATTTTTATAGAGGATCAGTAAAATTTCATCCAGAGAAAGATCAGTTCTTTCAGGACACACCATCTTCTTTTTTCTGCTAAATGTTTATCAGAAAGGCCAGTGTTGGCTGAGGAACATTATTCATCTTAAAGCCCAATCATTTCTAAAGGAGAACCTGTGGCAAACACAAGCCTGGCCACCATAATGTAACACTTATGTCTGAAACCACAAGTAAGAAAGACTAAACATTTAAAGGGAAAAAATTAAGACATGAAAGCCCTGACTTGATGTAAATTTTACATCAAACGAAAAGAACAGAAAGCTACACAACAATAACCTAACCTGACTTCGGAGCAAATTTATAAAAAGTAGAACTTTGCTCCACAATCACCAATCACTTTCATGTTCTATTCTCTGAGCAAATAAAGACAGACAAGCACATAAAATGTTAAAGAGGAAAACGTTCCAGAAAAAATAAATTGTGGGCGCTCAAACCGTTCAGTAAACATGGCATCGCGTTAGACACTCACACGATGATTAAAGTTTCACCCCAATTACTGGTTAGGGGATGGTTTCCACTCACATGGCATTTGCTTGACATGACCACCCTTTATCAAATGAAACAAAAAGTCAAATGCAGAGTACCAACTTTTCATCATAAGCATGCTAAAGCAGCATACTGGTAAACTATAATTAAAAATGGTAGACATGCAACTGTTTTAATGTACAAATCTGAACTCTCTAGTTTTTTTGTGACAGGTATCGAATGTTTATGGCTCCTCATAAAGCTTATGCCGCGTACACACGGTCGGACTTTTCAGCTACAAAAGTCCGACGGACTTTCAACTGACCTTTTAACGACCGGACTTGCCTACACACGATCACACCAAAGTCCGACGGATTCATACGTGATGACGCACACCGAACTAAAATAAGGAAGTTGATAGCCAGTAGCCAATAGCTGCCCTAGTGTTGGTTTTTGTCCGTCGGACTAGCATACAGACGAATGGATTTTTCGACTGGACTCGAGTACGTTGGAAAGATTTGAAGCATGTTCCAAATCTAAAGGCCGTCAGATTTTCGACCGAAAAAGTTCGCTGCAGGTCCGATGAAGCCCACACACGGTCAAATGGTCCGTCGGACCAGTCCGCTCGAAAAGACCGTGTGTACGTGGCATTAGGGTAGATTTAGACATGCGTCTAAACCTTTCTTGCCTCTGAAGCCCAATCTGTGTTTGGATCGCACTCTGACAGCCGGGTTAGGAAGTGATGTAACGCCTCCTCGGAGCCTGTTTTCACCCCACTTTTGCCAACAAATGGACCGCAACTGCATGCATTGCACACAGTTGTGGACGTTTGCAGTTCTTCCCCATTGACTTGAATGTGTAGTGTTCAATGGGATTGGGTCGACTTTACCACGGGTGTGAAGCATTGCAGCATTCCCATCCTATTACATCTTAAGAGGAGCTGTTGGCAGGTGGCAAAAATGCAGCTCAACTGCACATTTTTGGCACCCCCAACCTCAAGGCTAAACGAAGCCTTACTTCAGAATTCAAAAGTGTAGTACCCAGAGCAGCCAAAAAGGTCCATCTTCCACTAGAGTTTGAGCTCCTGCTCATGGGCATAAAAACTATGGAAACATAATCAGGACCTGTCAGAAAGATCCTATGTCCAAAATGGTCCATACATGTAACAGTACTTACACATCTTTGTCCGTATAGCTGAAATTCATACAGGCTCAGTTCTCCGGTGATTTAACTATCAAGAAAGTCATTCAGAATGAATGAAGACCAAGGTCATCCTGCACTGCCAAAACTCTGCATGTCTATTACCTAATCTTTGTCTATGTTTATATCTCCTCCCGGCCCTGAACGAGTCTTTGACTAGGCATCAGCACATATGGACACAGTTTCTCATGGAAAACGTTTGCACAAACATATACCAGACCCTGGGCCATAGCCTCCAAGACGGCTGCATTCCGCTCCATATAAAACTGTACGCAGTATGGACCATAATGTAGTATTTTATACGTCCGTGTGGATGAGCCCTTGTTCCAGTAAATTTTGATTTCTGTTTACCAAGATTCGAAACACGGATTATTCATTTAAAGATCTTAATGCAGGACTGCCCCGCCCCCCCCCCCCCCCCATGGGAAAAGTTTCAGTCTACCATAAGGTAAAAAAATTTTCATAGTTACATTGGTCCAGCTTGGATCAATGTACAGCCATCCATAGACGGTTCGAATATCGGCGAGTTCAACAGGAACCGGCAGAGATTCAAACTATGTATGGGCAGACTGAATGTACCCATCAACTTGGGTACAACCAGCTTTTTGGATTTTACATGCAATTATTGTTAGTGGCTGCTTCTAACATCAGCCACTGTGTTCCCTGGGCAGGGACAGAGATAATCACTGTGTTCCCCGGGTAGGAATGGCTCCCATGGTTGCAAGAAAGAAATTTGCTCCGTCTATGGCCAGCTTTAAGCCTCGTAAACACTACTATTTTTTTTGGTCTAATGAAAAAAAAAAAAAAAAAAACCTGACAGCTCCGGTCAGAGCCACTGTACTAAGAATTTGATGTTAGTGCAGCGATCTCCCCCACTGAGCTATTGTGTTCTGCAGGGGCAACGCCCCCCCCCCCCAGTATACAGCGGTCAGCGCTCCCAGCTATTGGCTGAGAGCGCTGACCAGGAGCCAGTTGGCAGACCATTTTCGTTCATGAGCCTTCGACAGAAGCCGGTCAAACAACCGGCTTCTGTCAGACCGGCTGCCATACACATGGGCCAAATGTTGGCCGACATTCGGCCTGTGTGCGCTTGGCTTTAGTATGCACATTCCATACCTGTGCTATGGTCTGGAATCTGAAAATCACTGTAGTAGGAACTACTACATAGAGGTCTGTTTTTGACTAAGTCCTTTACGACTCATATCTTTACAAACAGAACCCAAAGTCAATAATGAACATAATAGTGCTAACGTGTGCCAAAAAGGAGTCTGATCTTAAAAGTAGGAAACGTAGAAGAGTGGTTCATTGGGTCAGTCCTACTTAGACTCCACTTGGTCTTTTTTGGTTGTTGTCACTCTATGTTTGTTTGTATGGGAATGGCAGTTTGGGGGCATTCATGTAATAAAGTAAAAGTTCCTTAAAAGTGGTTTCTCACTTTACACCAAAAACAAACTTTGGCATGGAGAGGCTTTTCTCCACCAACCACAGCTGCTTCAGTAACATGTTGGGATGGAGAAAATTTGAGCTGGCCTATGGCCTACCCCCCCCCCCCATCAAAATGTGAGAGATGTGGGAGGTCTTTCAGTCCAAAATTACAAATGTTCCAACACTTTACATGACCACATTTCTGCCCACAAACCATTGAGAAAAAAACCCCTTCTATATATATTTATATAAAGTCAAAACATATGTGGTGCCATTACTGGTTCAATGGGCTGTATGTATGTAGAGTGCATTTGCATCTCTTTATTCTCTGCCGATCTTGTCACCCTGACAAACAGAGGAGATGTTAAAAGCTTCCTGTTTATACTGAGCCTCTAAAGAAAGGGAGATAGTGGGGAGCCAGCACATGGTATCCGTCACGGAAGAGGAGTGGATGGTCTGTATCAGGGCTCATCACACTGACCCATTCAAGTACAATGCATTCTACTGTATAAGAGGAGAACCACAATAAAAAGAGAACGTATAACCAAAAACAACCAATTCATATAGATCTGATCTTCTGCCTTTAAATTGTATTCACAATCACAATTACAAAAAAAAGGTTAGAATCCCAGCCAAGCTTTACAGTTATCCAGGGCTCTGTTAGAGAGAGATTTCCTCATACTTCCAGGGGACAACATTTTACCAGACAGGAATCTACGACACGGAAAAACCAAAAGAAAGCTGAATGATGGTTCTAGCATTCCCCTAGAAGCATTTTTAATTCTGAGTGTTACTGTTCTACAGAGTTCCCCTCACTTCCTGTTCAGTTGTTCTCGGGACAACCTCTTTTTTTTTTTTTCTTACAAGGAGAGAAAGTGAAGGAGTCTCTCCAGTGGACCTCCAAAGGCACAAAAACCATACAGAAGTTCCACTCCTTCCCCACTTTATCCAGAACTAAAAAAAGTTTTGGCTATGGATATATTATATACCTCCATAGTATATTTTACCGTATATACTCGAGTATAAGCCGAGTTTTTCAGCACATTTTTGTGTGCTGAAACAGCCCCCCTCGGCTTATACTCGAGTCAAGCACTTTTCCGGTGCAAAGAATGACATTTTCCAAACCAACTTTGGGGCTCCGTATCTCGGGGGCCACTTGGTGCTAGGAACCCCAACTTTGGATATGTTGTAGTGCTGGCTCCACTGGGTTTGCAGACTAAATCTGGGGTTCCTAGCAGCAAGGGGCCCCAAATTCGGTCAACTGTGTCCATCTGCAACAATGTCATTTCGGGACCCTTTGGGTCCAGAGACCCCAAATTTTGGCTGCAGCTATGGGACATCTAGGAACCCTTAACTACCGAGTTTGAAGTTTGGGGGACCTATGGCTGCAAATGGGCACAGTGAGGCTGCAAATGGGCATTATTGACCCTCTTTTCCACTTACAGTAGCCGCGCATTTCTTACCCTAGGCTTATACTCAAGTCAATACTTTTCCCAGTTTTTTGTGGTAAAGTTAGGTGCCTCGGCTTATATTCGGGTCGCCTTATACTTGAGTATATACGGTATATCCTTTTTACAGCTAGAGAAGAATAGGTGTTTATACTAGAGGAATGGAAAGGTTGGTGCCAAAACCAAAACTGAAAATTCAGGATGCACTTGGCCAAAAAACGAAAATGACAGTTGTTAAATACATATTTTTTTATATACAATTGTATTGTATTCGACTTTTAATTTAACCAATATCACAAATTTAAAGTCGGCCATTATTGGCACCTTTAGCGCAAGAAAAGCTCAATAAAAATGTATCCCTTAAAATTCTATGTATGTCCTCATAGTGGTCTGTTGCGCTTCCGTTAAAAATCCTAATTGCTGCATTTTTGGTCAGTTAAAAAAAAACTGCACCATAAACACACCTCTGCATCGAAAATACAGCAAGAATGCATCAAGAACGCCACCCATGTTACGTTTTTGATGCGTTTTTTTAGTCACATAACCTATGAAAAACACACCATAAGCAAGAAAAAATGGTGGTACAATCACAGCTAAATCGTGGTAAAATCGCTTGAGTTTTTAATGCCATTATCAGCAAAACGCTAATAACACCATTTTCGGACAATATGTTTCAGCAGCCAAAATTACGGTGCATGTCTAGTTCATACTACCACTTTCAATTGTGTTAATCACACTTCCTTTAGGAAGGAGGGCTGGCCATAGATGATGTGATTTTCTTTCCTGCAACCATGAGTTTCCTGGAAGTCAGTGTTGATGGGGGAATCCCAGCAGGGGGGGGGGGGGGGGGGGGAGGGGTTGAGTGGTCCATGCCAGAAACATGCAGTTATTACTGCTAGCGGCTACAGCCACTGGCAATAGTTGCATGCTAAAAATCCGACATGCTGGTTGCACCCAAGTCAAGCGATGGATCGATTTGGGTGCACTCAGCCTGCCCATACATGGATCAAATCTTGGCCGGTCCCTGCTGAATTGGCTGAGATTCTATCCATCTATGGCTGACTTTAGGTAGGCCATACATTATGCAATTTTCTTTCCTTAGGCTTTCACCACGGGTTGAAGGAAAGAAAATTGCTCAGCTTTCCCCATCAACACAAAAAAAAAAAAAAAAAAAAAAAAAAAAAGGGGAAGAAGGTCTTCTTGAGCCCCAGATAGTAAATATATATTCCATCGCGTCTGCATATGATATGTGTATTGCCATTAACCCTCCAAAATATAGAATTGCTTCTTCTAATAAAGCTGGCCATACACGGCTAGAATTTCATTCCATCATATGTACGAATTTCTGAAAATCGGCATTCAGAGCACACAATAGCGCCATTATTGACTCAACAAATAAAACTTTTTTTTTTTTTTTTTGACCATGTGAATGCTTTAAATTTTAATAGTTGACTTGGATTATTTACAGAAGTGATGTAATGTTAAATTATGCAGGTGACCCTATTCTGTCACTTCCCTCGTACTAGTGTACTTATTGGAACGTTGGTCTATAAAAGCAGCATTGTTCATTATGGCAGCCGTTGCCTGTGATAACAGTATGGATTGGGTGGATGATGACAATGACAGTTCTTCCATACTAGGTGTGACACTTGGAATTTTGGTGATTCAAAGGCAAGAAAAAAAGACAAAAAGCAGACAGGATATGGAGCAAGGAGAAGCTGAGGAATCCTGATCAATTTTCCCACAAGGATCTACTGTGAATTAAAAGGAAACAAATCCAGATGATTTCTGAAACCATCTGCGGACGTCAGAAGAAGAACGTTGGACATTCACACTGACAGTTAGTATTTCATAGGTTCTGATAAGAAACAGGAAAAAAAAAATACATAAATAAAAACTGATTATTGTAAGCACCTCTGTCAGCGTTATATGGTTTGTTTCAACCCTCTAAATGCTACATTGGCAAAACAGCTTGTTCTGTTAAAAAAAAAAAAAAAAACTTACTGGCCAGATCACCAGGTGAAAAATAAAAGAAAATCTAAAAAAAGAAAACTATTGCAGACATCACATCTAAGAATTGGTAAGCTGCAATATATTAACGGTTTGCTTTGGGGTTTAATGCTTCAATACTGTGTTTAATAAGTGGTTGTAAACCTTTACATAATCTACCCAGTGAAGTGTCAGATGAAACAAATCCTCCTACGTGTGTTGTACCTGTTTATCTGCAGCCATTTGTCCTGTACATCCCTATTAAAAAAAACACAGAAAGAAAAAAGGAAGGATGTTTTACAGCACAAAGCAGTGGGCGGAGAACTGAAATTACACTCTGCAGAGCTCAGTGAGGAGAGCTCTGGGAGCTGATTGGAAGGAAGAGACACACCCCCCTCCACACAGGAACAGTGCTGAGGCTGTCAATCAGCTAGAACTCCCTCCTGTCACAGTTTTTCTCTTGGCATCAAGAAAACTTGTCAGAAGTGATTCATGCGGATGGAGGAACGAAGCAGCAGACAGAAATGAAACTTAGTGCTCTGGATTAAGACAAGTACATACTGTAGAGCAGGGATATGCAATTAGGGGACCTCCAGCTGTTGCAGAACTACATGTCCCATGAGGCATAGCAAGACTCTGACAGCCACAAGCATGACACCCAGAGGCAGAGGCATGATGGGACTTGTAGTTTTGCAACAGCTGGAGGTCCGCTAATTGCATATCCCTGCTGTAGAGGGATATGCTTTGTTCATATTTCATGTCTGAGGTTTACAACCACTTTAAAATAACTCCAGATGCAAACGGAGGTTTCTGAAGGTGTCTTAGTATAAGAGATCACTGGACATTAATAGCTTCTGTCATTTCCCAGGACCATAAATAAGAAAAGAGGTCAGGATGATATGTGCCGTTTTCTTTCTTGATGTGTATCATGGGACCAAAGCTGGCCATGGTGGACATGACTTTGTATTTATTAATCCTCAGCTGGAACAAACTATCCACGTAGTGTTTGCTTTCATACGTGACCTCAAAGTGTCGTTTCAAAAGGATCTTTTTTATGTGCAAGATAGGATTTGGCTTTCAAGCTTTTCCCACCCCATAAAGCATAGGAGCTCATCCAAGACGGGCCGTCAGCATACAATTAGGCAGATTGAGCGCCTCTTATTTCTGGACACTTTCCTAATCCCACTGTATAACGGCTCGCTTACAATACTGTCACAGTGTGAAGGGCAGAGACGCTGCAGCCACATTCACTTCCTGCCAAACTCCCGTCCTCATCCCACTGTCATTTCTCTCGCCATGTGGAGAAGTAGATAAACCATTACGCATATTTATTAAAACAAAAACATTTACACAACACCTTACTGTGCGCAGCTAGCAAGAAGTATGTTAAAGGAAAACTCCAGGAAAAAAGTACAACCAGTGGACTACTAAGGGAGGCACTGATGCTACTCTACAATCATGAAGACCAAAGCTTGTGGGGGGGGGGGGGGGGCCTTCATGGTATCAGCAGTGAAGGTTTTCTTTCAAGATGTTGTTTTAAGTAAACCTATCTCTTTTCCCTGAATAGGCACCTTCACTCCTTTGCAACTTTGTTGCTCTATTGGCCTCCAAGTACCAGGTTCACCTTACTTGTGGGGACCCTACAGACAGAACAAAGTGGCAGGAGAGCATCAGTGGGTGGAAGCCGATTTCCCAGGAGATCCTGTCACTCTACAACAGTGGTTCTCAACCTCCCTAGTGCCGTGACCCCTTGATAAAATTTCCCAAGTTGTGGGGACCCCTAACAGTAAAATTATTTTCGTAGCGTGGGTTGTCAGCACCCAAGGCAAGACAAGTAATTTGCGCCCCTAACCCACGGACATTTAGCACTCCCTGAGTCCCTTCCACTCGTACTGTATTAAAACCCTTATGGTACATTTTAGGATGTACCACGCTTTCTCTTTGTTCTCCTTTCTTTCCCTTTTATCTCTCTCTATCCTAATTTCTTGTTTTTTTCCCCCCATCCCTCTCTAGCCGTCTGTTATTCTTTCTCTCCCTTTTTCTTTGTTCCTCCCCCTCTTTTGATCTCCCTTCCATGTATTCTCTCTTTTTTTTTTTCTTTTCTTACTGCTTGGTGGGTGGGGGTAATGGGATGAATAGCAGTGCTGGCGGGTTTTGGGATCAGTGGCAGTGCTGGGGGAGTTCTGATCAGCCAACTTAGGTGCTCTTGATCAAGGTCATCTGCTGATCTGAGAACTGTAGTGGGGACTTTTGATGGCAACTATAATCACAGGTAGTGTTACGCACTGTGTCTCCGGCTTCACTGTGTCTCCGACTTTGTGGTGTCTCGTAGCAGTGACACTTATGCGG
The DNA here is from genome assembly GCA_037952835.1 of Lithobates septentrionalis. NCBI lineage: Eukaryota > Metazoa > Chordata > Amphibia > Anura > Ranidae > Lithobates > Lithobates septentrionalis. The sequence goes on from JBBDGP010002032.1 coordinate 771,214, forward strand.
AAATCAGGAGATAGGGTCTCCTCCAGCCACTCCCACTTTGCATTCCTCACCAGTCAGCTGACCTCTAGTCTCTGCCCCCCAGCCACGACGTGAACTGAATGGGCGGCTGCTAAAAGGCTGAGTGGGCGGCCGCGGGCTCCAGGAACAGCCCAGCTGGGCGGCCACAGGCGCCAGGGACAGCCCTGCTGGGCAGCCACGAAAAGGCTGGGAGAGTGGTGCGGGCTTCAGGAACAGCCCAGGACTCGGTGACCCCTGGAAAATCGTCATTCGACCCCCAGGTTGAGAACCACTGCTCTACAATGAAGGGGCAAGGTTCATACTCTTGCCCGGTACTCTTTGTGGTGAGTATCAGCAGTGGAGGTTGTTCCTTCAAGAGAACAAGGTCTTTCAAGAGGATTTTGTTTTAAGAGATCCTGTTCTTTTATCCTGAATGGGCAAAGCTGATACTACCACTAATACTAACCTTCGCTCTTCTGCTGCTTCGTTGCTCCAAGTGTCCTCCAAGTATAAGGTTCACTTTACTGTAGGGACCCTTAAAGACAGCAACAAGGCATCAGGTGAGCGAAGGCGAGTATGAAAAAACAACCTCCACCCACCGATGCTTAAGCTGACCATAGATGATCAGATTTTCTTTCCTGCAACCATGCGAAGGAACATCTGAATGATTCAGAGGAGAATTGGGTGAATGTGTTGTGGCCAGATGAGACCAAAATTTAGCTCTTTGGCATCAACTCAACTCGCCGTGTTTGGAGGAGGAGCGGGAATGCCGTCTATGACCCAAAGAACACCATCAAACATAGAGGTGGAAACCTTATGCTTTGGGGGTGATTTTCTGCTAAGGGGACAGGACAACTTCCCCACATTTAAGGGACAATGGACATGTACTGTAAAATCTTGGGCGAGAACCTCCTTCCCTCAGCCAGGGCATTGAAAACGGGTCATGGATGGATATTCCAGCACGACAATGATCCAAAACACATCGTCAAAGCAACAAAGGAGTGGCTCAAGAAGAAATACAGTAAGGTCCTGGAGTGGCCTAGCCAGTCTCTAGACCCTAATCCAATAGAAAATATGGGGGGGGAGCTGAAGGTTTGAATTACCAAACATTAGCCTCAAAACCTTAAAGTGGAGTTCCAACCCAGCACAGTAAGTTCCTGGAGTGGCCTAGCCAGTCTCCAGACCTTAATCCTATAGAAAATATGTGGAGGGAACTGAAGGTTTGAATTACCAAACATCAGCCTCAAAACCTTAAAGTGGAGTTCCAACCCAAAAAAAAAAAATTGTAATGTGTTTAAATTAAAAAAAAAAAAAAAAAAAAACAATTTGGAGAAAAAATTTTTTTTTTACTCGCCTCTCCACCCTCCCTCTTGTCAATCATCTGGGATACGTGACTGGTCCCAGATAATTGCGGGGCCAGTGCCAGCGCGGCTGTTGAAGCCACAGCCGGGCACCCACAGTTAAAATGCTGGCGCCGCCGAGCGGAGGGGGGGGGGGGCGAACAGGGCTTCAATCCCCCGCATCGCTGGACCCTGGGACAGGTAAGTGTCCGATTAAAAGTCAGCAGCTGCAGTATTTGTAGCTGCTGACTTTTAATTTTTTTTTTTTTTAAATGGGAACCCCGCTTTAATGACTTGGAGAGGATCTGCTAAGAGGAGTGGGACAAAATCCCTCCTGAGATGTGTGCAAACCTGGTGGCCAACTACAAGAAACGTCTGACCTCTGTGATTGCCAACAAGGGTTTTGCCACCAAGTACTAAGTCATGTTTTGTGAAGGGGTCAAATACTTATTTCACTTATTAAAATGCAAATCAATGTACATGTTTTTTGAAATGCGTTTTTCTGGATTTTTGTTGTTGTTATTTTGTCTCTCACTGTTAAAGTAAACCTACCATTAAAAATTATAGACTGATCATTTCTTTGTCAGTGGGAAAAAGTATAAAATTAGCAGAGGATCAAATACTTTTTTTCCCCTCACTGTACATGATTTTTTTGCTTATGGGTTCAGATATGCTTTTAATTTCTTCACTGCCCGAATCAATTGGGCTGAGTTGACTTGCAAATTTAAACATCTATTCATAAATTACAAAATACTTTTTCAGTTGTGACCACATACCTAAAGCATGCAAAAAGAAATATGGCGATGAAGTCAGAAATATGAGGATTGTGACTGGCCAGGCATCATCTGATAACATTGAAAAAAAAAAAAAAACGATAAATCCTAGATGTACTGTTATGTGAAACCGAGTAGACGCAACATGTATGGCCTGCAGGCAATGCAGATCAAATGCAGGATAAAGAGAGATTTCCTAATCACTGAAATGTCCTTTAGAAAAGTGGATCTAGAGATATTTTTTTTTTCTTGAGCCATACATCATTAGCATTCAAAGACATCCAATTAAAATGCAATTCAGAAACTAGTATGGAAGAATGCTAAAATGGCAAAGATTGTATATATACAATTATATTATAACTCCATAAGCAGAGTTTTTCAATCATTTTCTAAACTAGTAGAGAAAATGGTAATACAAAGAGCACTGACACGGGGTGGGCAGACTGCCCTTTATAAGAGTGCTTAATTACACTTATTCTGTTGCAGCCACCTAAGTGCTAGGCCCCGAGTAGCACCCTGTTAAGACCAACAATAGTGACCTTTCTCTATCCTCCGCCAGCTGGTCCAGGAGAGGATGTGGGGCTGTGCTGGGGAGGAAGGGAAGGAGAGGCTAGCCCTAGAGAAAAAGAATAAAAAGGTCCCCGGAGGGGGGGAGAGCGGGTGGGAGGAGAAGGGGACACACACTAGGGAAGGTTTATCACTTCCTCATACAGGCCTGTGAAACTTTATAGATTTAAATGCAAACATGTGTTGCGAGGTATTGGTGCTATTTGTATGTGTATACACTAGCACATACCAGACATGAAGGAAGAAGGGGAAAAAAAATAATTCCAGATACGCTTGGTGAGCAAAAGTCCTGAAAAGAACATGGAGCGATCAAGTTCAAAAGCTAACTTGCTGAAGGGATTATTCGGTTACATTCCCAGCTCTGCATTTGTCCATGGCGTGTTTGCATGGGTTACCATTTATCGAAATTACTTTTTTGGAAATTGCACAAACAATGCAGAAATTTAAAAGAGGAGTTCCAGTCTGGGGAGAAAAAATTAAAAGTCAGCAGCTACAAATACTGTAGCTGCTGACTTTCAATGTATGGACACTTACCTGTCCAGGGAGCCCGAAATGTTGGCACCCCAGCCAATCTCTGGATCGGCTCCTGGGTGCTGCCGCCACCATTCCTGGTAAAGGAAACCCTACTCCCTACTACGCTTGCGCAAAGCGCGCTGCAGTTTCTAATTGGCCCGGCGGCGGGGGCAGGAGCAGGGGGCCCGAACTTCGGAGGGACTGCGCCGCAGCGCCGTCTCCTAGAAGTGGGGAAGGGTACCTGTCAAAAACAAGTACCCATTCCTCCCCACCTCCCCCGTGAAATGTGGCACTGGAGGGGGGGTGTAGGAAGCAGATAAGCGGAAGTTCTGCTTTTGGGTGGAACTCCGCTTTAAGTTTTGTAAAGCAATGTGTTGAAATGTTAAAGTGCAACTCCCGGCAAAAAAAAAAAAAAAAATTTTCCCATGCAGTGGGGCTGTGCCTGCACTGCATGGACTAACTGCTTGTTTTGTCAAGGGACGTCCAGAAGGCTGTACACTCACGCAATCCTCGGCTCCAGCAGCAAACGACGCTCCCCCACGATGGCCTGTTCCTGTCTATGCCAAGTGAGATTAAGCAATGCCCCATCTTTGGTATTGGGGGAGAAATAGTTATTGTCAGCAGGAGCAATGGTGCCCCATTGCTGACGTAAGTGGGAGCAATGGTGCCTCAAGGACCGGATAAAGGCAAGCAAAGGGCTGCAGTTTGGAGACCATTGCCCTAGGCAAAAACGAGCAGTAAAGCCATGCAGTGTGGGCACAGCCCCCCCCCCCCCCCAGCACCCGGAGTTCAGCTTTAAGTAAAAACACGCCAATGTTTCGGACACATGTACCACTTTGCTTCATTGCATTCCTCCAGAACACTGTCAGGACCCTGGCTAATGACATCACACAAGAAGTTGCCTTTTGCAACTGACAGAAGAGAAGAAGTATTCCCTATCTGAGCTGCCCATCATCACTCAGAACTAATGTAGGTCTGGTTAAGATTACAGAATTGAGTATTTCTAAGGCCTCTTTGCATGGACCTTAGCTGCTGACTCGTGGTCCGTGGTGGATCACGTTTTCAGCAGCGGCTGGCCCATGGTTGGCAGACGATCAATAGGCAATACTATGTCACCCATACAGATCACACACTGAAATCCCTCTTTACAGCACCACAACCAGGTCCCAGGACCCTAGCAGCGTGGCCCCATTTATCTCTATGGAGGCAAGTAGTATTGCCTAACGAACACGATGTGCCTTTTTTCTTGGGGTTTTTTTTATTTCCCCTGGATAAACTGTGGTTATAGGATTGTGGAATTCTTTTTTTTCCCCCTTTCTATTGGTTTAATTAGATGGACTTTTTTCAACCAGACTATGTAACTCTGTAACTATATGTAATATCTCCGGTGGCCATTGCTTGGGTTTGACAAATGAACCTCAACTGCCTGTTTTTGCCACTTGACAGTGTCCATGCTAAAGGGGCCTAAAGGAATCAAAGTCAACCTGCCAAGATAGACATCGCTGCTGAACTTTGATATATGCCGGTTCCCTGTCTGAGATGCTCCTCCAATAACTGGGACTTGGGTGCCAACCACAATTAGCAGCACTGTTTCAAATGTATTAAACAAAATATATTATGGAGTATATGGCTAGTGTCACATCCATGGTTTCCAACCTGCGTGGGCAGACCCAGGTGGACGTCACTCTTGCCTACGTGAGGATTGAGGGAATGGGAGCAGGTAGCTGTCAAAAAAAAAAAATAAAAATGTAGGTACATGCTCCAAGTCAAAGAAGAAAAAAAAAAAAAAAACCATTTACCATTTATCGAAATTACTTTTTTGGAAATTGCACAAACAATGCAGAAATTTAAAAGAGGAGTTCCAGTCTGGGGAGAAAAAATTAAAAGTCAGCAGCTACAAATACTGTAGCTGCTGACTTTCAATGTATGGACACTTACCTGTCCAGGGAGCCCGAAATGTTGGCACCCCAGCCAATCTCTGGATCGGCTCCTGGGTGCTGCCGCCACCATTCCTGGTAAAGGAAACCCTACTCCCTACTACGCTTGCGCAAAGCGCGCTGCAGTTTCTAATTGGCCCGGCGGCGGGGGCAGGAGCAGGGGGCCCGAACTTCGGAGGGACTGCGCCGCAGCGCCGTCTCCTAGAAGTGGGGAAGGGTACCTGTCAAAAACAAGTACCCATTCCTCCCCACCTCCCCCGTGAAATGTGGCACTGGAGGGGGGGTGTAGGAAGCAGATAAGCGGAAGTTCTGCTTTTGGGTGGAACTCCGCTTTAAGTTTTGTAAAGCAATGTGTTGAAATGTTAAAGTGCAACTCCCGGCAAAAAAAAAAAGATAGACATCGCTGCTGAACTTTGATATATGCCGGTTCCCTGTCTGAGATGCTCCTCCAATAACTGGGACTTGGGTGCCAACCACAATTAGCAGCACTGTTTCAAATGTATTAAACAAAATATATTATGGAGTATATGGCTAGTGTCACATCCATGGTTTCCAACCTGCGTGGGCAGACCCAGGTGGACGTCACTCTTGCCTACGTGAGGATTGAGGGAATGGGAGCAGGTAGCTGTCAAAAAAAAAAAATAAAAATGTAGGTACATGCTCCAAGTCAAAGAAGAAAAAAAAAAAAAAAAAAAAAAAAACACATCAAAAGTTTTAAAGCAGGGGTGGGGAGGGGAAATAGCAGAACTTTGTGAAGAGTGAAGATCTGCTTTAATGAAATGTCAATTGTGACATGGGAATAAAGTTCTAACATTAAAAAAGTACCACCACCAGTGGCCGGGCAAGTAGGAGATGCTGCAGATGTTAATGAACCCAATAAAGAATCTATAAATGGATGTTTGCCCATGCTCAGTTACTTGCCAGTCAGCAATGGCACCTTCCATATTGCACCATGACAGGTTCACTTTAAGGCTCAGGAATGGTTAAACTCCGGTCAGGGAGATGTATTCCAAGAGCATCAGATGGTCCATGGTAAGCCAGGCTATGCTTTTCAGCATATATGGGGGTTCAAGTCATTATCCGAAAATTACAAATCTCTAGGGGGGCTCCAGGTGCTGGGCAAATCTAATTATCATCATGTGACTGGTAAAGATGGCTCTAACGGCAGATGGCACGTCTTTAGGGACCTCTCATATGATAGCATCTGAAATCATGTTGCCCGACCATCTTCTACAAAAAGGAAGGGAGAATCAGATTACTATAAGCAGTAAAGACTGTCCATGCTCAGTTTTAGCCCAAACAACCAGAATGCTCTTAGATGGAAACTTTACTTGTGGAAATAAAATGGGAATGCTCCCCAAACCAACTAAACAAATGGGAAGGAGCTTAGAAAACATTATCGCAGATACTTCCCTGTTTCTGGTCTGTAGATGTGGAACAACCAATGCACTAATATCCTAAAAAACATAGAAAAAAAAAAATAAATAAAAAATAAAAAAACGGCTGAAGGGGCAGGAGTCTGGAAAGGTCAATGTAAAAAGAAGAAAAAAAAATAGCATTTAAAAAAAAAAAAAAAAAAAAAAGAGTAAGAGAGAACTCTGCATATGGCCATCCCTACTGATGTTCAATACCATAAGCGAGTATTTAACCAAAGATGGAAGGCTAACTGCAGCAAACATTACGGCTAGGTTCACACCCCTTGTGTTTAGTGTTTTTTTTTGCAAAATTGCACTACAGTTCATTTAACATGGTTTCTTATGGGAAATGTCCACATCCATGATCCATGCTTTTTTCAGCCGCTGTATTTTTGGAAAGGGTCAGGGACTTTTTTTTTTTTATTTATTTATTTTTTTAAACGTACGTTTTGGGTCAATAGACGTTATTGGAGAAGCTGCAGAAAAGCATGTAGTGCGTTTTGTGCTTCGATTTTACCACAATTTGTGTTTTTTATTCTGCCCAACAACTTGGCCAAAAAAAACAAACAAACAAACCAAAAAGCATAACAGAATGCAAAACACAAAAAAGTGGGAAAAACGCATTGGGGGAAAAAAAAAACAAACAAAAAAATAAAAACGCAAAATGCACTGCAGAAATGGATCAAAAGCAAACTGCATATGTGTGAACCAGGCCTAAAACAGAGCTGAGGTTGCCTGCAATTTTACCACGAGCTCTGTGCAGATGTCTGGAAAAGAAGCGAGCCAATCAAAGAAGCGGGGAATACGATTTTTTTTTTTTTAGGATAACCAAATATTGTTCAATTACAAGAGGCATGTGTTTTCTCACTAAATCCTGATGTGCTGTATGAATCTCTTCCAGATCTGTGCAGAAATCCAGTCTGAAGCTTCCTGTAATAAAGACCGGTCCCTGCTGCTCTCTCTCTTTGTGCAGAGTGACTGGTCTCGTCTCCGCCCCCTCCTGTAGTTCTCTGCAGGCAGCCTGTAATGGGTGGGGCCTGCTAGGAACTTGTAGACTTTCCACTGAGAAATCCCTGTGAATGGAAGACAAGTACCCCACGGTTAAGGTAAGCCTGGGGACAATTTAGGAGTTGGGGGCAAGGAATGTTACCATGTTGCACCGTAAAACACCAATGGTGAAATCATGCATCTTTGAGTTTTGTCATGTTTGTCGTGATTTTTTGACACAAAAAAGGGCATCTCTTTTGCACGTTTGGGGTGCCAATCATAATGAATGGCACTGCGAGCCCAACACACATTTTATGTGCATTTCTGCATACGTGCAAGAAATGCTAGTGTGAATGCAGCCTAAATGGATTTGACATTTGCACTGAGCAGTTCTATAGTATGTATAAGTACGTATATTACTAAAGTTGGCCATACATTGGGTGAATTTCGGTTGGTTCCCAATACAAAGGCGGAAAATCAATCAGAGGGTGCCCCTCCCAACATCCTTCTACTGTAAAATCAAAGCAGCTGAGCAGAAAACTGATGGTCAAACAGTGCCTGCATCCAATCAGATGCAGAAACTGTTTGGGTATTCCGACAGCCGATGGCGCTGGCTGTCAGAATACTTTAGGCACAGTGGGGATTTTGTCCATTCGCAAGATTTAGCAAAGATAGAGAAATCTGTTTGATTTCTTTTGCAGGCGGCTCACAAGGCTTGACCTCCTTTACCCAATTTCATGTCTGCTGACATCCCCCGCTCCATAGGGGAGACTTCAAGGTCTGATCAGGACCGCCTGAAAAATAGACATTCGGACCTGATCAGACAGCCCGTGTGAAAGGGACCTTAGGCAGTCCATAGATGAGTCTATTTTCATTCCCTCCACCAAGGGTGGATAGAAAGGAAATTGCTTGATTCCCCCATCAACATAGTCAGTGTTGATGAAGGAATGCCTCCCGAAGTACTATTGTGTCCTACTGTTGGGAGGGGGGGCATGGGTAGCCTTCCTATCCGTAAGAATACGATTACTGCTGATGGCTATATCTGCCAACAGTAATTGCATGTAAAAAATTCCAACAGGCCAGTTGCACCCAAGACGATCGATGGTTTGACTTGAGTACAATTAGCCTGCCTAAAATGGATCAAATATTGGCCAGTCCCAGCTGAACCAAATGAATTTCAATCCATATATGACCAGGTTTAGTTAGTCAGCCCACAGGCTGAAAAGGTTAGTTCACCTTCTCAGAAAAAAATGAAAAAAGGTGAACACCCTGCCCACCCTCCCCACTGTACTTGCCTCCGAGGGTGATGGTCTGTCAGTGCCCACGCAACCAGTGTAGCATTCTAGGGGTTTAAAATCCCTGCTCTTCCCCTTCTTTCTGTAGGGCTTCCAGGACAGATCAAAGCTTTTTGTATTTGGTCAGCACTTGACACACGCTTTGACCAATCAGAATCGCTCTGATCTGTCTCGGAAGCCCTACAAAAAAAAAGGGGAAGAGCAGGGATTTCAAATCCCCAGACCACTACACCGGCTATGTGGGCACTGACAGCTCATCACTCACGGAGGTAGGTACAGCCAAGACCAGGGGGTGGGGAGGGTGAACGTTAAATCTACCTTTTTCATTTTTTCTGATTAATAAAACAAAAGAAATCTATAAGTGTATGGCACCTTATTGTAAGGTCCATGCTCCGTATGTAGAAGGGATTTATCTATGTATGTATGGCACCTTATTGTAAGGTCCATGTTCCATATATAGAAAGGATTTTTCTATGGGTGTATGGCACCTTATTGTAAGGTCCATGTTCCATATGTAGGGTGTATAGCAGCTTATTGTAAGGTGTATGGCACCTTATTGTAAGGTCCATGTTCCATATGTAGGGTGTATGGCACCTTATTGTAAGGTCCATGTTCCATATGTAGGGTGTATGGTACCTTATTGTAAGGTCCATGTTCTATATGTAGGGTGTATGGTACCTTATTGTAAGGTCCATGTTCTATATGTAGGGTGTATGGCACCTTATTGTAAGGTCCATGTTCCATATATAGAAAGGATTTCTCTATGGGTGTATGGCACCTTATTGTAAGGTGCATGTTCCATATGTAGGGTGTATGGCACCTTATTGTAAGGTCCATGTTCCATATGTAGGGTGTATGGCACCTTATTGTAAGGTCCATGTTCTATATGTAGGGTGTATGGCACCTTATTGTAAGGTCCATGTTCTATATGTAGGGTGTATGGCACCTTATTGTAAGGTCCATGTTCTATATGTAGGGTGTATGGCACCTTATTGTAAGGTCCATGTTCTATATGTAGGGTGTATGGCACCTTATTGTAAGGTTCATGTTCCATATATAGAAAGGATTTCTCTATGGGTGTATGGCAGCTTATTGTAAGGTCCATGTTCCATATGTAGGGTGTATGGCAGCTTATTGTAAGGTCCATGTTCCATATGTAGGGTGTGTGGCACCTTATTGTAAGGTCCATGTTCCATACGTAGGGTGTATGGCAGCTTATTGTAAGGTCCATGTTCCATATGTAGGGTGTGTGGCAGCTTATTGTAAGGTCCATGTTCCATATGTAGGGTGTGTGGCAGCTTATTGTAAGGTCCATGTTCCATATGTAGGGTGTATGGCAGCTTATTGTAAGGTCCATGTTCCATATGTAGGGTGTATGGCAGCTTATTGTAAGGTCCATGTTCCATACGTAGGGTGTATGGCAGCTTATTGTAAGGTCCATGTTCCATATGTAGGGTGTATGGCACCTTATTGTAAGGTCCATGTTCCATATGTAGGGTGTATGGCACCTTATTGTAAGGTCCATGCGCCATATGAAGGGATTTCTCTATGTATGTATGGCACCTTATTGTAAGGTCCATGCTCCATATATAGAAGGGATTTCTCTATAGGTGTATGGCACCTTATTGTAAGGTCCATGTTCTATATGAAGAAGGGATTTCTCTATGGCACCTTATTGTAAGGTCCATGTTCTATATGAAGAAGGGATTTCTCTATGGCACCTTATTGTAAGGTCCATGCTCCATATATAGAAGGGATTTCTCTATGGGTGTATGGCACCTTATTGTAAGCTCCATGTTCCACATATCCCAAATCAACCTTTGGGTACCCTTGAAGATATTGTCAATCAATAACGCTGCTTCCTTCTGGACAATAAACAAAAGGTCTCTGGCCACAAAAAAAAAAAAAGAAGGGGAAGAAGGACACATGGCAGCATTTTAAAAAATATAGGAAATACAAGGACACCTATTAAAGAAGGAATTGGGATCACTGAAAATAAAGGGCGCGTATTATTCTGCCAGTCTCCGATGCACAGAAATTTAATATATACATAGCAGGCTCTTTTATAAACACCGCGCTGACTGTTAACCTTTCCCTGATCCAGAAGAAGACAGCCCGGCCTGCTGGAATCTATAGGCTGAGAAGGATGTGCATGTCTTTGCTAGATTGCAGAGACTAAACAGGAGGGTGGATGGGGGGGGGATGTGGAAGGTGAGCTTTCTGTGTCTTCATTTACAGAACAGGAAACCATGACAGATCTCATGTGCCGAATACACCCTCACCCATAACCATGACACAGATACAATAAAGCTGGAACATAAAGCATGCATGTGTCTGTGTGTCTGTACTGCCATAGATAATTGGCCTGCAGGATGCTTGGAGGTACGAGGCCACTGACAACGTCACCGCCATTTACTGAAAAAACAGGCCAAGACATTGCATGCTCATGGCTTCATTAACGAGCTCACCACCAGGTTCATTTTATTCATCCATGGTCAACCCTATAGGGGGGGTTTCAGTGTGACATTCAATAATCTAGAACTGAAGATTGCCCTCTTCCATAGTAGATAGGCGGCCCTTTTATTTATTATATAGAAACCTCATTTTATCACATAATATTCCACGTATGTAGCCGGGTCTATTGCTGCTTTCTCTGAAGGTACCCAGAGAGGCAATGCAGAAAAGGCCATTGATTAATCATCAATAGGATTAGGTTAGAGGCACATGGCTTTCTCATACAATAAGCCATCACCGGCATTTTCCTTTACGGATGCGGACCGCCCTCCTGACGTGACCCATCGATGTCCTCAGACACATCTTCTGGGATGGTTGTCATTGAAAGTCATGGGCTTTCTGAAAATTCCACTATTTTAGATCTCATCAGGGATCTTGGGCTGCCTTTGGAATTTAAAGCAAGCTACCGAGGCGGCACTGCGAGGACAGAGAGTCTGCAGGTACAACGTTTTCCTGCCTTCAAGGTTACAAATAGTATTTGGCAACCCAAAACCAGCGACAGGGAAGATAAGGCCATCGCGCTGTCAACACCTGAGAGAAAAACAGGTTTAGAAGGAAGTTGGAGCGTTTTCTTCTAGAGTGAAAAATGTGCCACACTCAGCAGAAAATATTTTAACCGGCCGATGGCCGAGCCCAAAACCTAGAAGGACCCCATAGTTCTGATGGCTCAGAATCCTGCAATAGGCCCTGTGTGTATATCAGTGGGAGGATGCGGCTGCAGGAGCCTCTACAGCACTGGTTGTAACCTTACTAGACCAAAGGGGCCTTGAGTGTGGCCCCTGATATCAAAGGGCCAATCAGAATACTCAGTTAATTAATACTCCATTAATTATCAGAGCCTTCAGGATATGGTCAGAGACTGCAGACACGACGCAAGGGATGGTCAGAGACTGCAGACACGACGCAAGGGATGGTCAGAGACTGCAGACACGACGCAAGGGATGGTCAGAGACTGCAGACACGACGCAAGGGATGGTCAGAGACTGCAGACACGACGCAAGGGATGGTCAAAGACTGCAGACACGACGCAAGGGATGGTCAAAGACTGCAGACACGACGCAAGGGATGGTCAAAGACTGCAGACACGACGCAAGGGATGGTCAAAGACTGCAGACACGACGCAAGGGATGGTCAGAGACTGCAGACACGACGCAAGGGATGGTCAGAGACTGCAGACACGACGCAAGGGATGGTCAGAGACTGCAGACATGATACAGGAGGAGGGTCAGAGATTGTACATGTGATTTGTTACACAAGACTGCCAGAGTGTGGCCCCTGATATCAAAGGGCCAATCAGAATACTCAGTTAATTAATACTCCATTAATTATCAGAGCCTTCAGGATATGGTCAGAGACTGCAGACACGACGCAAGGGATGGTCAGAGACTGCAGACACGACGCAAGGGATGGTCAGAGACTGCAGACACGACACAAGGGATGGTCAGAGACTGCAGACACGACGCAAGGGATGGTCAGAGACTGCAGACACGACGCAAGGGATGGTCAGAGACTGCAGACACGACGCAAGGGATGGTCAGAGACTGCAGACACGACGCAAGGGATGGTCAAAGACTGCAGACACGACGCAAGGGATGGTCAAAGACTGCAGACACGACGCAAGGGATGGTCAAAGACTGCAGACACGACGCAAGGGATGGTCAGAGACTGCAGACACGACGCAAGGGATGGTCAGAGACTGCAGACACGACGCAAGGGATGGTCAGAGACTGCAGACACGACGCAAGGGATGGTCAGAGACTGCAGACACGACGCAAGGGATGGTCAGAGACTGCAGACACGACGCAAGGGATGGTCAGAGACTGCAGACACGACGCAAGGGATGGTCAGAGACTGCAGACACGACGCAAGGGATGGTCAGAGACTGCAGACACGACGCAAGGGATGGTCAGAGACTGCAGACACGACGCAAGGGATGGTCAGAGACTGCAGACACGACGCAAGGGATGGTCAGAGACTGCAGACACGACGCAAGGGATGGTCAGAGACTGCAGACACGACGCAAGGGATGGTCAGAGACTGCAGACACGACGCAAGGGATGGTCAGAGACTGCAGACACGACGCAAGGGATGGTCAGAGACTGCAGACATGATACAGGAGGAGGGTCAGAGATTGTACATGTGATTTGTTACACAAGACTGCCAGAGATCTGTTATTACAGTCCCTCTACAAATCAATGCATCTACATTTGTGCTCCATACACCACCTTGCACATTACATTATACTACATTTCATATCACTCTCAGCAAGAACCAATATAAAATAGATGAATGAAGAAAGGGATGAAGAGCCCATTAACTATCAGAGCCTTCAGGATACAGGAGGAGGAGGGTCAGAGACTGCAGACGCGATACAGGAGGAGGAGGGTCAGAGACTGCAGACGCGATACAGGAGGAAGGTCAGAGACTGCAGATGCGATACAGGAGGAGGGTCAGAGTCTGCAGACGCGATACACGAGGAGGAGGGTCAGAGACTGCAGACGCGATACAGGAGGAAGGTCAGAGACTGCAGACGCGATACAGGAGGAGGGTCAGAGACTGCAGACGCGATACAGGAGGAGGGTCAGAGACTGCAGACGCGATACAGGAGGAGGGTCAGAGACTGCAGACGCGATACAGGAGGAGGGTCAGAGACTGCAGACGCGATACAGGAGGAGGGTCAGAGACTGCAGACGCGATACAGGAGGAGGGTCAGAGACTGCAGACGCGATACAGGAGGAGGGTCAGAGACTGCAGACGCGATACAGGAGGAGGGTCAGAGACTGCAGACGCGATACAGGAGGAGGGTCAGAGACTGCAGACGCGATACAGGAGGAGGGTCAGAGACTGCAGACACGATACAGGAGATGGTCAGAGACTGCAGACGCAATACAGGAGATGGTCAGAGACTGCAGACGCAATACAGGAGATGGTCAGAGACTGCAGACGCAATACAGGAGATGGTCAGAGACTGCAGACGCAATACAGGAGATGGTCAGAGACTGCAGACGCAATACAGGAGATGGTCAGAGACTGCAGACATGATACAAGAGATGATCAGAGACTGCAGACATGATACAAGAGATGGTCAGAGACTGCAGTCATGGTACAGGAGGAGGGACAGAGACTGCAGACATGATACAGGAGAGGGTCAGAGACTGCAGACACGATACAGGAGAGGGTCAGAGACTGCAGACATGATACAGGAGATGATCAGAGACTGCAGACATGATACAGGAGGAGGGACAGAGACTGCAGACACGATACAGGAGATGATCAGAGACTGCAGACATGATACAGGAGGAGGGACAGAGACTGCAGACACGATACAGGAGGAGGGTCAGAGACTGCAGACACGATACAGGAGATGATCAGAGACTGCAGACATGATACAGGAGGAGGGACAGAGACTGCAGACACGATACAGGAGGAGGGTCAGAGACTGCAGACAAGATACAGGAGAGGGTCAGAGACTGCAGACATGGTACAGGAGATGGTCAGAGACTGCAGACATGGTACAGGAGATGGTCATAGACTGCAGACACGGTACAGGAGATGGTCAGAGACTGCAGACACGATACAGGAGGGTCAGAGACTGCAGACACGATACAGGAGGAGGGTCAGAGACTGCAGACATGGTACAGGAGGAGGGTCAGAGACTGCAGACATGGTACAGGAGGAGGGTCAGAGACTGCAGACATGGTACAGGAGGAGGGTCAGAGACTGCAGACATGGTACAGGAGGAGGGTCAGAGACTGCAGACATGGTACAGGAGGAGGGTCAGAGACTGCAGACATGGTACAGGAGGAGGGTCAGAGACTGCAGACATGGTACAGGAGGAGGGTCAGAGACTGCAGACATGGTACAGGAGGAGGGTCAGAGACTGCAGACACTGTACAGGAGGAGGGTCAGAGACTGCAGACACTGTACAGGAGGAGGGTCAGAGACTGCAGACACGATACAGGAGGAGGGTCAGAGACTGCAGACACGATACAGGAGGAGGGTCAGAGATTGTACATGTGATTTGTTACACAAGACTGCCAGAGAGCTGTTATCACAGTCCCTCTACAAATCAATGCATCTACATCTGTGCTCCATACACCACCTTGCACATTACATTATACTACATTTCATATCACTCTCAGCAAGAACCAATATAAAATAGATGTATAAAAAAAAAAAAAAAAAAGGCATAAAGAGCACCTAAAAAATAAATTAAAAAATCTGATATTGTGAAATAAAAACAAACCATTTAACCTCTACAAGCCAGTCTAATGAATACATTTTACTGGCTTAAGCATCAAAACACAGGATGTTGTCTAGGGGCCCCCGAGGGCCATACAGTAAGTGCCAAAGCGCCACATGTGGCCCCTGGGCCCCAGAGCAGTGTGTGTAAAGGTATTAGGTATAGGAGGCTTCAGCCGAAGCACCTGACATATCCAAGGGGCCACATATAAGAGACACAGAAGACCAGAGACCACGGATATGAGGGGACGGAGATCGCCCTACAGGGGACGGAGATCGCCCTACAGGGGACGGAGATCGCCCTACAAGGGACGGAGATCGCCCTACAAGGGACGGAGAGATGTTGGGGTTACATGACACTGATAGAGATGACAGAAGACTACCCGGGTCTGAGGGCCATACAAGTAGTTTTGGGGCCCGGGTGGACACTGGGGTCCTGTAATGTAATGATGGAGGGCCCCATTCATATGGGTGTAATGGGACGTTGGGTGTATTCTTCATGTTGTGCTCAGGACGATCGGTTGATTCTATTGGCCGGCCCGATGAGTGGTCGTGGTTTCAGTGCGATGTGTCCTTGTGTGGGCCCCTGACTTGGCCTGTTTGGGGCCCCATCATCAATGAAGGGGACAGCATGCTGGACAAGTGATGTGATTTGCTGTCATTATACATTGATGTGAATGGGGCCCAGTGTCAGGGAGCTCTGTCAGTGTCATATTTCAGGTG
Source organism: Lithobates septentrionalis (assembly GCA_037952835.1). Lineage (NCBI taxonomy): Eukaryota > Metazoa > Chordata > Amphibia > Anura > Ranidae > Lithobates > Lithobates septentrionalis. The sequence goes on from JBBDGP010002032.1 coordinate 787,517, forward strand.
ATGATCAGTATCTCTCCTATATTATCAGGAGGAGATCTCCATAGAGGTGACAGGCCCGGCACAGTGCGGGTTAATGATGGGCCCTGCAGTGCTGATCTCCCCTCCTCCAGGCCGTACGATGCTGGGTGACCCCCCGATGAACAGATCGGGGTCGGGTGATGTCTGTGCTCCCCACCCCCCTCCATCCATATGGTCTGATCACAGCACAACACACACTATTTATCAAAGAACGGCAGCTGTACAAACAGCGACACCTCCTTCCCCCCCGGACTCCTCCGCCCCGCACCTACCTCCCGACCACACCGATCCCCGGGGCTGCTCCTCCCGATCACCCGCACCAGGCACACTAACTACGAGCCGAGCCTGAGAGCCGGAGGAGAGCGGAGCGGCCACACCCCCCTGTCACATGGTACACGGAGGGGGCGTGGTCTCTGCGGGCCAGGGGCGCAGGAGCTGTGATGGGCTCGGGGGGGGGGGCTGATCGGGGGGGAGATAGCGGGCGATGTCCGATACCGTACGATGTGTGAGGAGGGAGGAGACTGTCCCTGTAGTCCTGATGGGGACAATGACATCATTTAGTGACACTAGATCATTGCATCATGCAGAGGACTGATCCACCATCATACACCATGGAATTATACATATATATAAGTATACACATATATATTATATATATACCGTATATAGGAATATGTTTTCTACTAATTCTCAGGACTGAATGGCGTACCGCTACATTATGTCACACCAGACATTCCATTCAAAATCAATGGGTCATTTTTTGCAATGTGCACTAAGAAGAAAGTTGGAAAAATCATTGGTATCAGTGACCACAATAATGACCCCCATCATTGGTATCAGTGACCACAATAATGACCCCCATCATTGGTATCAGTGACCACAATAATGACCCCCATCATTGGTATCAGTGACCACAATAATGACCCCCATCATTGGTATCAGTGACCGCAATAATGACCCCCATCATTGGTATCAGTGACCGCAATAATGACCCCCATCATTGGTGTCATCAACCGCAATAATGACCCCCATCATTGGTATCAGTGACCGCAATAATGACCCTCATCATTGGTGTCATCAACCGCAATAATGACCCCTATCATTGGCGTCATCGACCGCAATAATGACCCTCATCATTGGTGTCATTGACCGCAATAATGACCCCCATCATTGTGTCATCCACCGCAATAATGACCCCCATCATTGGTGTCATCGTCCGCAATAATGACCCCCATCATTGGTGTCTTCGACCGCAATAATGACCCCTAACAATGGTATCAGTGACCGCAATAATGACTCCCATCATTGGTGTCATCGACCGCAATAATGACCCCCATCATTGGTGTCATCGACCGCAATAATGACCCCCATCATTGGTATCAGTGACCACAATAATGACCCCCATCATTGGTGTCAGTGTCCGCAATAATGACCCCCATCATTGGTGTCTTCGACCGCAATAATGACCCCCATCATTGGTATCAGTGACCACAATAATGACCCCCATCATTGGTGTCAGTGACCACATTAATAACCCCCATCATTGGTGTCAGTGACCACATTAATAGCCCCCATCATTGGTGTCAGTGGCCACATTAATAACCCCCATCATTGGTGTCAGTGACCACATTAATAGCCCCCATCATTGGTGTCAGTGACCACATTAATAACCCCCATCATTGGTGTCAGTGACCACATTAATAACCCCTATCATTGGTGTCAGTGACCAGAATAACGACCCCCATCAGTGGCAATGACAATATTAGCTCCCATCATTAGTGTCAATGACCACAATAAATCCCCTCTCCCCTATCATTGGTGTCAATGTAATAGCCCGTAGTGCAGTGGCAGTGAAATGTAACCCTCCTTTAGCTGATCACACGCTCCAGCGCTCGTCTCCCCAGTCTATACAAGGGGGACAGTACTCGTACTGTGGGTGGAGATAACACCCATACAGTACAGTGGGTAGAAAAACGTTAATTTAAATATATTTCTCATTAGCCACAAAAGATATGCATTTGCAAACCCAGTTATTACCTTGTAAAAGTATCCGTGACATCATCACTGTGCTGTACATATCCTGTGCAGAGAACAGAGCTGTGGGAGGGGCCAAGCAGCCCCACCCACTACAGGCCACTTTCAGTGAACTATAGGAGGGGGCGGAGACCAGTCACTCTGCACAATGAGAGGGAGCAGCAGTGACCGGTCTTTATTATAGGAAGCTCCTGCACAGAGGTAAAGATTCACACTGAAAAAAGGCAAATCACCGCGCTATACCTTAGCTGAGTTGGTGCATAGAAACAAATTGAAAAACAGAAATTGAAAACAATCTAATGTGACAAATCAGTGATCAAAAAATCAATATAAATAGCAGCCGCTAAAACGTGAGATACACACATACAAAATGGCAAAATAGATACAAGAGGAGCAGCGCTGTGATAAAAAAGTTCTATATGATAAAACCAGAACAAAAATTGTGAAAATATTAAGCCCAAAAAAATTTGGGATAGGCTCCAAGTTCATAAATTACATAAACAGCTGGACCGTCCTATTCAAAAACCAATCTTGGATGGTAAATAGAAGAAGCGTGAATAATTGAAAATCAATGAGTCCTTCACCACACCACTGTGATAGTAAAAATGCGCACTTACCAAATGGCAAGCTTGGAAGAGCTTGCGACCTTAACCCGGTCGGGGCCTTTCAGGGTGAAACCATCAGGGAGAGGCGTGCCTCTCCCTGATGGTTTCACCCTGAAAGGCCCCGACCGGGTTAAGGTCGCAAGCTCTTCCAAGCTTGCCATTTGGTAAGTGCGCATTTTTACTATCACAGTGGTGTGGTGAAGGACTCATTGATTTTCAATTATTCACGCTTCTTCTATTTACCATCCAAGATTGGTTTTTGAATAGGACGGTCCAGCTGTTTATGTAATTTATGAACTTGGAGCCTATCCCAAATTTTTTTGGGCTTAATATTTTCACAATTTTTGTTCTGGTTTTATCATATAGAACTTTTTTATCACAGCGCTACTCCTCTTGTATCTATTTTGCCAAAGATTCACACTGGATTACTGCACAGATCTGGAAGAAACACACAAAGCACAGCAGGATTCAAGTGACATTAGCTTATGTCCTGATCCCACCCAAAATACTTGGATCAAGAGACTGTCCTCTAAGGTCCATGGCACATTTACAGCTCATGCAGACGCCTCTGGCCAACCATCCTCTTTGGACAAGTCAACGGACAGAATTTGAATTTGATGACTGCTCAATGCCAATTATTGCTGGAGCAATGAGAACATGGAGTTCTATGGAGGAATCCAAAAGACTGTACAGTGATCAGATCATTCCTCCATCTTATATCCATAACAGGTATACAGGTATGGAAGTATATTCCTGACCAACAAATCAGAATTCACCTTCTTACAGGATTGTACCCAATATGTGATAATGGCCAACGCCATAGCTCCCAACTGTCCCTGATTTCGAGGGACTGTCCCTGATTTGGAGCAATGTCCCTCTGTCCCTCATTCCTCCTCATTTGTCCCTCATTTTGGTCTGATCTATATAAATGTATATAAATTCACTTTTTATCTATCAAAAAGTGTTTTCCAGCACTAAACCTTTCATCTGATTTCTAAATGGCTGCATTTGTAAATTCCAAAAGCCAATATAAAGGAATAGTAGTGGTAATAAAAGCACTTGTGGGTTTAACCAATCTTGTTTTTTTTTTTTTTTTAACTGGTTCAATACAGGGCATTTTCACCCCCTTCCTTCCCAGACCAATTTTTAGTTTTCAGCGCTGTTGCACTTTAAACGACAATTGCGCGGTCGTGCGACGTTGTACCCAAACAAAATTGACGTCCTTTTTTCCCCACAAATAGAGCTTTCTTTTAGTGGTATTTGATCACCTCTGCGATTTTTATTTTTTGCGCTATAAACAAAAGAAGAACGACAATTTTGAAAAAAACACAATATTTTTTACTTTTTGCTATAATAAATATCCCAATTTTTTAAAAAAAAACAAATTTTTTCCTCAGTTTCAGCCGATACGTATTCTTCTACATATTTTTGGTAAAAAAAATCGCAATAAGCGTATATTGATTGGTTTGCGCAAAAGTTATAGCGTCTATAAAATACGGGATAGATTTATGGCATTTTTAAGAAAAATATATTTATTTATTTTTTTTACTAGTAATAGCGGCGATCGCGATTTTTTTTTTTCGTGGCTGCGACATTATGGCGGACACATCGGACACTTTTGACACATTTTTGGGACCATTCACATTTATACAGCTATCAATGCTATAAAATTGCATTGATTACTGTGTAAATGTGACAGGCAGAGAAGGGGTTAACCACTAGGGGGCGGGGAGGGGTTAAATGTGTTTCCTAGGCTAGGGAATGCTTCTAACTGTAGGGGGAGGGGACGCACAAGGGGAGGAGACCGATCGGTGTTCCTCCGTTCTGGGAACACCGATCGCTCTCCTCTGAGCTGACAGGACGTGGATCTGTGTGTTTACACACACAGATCAACGGTCCGGCCCGGTTAACGGGCAATCGCGGGTGCCCGGCGGACATCGCGGCCGCCGGGCACACGCACCGGGTCCCGAGCGACGCGGCGTGCGCGCGCGCACCCCCTAGGCGGCCGGGAACCCGAGGCTGTCATATGACGTCCACCCAGGATGGGAGATCCCATCTGTGGACGTCATATGTCTATAGGCCGGTATTGAAGTGGTTAATTCTCCTTTAAGGGGGCGTGGCAAGGGGTGTGTCCTATGCCTGCATACTTCTGCTGATAGGTGTTCCTCATTCCCATCTCAAAAAGTTGGGAGGTATGGCTAACGCTGACCATGGACATCACAAAGGAGGTTGAATGTGCACAATTTGACTAGCTCCCAATGTCTTGGCCAAGGCTTGGTTATAAACATTAGGGTTGTAGAAGAGCTCCTGAAGATAGGAGGTGGAAGGAAGACAATCACAGCACACACTTCATACAACAATCAAATGGGGTTTTCGGACCTGTTGGTCCTCCGATGGATTGGTAGACCGCCCTCCTCAGGTCTATGAGCCCCCTGTTCCTGCCTATAATGATCCAGAGGGAAACTTGGTTTTAGGACTCTGCATCTCCCGAAAACCTCCAGCCAACTGATCAAGCTGACTGATGGAGAAAAATAATGATCTAAAATGTGGATTTCTTTGGAAATTGCAGCTGTTCTTTTGAGATAAGTCCAGAGGCGTCTGCTCAGTGCATGTTCATGTTCTGGCTGGCAAGGTATGATGGACTTAGTGCTGTAGTGGAAGATGTAGGGAATGACTGTTCTGCCTTACAGCTAAACTCTAGGCAAACGTCTAAATACACAGCTAAAATATCTTAACCTGCCAAAGTACCTCCGGCAATATAGTCCTGAGATTTATATAGTCCTGTGTGTCAAGTATGGCTACCTTAGTGATTAAGGCCAGTTCACACCACAAAAACGCAGCCTGGATGTGTTCCGAATGCATTTGTGCGTGTACATTTTTTAAGCGTTCCAGTGCGTCTTTTCCTCTCTTTTCCTTCACCTTAAATAGGGACATGTGTATTCCTGTGCATTTTTGATGTGTTTATGTGTGTTCCGATGTGTTTATGTGTGTTCCAGCGTGTTTTTGATGTGTTTAGGTGCGTTCCGGCGTGTTTTTGATGTGTTTATGTGTGTTCCGGCGTGTTTTTGATGTGTTTATGTGCTTTCCGACGTTTTTTTGATGTGTTTTGCCACAATCCAGTACAGTTCTGTGCAGAAAAAAATGCTGCATGTTCTACTTTTTTTCTGCACTGGAACTGATTGCACTGGTGTGAACTATGCTATTGGAACCCATATAACCTGCTGTCCATGCGTTTGTATGCAAAAAAAAAAAAAGCATTGAGCTGCATCTGGTGTAAAATGGTCCTTAGAGCAGAACTAAACCCTACTATCCTTTACAGACAAGGAAGCTTCCATCTTAGCCTCTGATCTGCATTTGCAATGGAGCTGCACATGTGATCAGTAAGGATGAGCTCAGGCGTGTTCGCAAGTCCACATGCCCGCGCCCGCCAGGAAGCTGATACTACACAGCGCTAATCACAGGCAGTGAGACATTTCCCGATCCGCGGCTGTACAGATCAGGAAATGGCTCACTGCCTGTGATTAGCGCTGCGGAGTGTCAGCTTCCTGGCCGGCGCCGGCACATGGACTTGCGATCACGCCTGAGCCCATCCTTAGTGATCAGTTATTGACATGCCTTCAATGAAACTCTTTTTGGGAACCATTAAATGTGTTTAGTTCTACTTTAAAGTTGAACTATAGGCAAAACTTTTTTTTTCATTTTAGATAGAGCAAGGGTGGGCTATAATCCCTGTCAGATTTTTTTTTTTCACCATCTGTGTCCCATTGTGGATATTTCCCTTTACTTCCTCTCCCATAGCCAAACAGGAAGTGTGAGAAAATCCCTGTAAATTAAGGCAATTCCTTGGGGACCCCCAGGTCACCAGAACTAGTGTCCTCATTGGAAGATTTACCCTCTATTACTTTTCTGGGGACAACCCAAAATTTGGGATTTTTTTTTTACTTTCACTGATAATGGTAAACAGAACAAATAGAGAGGGGGGGATCTCCTTAACTGGGGCACAGACAACGATACAAATTAAAAGGTGTTCTAAGCCCTCTCCACTCCATCCAAAACTGAAAAAAAAGTTTTACCTTTTTTAATTATATTTTAAGTTTTCTCTACTGCATCTAAAAAAGAAACATCCTCATTTTTTAAAATGTATTTAACTCCCCAGAAAACCAAGTGCACATGGATCTATTCTGGCTGGTGGCCTTGTTGTCCCCTAAACACGCCTCTATATGCAGGCTGTAGCTCCACCCTGTTTTGAAGCCCAAATTATGGGTGTTCCTGTGGGGGGAGATACAGCCAGCATAGCGCCTAAACAAGGCATGGATTTTGCCTCGATAAATCGCAGCAAAGCACATTGCACAAACTTGTCGTCCAAAAGAAGCTTCACCTTCACACAATGCAGTTTGCCGGCATTGCAGCGTGATTTATTGCATGGCATTCATGGCAAAACCACACCGGGTTCAGGTGTCATTAAAAATGAATTTAATAGTTTGCCAGGATTGCAGTGTGATTTGGAATCGTGGGCAGAATCGCAGCAATTCTGCCCAGATCCCTAACCTCTAGATGTGAATGGGGCCTATGGGTTTTGGATCTGTGTACAGGATCTGCCCTGTGCGTGTACAATCAGCGGCAGATACAATACACAGAGCCGCAGATCTGAGACCTAATTCACACCATCTGCTGCTTTACAATGCAGTGGCTGGTATGCTGTGCGGTCCCACTTAATAACTGCAGTACTGATACACCGACCCTAGCGCATTGCACTGTTCTCTTTTTTTAAACAAACTTTATTGAAATGTCACACAGACATTTCATAAGGTTCAATTGGCAATGCCAATGCATTGCAGTGCAGTGATGTGAACTGAGCACACAGGAGACAAGGCATTTTGCCACCCAATGAAGTCTCACCACATCTGATGTGAATGAACCCTGAGTGATCTTTTACCATTATGAACGAACAAGCAGTGCTGATCGTTCATTCATAACAGTGACAGACCACTCAGAGCTGTGAATCTCTTTGTCTATCAGGCCTAGTACACATACACAGCCACAACCAATGGATCACAGAGCGCTGCAGTGCGGTGTGAGGTTTCTTTTTTATTAATGAGCAATCAGCCATGTCCGGCTGGTACCATGTAAAAGGCAGTCCAACAACGCCGATTACTCATTTATAAAACTGAAGGATCACTGTCACCCAAAGAGTCGCAAGCTCTGTGATCAGAGTTGCCACCTCATTCCTTTAAACCCGAACACATATTGATTACACAGGTTCTGTGGCTGATTGAGGTGGTAATTAAACTCACTTAGTACCTTATCTGCACTAAATTAGTCTCAGAACCGGTGTAATTAATATGTGTTCGGGTTTAAAGGGATGAGGTGGCAACTCTATCTGTGATGTTATTTTGTGTACGGCAGCACTGATCTCCGAAGCGGCCCCCTACTGCAAGAGACCAGAGCTGTCAATCACAAATCTGTCTCAATCTAGCAGTGTTATCAGATGGGGGAAAACCTGTTCAACTACACTTTGTAACTAAGGGACAGATTTTAATAGGGTCAGGTGCTACATGCACTAGGATCCCTAGAGAGTTAAAAAGCAATAAAAATGTGTAATGATAGGTCTTATTTAAGCAATATCAGCCTGTGATTGGACAGTGAGGGAGCAGCAGAACACAGATGAGCTCATCCCTCTGCTCATTCTATTCTCATCCCCTGTCAGTTTGTTCCCTGGACTCGGATCACATCAGTACACATATACATACTGTATATACAATTCTGGAATCTATAACAACTGCCAGAGCAACCTAAAGAATAAATGATATGTCTTTATTTAATGGGATAATAATGGGATCTGGTTATTACTAAGCAGAACAGACGTCTGAAAACAAATAGGTGTCACAAATATAGCAGGGTATAAATTCTGGACAAAATGTAGGGCAACTTTCCCCTACAATGTACAAAAGCTATGTATTAAATGAGTATATAGCCTCACAGGAATAAACATGACACTTTCATGAATGTAATCTAACACAGAAATTATAACATGGATATATAAGGTTTCACTGAGCTTTGTAAAATAATCAACACTTTATACTGCAAAGCAGGCATAAGAAACAAAGAGTTGTGTTAGTAAAAGCATCACATACAGTAATACACACATTGCACATTGTAAGACACACATTTAACCACTTGATCGCCCTTCCCCTTCCCAGCCAGAGTCATTAGTACAGTGGCAGTGTATATTATTAGCACTGATCACTGAGCCTAGTGTTACTGGTGATGTCAGTGGCAGTTAGTCAGTCGTCGTCGTCCCCCAGTGTCAGGTAGTGTCAGATTGCCTGCCACACTATCGCAGTTCCATTATAAGTCGCTGATTGCCGCTATTACTAGTATAAAAAAATAAATAAATAAACATTCCAGTATATGTACACAATAGTTTGTAGATGTTATCACTTTCGCACAAATCAACATATACTTATTGTGATTTTTTTTTTTAACAAATACATGTACCAGAATACACTTTAGCCAAAATTTATGAAGAAATGTGATCTTTAAATAGTTTTTTACTGGATATGTTTTATAGCAGAAAGTAAAAAATATTGTTTCTTTTCAAAATATTCGGTCTTTTTTTGTTTCTATAATAAAAAAATAAAACCAGTGCTGATCAAATACCACCAAAAAAAGCTCTATTTTTGTGAAAAAAGGGGAATTTCCATTTGTCTGCCCGCTTCCGTCCCGCCAAACCCCCCCCCCGCTGCCACATTTGGCACCTTTTGGGTATCTGGTTTTGACAGGTACCCGCTCCCACTTACGGCTCAGATCCCCGCAGCAAACTGAGCGGGAAGTTTTGCCCACCCCTTCTGGGATACTTCACAGGTCCCAGAAAACTACAGCCCAATCACAAACGCTGTATGCTTTGTGCATGCGCAGTAGGAAACTGGCTGTGAAGCCACAAGACAATACAGACTTGGAGAAGCTGTGTGTCTGATGATGAATGATCTGAGAAGCACTGAGATGAACTGTTCAGCGCTCAGAAGACAGCTGTTCACCTGCAATGCTTTTACACAGTGCTTTGTATCTTATGACACAAGCCCTCCTGATGGCCTGTGGGAAAGTGCTGGAGGACCTTGGGAGGATGGGAAGTCATGCATTCCAGTGATAAGACACTAATCCAACTGAAACACAATGTAAAAATAATGTGAAACTTTTTGCCATGAAGTGCCAAAACTTTGCACTTATCCACTACGGAGGAATCTTGGTTGAATCATGAAAATCTAGCCATTCATCTCTAGCTATTAAGGTGGCCATAGACATTACAGGACAGTCTGCCAAGCCAGCCTATAATGGCCAGATTGGTCAATGATCCATTGTCTATGGGGCAGCAAATGCTAGCCCTGAATTAGTGTTTATGCGCATCGAAGCAAGTGATCAGGTTAGAAGACTTGCCTGCTTGCTTTTGTTCGGGCTGGGACTGTCTGGGTGACTAAAGTATACAGTATCTCACAAAAGTAAGTACACCCCTCACATTTTTGTGAATATTTTATTCTATCTTTTCATGTGACAACACTGAAGAAATGACACTTTGATACAATGTAAAGTAGTGAGTGTACAGCTTGTATAACAGTGTAAATTTGCTGTCCCCTCAAAAGAACTCAACACACAGCCATTAATGTCTAAACTGCTGGCAACAAAAGTGAGTACACCCCTAAGTAAAAATGTCCAAATTGGGCCCAATTAGCCATTTTCCCCCCTCGGTGTCATGTGACTCGTTAGTGTTACAAGGTCTCAGGTGTGAATGGGGAGCAGGTCTGTTAAATTTGGTGTTATCACTCTCACTCTCTCATACTGGTCACTGGAAGTTCAACATGGCACCTCATGGCAAAGAACTCTCTGAGGATCCAAAATTTTTTTTTTTGCTCTACATAAAGATGGCCAAGGCTATAAGAAGATTGTCAAGACACTGAAACTGAACTGCAGCACGGTGACCAAAGACCATACAGCGGTTTAACAGGACAGGTTCCACTCAGAACAGGCCTCGCCATGGTCGACCAAAGAAGTTGAGTGCACGTGTTCAGCGTCATATCCAGAGGTTGCCTTTGGGAAATAGACGTATGAGTGCTGCCAGCATTGCTGCAGAGGTTAAAGGGGTGGGGGGGTCAGCCTGTCAGTGCTCAGACCATACACAGCACACTGCATCAAATTGGTCTGCATGGCTGTCGTCCCAAAAGGAAGCCTCTTCTAAAGATGATGCACAAGAAAGCCCGCAAACAGTTTGTTGAAGACAAGCAGACTAAGGACATGGATTACTGGAACCATGTCCTGTGGTCTGATGAGACCAAGATAAATATATATTTGGTTCAGATGGTGTCAAGAGTGTGTGGCGGCAACCAGGTGAGGAGTACAAAGACAAGTGTGTCTTGCCTACAGTCAAGCATGGTGGTGGGAGTGTCATGGTCTGGGGCTGCATGAGTGCTGCCGGCACTGGGGAGCTACAGTTCATTGAGGGAACCATGAATGCCAACATGTACTGTGACACAGTGAAGCAGAGCATGATCCCCTTCCATTTGGAGTGGGCCGCAGGGCAATATTCCAACATCACAACGACTCCAAACACACCTCCAAGACGACCACTGCCTTGCTAAAAAGCTGAGGGTAAGGAGGATGGACTGGCCAAGCATGTCTCCAGACCTAACCCTATTGAGCATCTGTAGGGCATCCTCAAATGGAAGGTGGAGGAGCGCAATCCCCTTTTGCAGTAATTGTTTTCCGCCACTAGATGTCCTCAGTCTTCTGGGTTGAAAGACAGCCAACATTACAGAACACACTTTTCCTGAGCCTAGGCTGTCATGGACCAACCTCCAGCCCATGACTGGACAGCGAAAAGAGAAGCAGCACAGGGATCAGCTCATCTCTGTGTCATTCTGCTTTCTCCTCCTTTTAGCATGTTCCTTTTCAGAATAAGATCTGATTGACTCCTTGTACAGCTCATTCAGGTTCTGTCAACTCATGGGAGCTTCAGCAGAACTTTACTGGCTTTTAGTGCTGGCTTTCCTATTCCCAGTCTGAGTCTGCTGTACAGGTACATATACTAGTGAGATTTAAAAATATATTTAACACTTAAAGTGGAGCTCCACCAAAAAGGACCCCCCCCTCCATTGCCACATTTGCCACTTTTTGGGAGGTTAGTGGGTACCTAGTTTTGACGGCCCCCCTCCTTTCCCCTGAGACACATCACAGATCCCAGAAAACTATGGGTCCAGTCACAAGACTCAGCGCGACTCACGCATGCGCAGTAGGAAACAGGCTTCACTTTTTGTTTCCCTTACTAGAGATGCCGGCGCCTGGACCCAAAGCCAATTAAAGAATAGGTTCGGGTGAGGACATTGCTGGATCCCTTTGATAAGTGTCTTTACATTACAAGTCAGAAGCTACAGGATTTGTAGCTGCTGACATGTAATTTGTTTCACCCAGGCTGGACCTCCTCTTTAAGGAGTTTACAAGCAGTGACCATGGTGTTGGGTCTCTATTTTCAGAGAGTCTTTGCAGGGATCAGACTTTGGAAATATAATTTAAGAATTGGGGGGGATTTTTTTTTTTCTTTTTTAATACAAGTTCAGGGGATATAGGGGAAGGGAGTGTGTAGATAGTTTTGACAGGTATCCGCTCCCATTTCCATTCGGTTCGCCTAAGTGATCCGAGCGAAAGTTCGTCCCCCCATCCTCCTTACCCGTAGCTTTCTGGGACACGTCACAGGTCCCAGAAGGCTGTGGGACCATTCACTAAGTGCAGTGTGGCTTGCACATACACTGTAAGACGCCGGCTGTGAAGCCACAATTTGTCACAGTCAGCTTCCCACAATAAAGGTGACAGTGTCGGGGACCTGAAGATTAGTGAAGAGCTAGCCCAGGTGAGGACAGCGCTGGATCCCTGGACAGGTAAGTGTCCTTTTATTAGAAGTCAGCAGCTACAGTATTTGTAGCTGCTGACTTTTATATATTTTTTCTAGTGTGAAGAACCGCTTTAAACTCCAGTATAGTGACTTTGCCTAGGATGATGACTCCATCAGTAATCTAACCCCCAGTGATCAGACTGCAACATTATAACTTTGTAGCAAGTTACAAGGTGAGAGGGTACAGTAACAGGGTCTGATCTTTGTCGGAACCTCACAAGCACCACGATTTATAGACTGGGTCATCTCTGAGCCAGCATCTTAGTGTAGGAAGAAGATGCTGGCCCTGAATGATGCCTGAATAAAGATGGTTCCATCCTTCTGAAGAGAAAAACAAATGAAGGCATTGTAAGGGGGAGTACTGTGATTGTAATAAATACCTGTAAATATTACTTTTATTGCTGATTTTTATGCATTAACAATAAAAAAAAAAATATCTAATGCTAGTGCCACTTAAAGAGCCAATATGGCTGCTCTCTATATACATATAAATTTACAAATGATACATACACAGTGGCTTAGCCAGCCTCCTGCCATACAGAAGTAGGGTCGTTGGTTTGAATCCTGACCAGGGGCACTAACATGGGTGGAGATTTGCTAAAACTGGCGCACACAGAATCTCGTGCAGCTCCACATAGTAGCCAATCAGCTTCTTACTTCAGCTTGTTCAATTAAAAGGGTTGTAAACCCTCGCCATTTTTCACCTTTATGCATTCTATGCATTAAGGTGAAAAACCTCCTTTGCTGCAGCAGCGCCCCCGAGCCCCCTTATGAGCCCTGTAATTCCTATGACGGGAACGAGCACACCAGCTCCAGCTGGTGTCTCCTGTCCTGATTGGATAGATTGATATCAGCGCAGCCATTGGCTCCTGCTGCTGCTGTCAATCAAATCCAATGACGCGGGAGTCGGAGGGAGGAGCCGAGTCTTGCTGTCTATGTCTACGGATGCAGCAGCAGGACACGGGAGCACGCTCGAACGGGTGTCCGGCGGGGCACTCGAGAGGGGGTGGAGCCAGGAGCACCGCGGAGGGCCCCCCGAAGAGGAGGATCGGGGCCACTCTGTGCAAAACCAACTGTACAGCGCAGGTAAATAAGAAATGTTTATTTATTTATTTTTTAAACCGAACCTTTACAACCTGATTGGTTACTATGCAGAGATACACCAGATTCTGTGTGAACCAGTTTTAGAAAATCTCCCCCCATAGAGTTTGCATGTTCTCCTTGTGCTTGTATGGGTTTCCTCCCACACTCCAACAACATGCCGATAGTCCAATAATTTCCCTATGGGAAGGTGGGGCCCGTTTGGAGTAGCCCTTACTGTTTTCTTCCCATTTCCCCCATTTAAACATGCCAATAGGTAAATAGGCCTTAGAATTTGCATTTATGCATATGTGGTAGGTACCTTAGATTGTAAGCTCCTTGGGGGAAGGAACTAATGTGAATGTACAATAAGTAAAGTGCTGTATAAATTGTCAACTTTTTGTAAACCTTTGTTTACATCAATGAGTTTTTTTAATTGACATTTATATCTAAAAAAAAACATCAGAAATACTTCACATTCCCTTTTATGACAAGGGTGTCTTGCTTTACCATATTTCACCTATTGGGTGTTGTATGTTAGGTCAATGTAAGTCAAATACAGGATCGGTGATTACATCAATATAATATATGCAGTTTATCCAAACTAAAGCTGAACAATGTTTTCCATTGTCTTTATCTGCTGAGAAATAACTCCTTTTTCTGCTGGAAGCTGCTGGAGCACGTGACATTGCTATCAATAAGTAATTGGAAAAAGATGTGCAAATCCCATTTATAATCCGGCATCTGAGAAAAGGTCCTGATGACACTGTATATGTATTAAATTGAAGACAGCAGAATGTGAGTACTTATAAAATAAGAAATATTGCAGACTGGTGGCTGGGATTTCCCTAAAATGTCTTCACCAGGGATTGATCTTCTTGTCCCGGAGGGGCTCTCACTTCATGGCAATGTGTTACATGATACTGGTCACTGGTCCTTGGCAAGATCTGAAGGGGTTGTTCCATGGAAGAGAAGGGCAGATGGACGCCAGATGTGATATTTTACAGATCTTTACATGTTTGGTTCCCAGAAAGACTTATAACCCCATCTTACAGCAACAGCCCATGCGGTTTTCCTGTAAAGCGTGATTATTTCACTATAGACTTTCTGCCATATTTTCTTCATGATACGAATATACTACAGTATATTTAGGGGCCAAACCATTCATTCTGAGAGAACTACCAAGGTCAAGAAGGGTGCTCTAGGGGTCCACCTGGCTGAAAGTACTCAGCGACTGTCATCCACATTGTGCCATGATAGGGAATCAGGGGCCTTTTTTTTCTGTGGTTGTGGAATTGTAATAAATCCATCCATGGAAGACTACTATGACTGCCACATAGACAATAGATTACTGTAAAGGCTATTTACCATCCTCAGTTCCATCAGTGGGTTTCCTAGGGGGCACAGTGGGTATTAACCAGGGTTATCCAGGCAGCTGCATCTGTGTCGCTTGGCCACATTCCTAAAGGCCAGCGCACTCCATGGCAGACTTTCACGCAAAAATTGTCCAGGTGTCGCCAAGCGCCCCTATGTTTCTTAAGCTTGCATCTCTTCTGTTCCTGTGCCTTCTTGTGCCTCTGCCGTCCCCTGTTCCATGCAGGCAATAGCTGTCATTTCTGGTATATGTACCTGTCCCTCCTGGCCACCGATACAGCTCCTGCTACGTTCTGTTTGCAAACCCTGTTCCTCCGGGCCCTTTGCAGCTTCGCAACTACTCTAGGGATGCTCTGCTTGCCAAACTCTGCTCCCCTGAGACCTCACAGCCAGGCACATCCGAGAATCTCTCCTTAGTGATCCCACAAGCTTTCCCCATTGCCTCACTGGTTGCCTGGCTGCCTCCACTGGTGGTCATATCGCATCTTCTGGTTATGTTTTCCAGTTTCTTGGATAGCTTGAGAACAGGATGCAGTTGAATCCAAACCCAGAGGGTCTCTGGTGAATACGGCCCTTTCCTATGTCTCTGCTCCTTGTAGAGCCCAGTTGCAGGCTTAGTAGGGTCCAAATCAGTATGTTTTAGCATGGTTTTTGAACGCTATTGTTGTTTTCCAACCACCAGGCCTGTCTGCATCTGGAAAGGGGAGCATTCGTATGACTAGAGCCCTGGGGTCCAACCTGCGGCCTGAGAGTTGCATGTGGCTCTTTGATATATGATGTGCGGCCCTCAGCAATTTGTAGTAGGAACATTGATTAGGGTAATGGTATTGATCACTACTAGCCTTGTGTAATATGTCTTCTACAGCATATTCACAAAAATATGGCATATCCACACTCTCTGACCCTCATTTCCTCTGTAAGGTCTGTAGT
The DNA here is from genome assembly GCA_037952835.1 of Lithobates septentrionalis. Lineage (NCBI taxonomy): Eukaryota > Metazoa > Chordata > Amphibia > Anura > Ranidae > Lithobates > Lithobates septentrionalis. The sequence continues at coordinate 803,495 of JBBDGP010002032.1, forward strand.
ATCCTCTCGGTCCTCTCAAGCCTTATATGTATTGAACGTTATGCATGGCCCTTTGGTGATGTCAAGAGCCACATTTAAGGCCCTCTTTAGCTCATAAGGTGACAACTACTGGACAAGTGTTAATTTTGATGTCAAATTTCGATGTAGTTTTAGTCATAGTGTTTTGACTATTTAAATGCCATTTTAGTTTTGGTCATATATTAGTCATATGAATGGTTTTAGTTTTAGATATATTTTATTTTAGTTGACTAAAATCTTCTGTACAATTTAGTCTACTACAATCCTATGGCCAACTTAACCACTTCCCGACCATGCTATAGTCAAATGACAGCTACAGCGCAGTTGTCATTTGACGTCCTCTCGTGATTGCACCAGCCGCGCACCCACTGAGGCGAGCGAGCTGCACACTCTGTCCTTGGGACACAGCTGATCACAGATTAGGGTAAAGGGCCAACCATAACGGCCCTTTACCACATGATTAGCTGTGTCTAATCACAGCTGATCATGATGTAAACACAAGCCGGCTATCGCCATTCCTTTCTTTATGCTGACAGTGTGAGGAGAGGAGAGTTGGTAACCAGCTTGTGTGAAAGAGACATCTGCACTGATAATCAGGGCACTGATTATCAGTGTCCTGATTATCAGTACAGCCCCAACAGTACCCATCAGTGCTGCCTATCAGTGGCAATCAGTGAGGGCAATCAGTGCCCATCAGTGTCTCCTCATCAGTGTCATCTATCAGTGCCCATCAGTGCTGCCAATCAGTGCCCATTAGTGTCTCCTCATCAGTGTCATCTATCAGTGGCCATAAGTGCTGCCAATCAGTGGCCATCAGTGCCACCCATCAGTGCCTGTAGCTTGTCAATCAGAATCTGACCACACTCAGTCCTGCCCACTGTATTCTGGATTGACAGCACTGCTGAAAACCTCCCACTGTGAGCTGCAGTATCTGGGAGGGGGAGCATGTGAGACACAAAAGAAGATTTGGCTCATTAAAGCGGTGTGTTCCGCCCACCGCTGCAAAAATAAAAAGCCAACCAGCTATACACATACTGCGGCTTTTAATAATAGGACACTTACCTGTCCTGGAGTCCAGCGATGTCAGCATCGCAGCTGATGTTTTCATCAGCTGTCGGGTGCTGCTGTCGCCATTGCGGATAAGGGAACCCAGCATTGTAGCCTTACGGCTTCACGCCGGGAACCCTACTGCGCATGCGCTAGGCTCCGCACCTCTCTCCTACTGGCCCGGCGGCAAGGGGAGGAGGAGGGAGCTGAGCAGTGACGTCATGGGCCGCGTCCCAGACTCCTGGAAGTGGGAACAGGATACCTGTCGTAGACAGGTATCCGCTCCCCCCCGAAAGGTGCCAAATGCGGCACCGGAGGGGGAAGGAAAAAATCAGCGGAAGTTCCACTTTTGGATGGAACTCAGCTTTAAGAGAAGTTCAATTTACTTTTTTGTTTCCTTTATGATGCTTCTGTATCACTTAGTAACTGGATTATGTTTTTTTTTTTACCCAGTTGTCTAGCCAGTTTGCTCATTCTGCATCAGTATACATAGGACCAATGACTCAAAGACAGCTTGTCACCCTACTCTGCTGAGAGATAGTCCAAAGTGTATGGAGCCCGAATGAGTGAACTGCAAGTACAAAATACACTATTCCAGCAACATGAACACACAGACTGCTCAGGTGCAGCACCAATGAAGACGTAGCCAGATGGCACTGGCAGACATGGCAGCAGTCTGGGAGCTTTTATTATACATAGGAATTTGTTACAGTCAGCAACTTGATATATGGGTGGCCTAGGCCACAGACTCTGCTGGCTACAGAAATTCAGCCTTGGCTATGAGCATGATGATATCTTCCAGCACATAGCACCAGAACAAGAGCAATTACTCTTTGTAGGATATAATGGAAGCTCAGATTCCCCCAAGCCTCCTCTGGATGACTCGGGAGCTCTGCACAAAGACATGCATTTGTGCCAATTCAAATTACAATTATCATTTTTTTTTCCGCCGCTGGCAGATGAATATTAGTATTTTACAGTAATATGCTCTAGTTTATTATACAGCAGGTACAAATTGTTATTTTCTACAAGCTTGCTCTTTCATTGGGGTTGATTTATTAAAGGCAAATATTAAAGGCAAATAGACTGTGCACTGTGTAAGTGCAGTTGCCCTCTACAAGGGTATTTGCTCTAGAGCTTAGTAAATGAGGGGAAGCTATGCTGACTTCCATCATCCAATCACGTATGTGAAAACAAAAATGATTTATTTTTTTTTAAACGTTCCTTGCATGTGATTAAGTATTCTTTGCAAAGTGAAGTTTCCCCTTATTTACTCAGCTTTGGAGCAAATGCCTTTGCGGACTGCAACTGCACTTGCAATGTGCACAGTCGAATTACCTTTAGTAAATCAACCCCATAGTTTTGTTATTGTTTAAATATTAAAATTTGTAGTTTAGCCACTAGAGGGAGCTCTGAATATGATTATAACCACTCCTTCTCCCTAAGTAACAACTGCTGAGACAGAGTATCAGGCAGGACTCATAGGCTTGCATTGTAACAAGGAGCAGTAAAGCACAATCACTGTGTAGTGTGTGTTCCACATCCTTTTCAGCAAAAATGTCTCCGCCAGCCATTCTGCTAATTGCATACAGCCCCATGCATTCCTATGGCTGAGCTGTATTGTGCTGGAATATAACTCCCCCATAGAAATGAAGGGGTACGCAGTGCGGACACACTGACAAGAGGAGGTAGCAGGGAAGTTTTTGCTGGAAAAAACGTTGGTGATCCCCTTCCCCGCGGGAGATGAACGGGAATGCAGCGGCGATCAGAGGCCTCCTTATCCTAGGAAGGAAGCAGATCAGACAGACATGGATCTGGGCTGCAGCTCCTCATTCCGGGGCCATTGCTTCTTCTTCAGGCCGAACAGGAAGTGGGTCCTAACTGAGACCCAATTGGCCGGGAGTCCTTAGACTCCCTGGCCAATCGGGTCTCAGGAACTGCTTCCTGATTGTCCGGGAGGAGAATCGGGAAGACAATAGCGAATAATAATTCGCTATTGTCAAACAAGTGGGTGGGCTCGGGGCGCAGTGCTCTGCGCCCCCAATCCGCCCTTTTTTGAAGCCAATTAAAGACTCAGGCTCTAATCATGTGCTTCAAAAAAAAACCCCATTGAAATCCATGCGTCCGGCGCCACGCATGTAGATTAGGGGGCCAAATGCATGGATGGGGGGGCCGTGCCCATGTGCCCCCTATGGACGGGCCGCCACTGGTTAGAAGCCTTTTTATCTATACTTGTGCTAGATCAGTGATTTCAATAGCAATAAAGTCAAAGCATCAGAATGACAGTCATACAGACATAGAGATCAACAATAGTGGTTGTCTACGAGTCCATTAGAAAACCGTTTATTGAAATTAGTGACTGTAATTGAATTTGTCCCAATATCTGTCCCCTGTAATCCCCTGCACAGCAGCATTCAGAAGGAGATGGACAAACAGAGTAAAACTGGTCATACACCCTACAATCTGATTGTACAATCTCTGTACAATTTCTTGAAAACTATGTAATATGAGGATCTACCAAAATTATTCATCCAATCAGACAGGTCTGTGCACATAGTTAGTAGATCTAAGGAACATTGTACAATCAGATTGTGTAGTGTGCGTGGTCAGATTGATGTTCTGACAAGGAATTTGTGGATAGGAGGGGAGCAGAGTGGGTCACATGATGACCTCATCACCCTTTTGCTGTTCTTCACTGGCTAAGCAGCAGGCCAGTGAAGTAACAGGACTGAGAATAGGACTATGCTTTTTACTTAACGTAGAGCTATAGGGGTAACTTTTTTACAATTTGGATAGAGTAAGGAAGGGAATATAACCGCATTTAGGTTCATTTTCTGCCATCTGTGCCAAACTGGGGGGGGATTTATCACTTCCTGTTCCATAGCCGAATCAGTGAGGCGAAATCCCTGGAGGACCCCCTAGGCCACCAGAACTAGTGTCCCCATTGGAAGATTTCCCCTCTATTACTTTTCTGGGGACAACAACCCCAAATGGTAATGATATGGTAAACAGGATAAATAGAAAGGGGGGGGGGATCTAACAGAGGCACAAACGGCAATAAAAACTGACAGGGGTTCTAATCTTTCTCCACTCTCTCCAAACCTAAAGAAAACGTTTTGCCTTTAGGTATACATTAAACTGCCCAATACACCAATCAATGGATCGAAATTGGGCCAGTTCACCCAAGACCAGCTGAATTTCGATCAATGTGTGGGTATTGTGGTTAAACAGAAGTTAAGATTTCTACTAATTGACTTCTGTTCAACTGCCCTGTTGGAAAATTCCTGCTTGATCGGTGCTGCAGGCTATCGACAGTGTATACAGTACATTGAGATTTTATATATATATATATATATATATATATATATATATATATATATATATATACACACACACTCTATTACCCAAAGTATTGGAACGCCTGCCTTTACACACACATGAACTTCCCAAAGGTGTCAGGACTCTGTGCAGGCCAGTCAAGCTCACCCATGTCTTTATGTACCTTGCTTTGTGTACTGGTCCAAATCATTTAGTGGAGGGGGGATTATGGTGTGGGGGGAGGGGGGATTATGGTGTGGGCTTGTTTTTCAGGGGTTGGGCTTGGCCCCTTAGTTCCAGTAAAGGGATCTCTTAAGGTGTTAAGGTGTAATCATACCAAGACATTTTGGATAATTTCATGCTCCCAACTTTGTGGGAACAGTTTGGGGATGGCCCCTTCCTGTTCCAACACGATTGCACACCAGTACACAAAGCAAGGTCCATAAAGACATAGATGAGCGAGTTTGGGGTGGAGCAACTTGACTGGCCTGCACAGAGTCCTGATCTCAACCAGATAGAACACCTTTGGGATGAATTAGAGTGGAGACTGGGAGCCAGGCCTTCTCGTCTCATCAGTGCCTGACCTAACAAATGCGCTTCTGGAAGAATGGTCAAACATTCCCATAGACACTCCTAAACCTTGTGGACAGACTTCCCAGAAGAGTTGAAGGTGTTATAGCTGCAAAGGGTGGGCCAACTCAATATTGAACCCTATGGACTAAGACTGGGGTGCCATTAAAGTTCATGTGTGTATAAAGGCAGGCGTCCCAATACTTTTGGTAATATAGTATATATAAATAAATTATATATATATATATATATATATATATATATATATATATATATATATATATATATATATATATATATATAAAATCTCCAGTTACACAGTGATCCTATAATTTTCCTTCATTTTTTACATTATAATTTACATACTGTAAGTGACTAGTTATATTTTAACAGCAATGACACCATGTTCCATAGATATGGATATAATAATCCTTATACATGTATAGAGGTCAGCTATTGAACTATGAATCATTATATACAATTTTTCCTATAAAATTCAGTAATACATGATTGTAAATGCAATGACTACAGCTACTGCGTGTGACTGAACCACGCCTGTGAGAAAATATTCCCCGGGATAAATATTAGTTTGTATTTGTTCCAAACATCAAAGAGCGGGAAGTGCTGGATACTAGGGGTCAGAACAAGCTGTTCATTGTACGCCAGCGGCTGGTACCACGCTGCCACCAGACCAGGGCAAGCTTGAATACCAAGAGCCCCCACTAGAGGAGGAACAGGGTAGTGTGTGCATGTCCAGCTGTGCCTGAGGCCATGCCGGAATGACAGTAATGTCTATGGGTGAGCGAGTGGAGGTGGGAGGAGAGGGCAAGTATGAGGTTTCAATGCATTCTTCAAAGTCCTGGTAAATTCTTTGCCCGGAGAATTCAATGCCAGCCTGACCAGAAGATGCTGACAAGCAAGATGATGGTATTAAGAGCGAAGACAGCAACTTGAAGAGCTGAAGTATACTGTACAAAATGCATGTGGCATTCCCTTGAATATTTATATTAAATATCATAGTAAAATGACTACTATATAGTATTAGGTGCCATAATGGGCTCATTGGGGTCAGATTTAGGCTTCATTTAGATGTGCAGCTAACATTGAAAAATGACTTGTGGTGGATCGCTCTTCAGGGGCATTTTACAGGCGGTGAGGAGGCAATACGTCACCTCCTCCCTGTCTGTCTTATGCCGTGTATACACGAGCGGACTTTACGGCAGCCTTTGCCTGGCGGACGGGATTTCGTCAGACAATTCGATTGTGTGTGGGCTCCAGCGGACTTTGTTTTCTCAAAAGTTGGACGGACTTAGATTTGAAACATGTTTTAAATCAATCCGTCGAAATCGAGTCCGGTCGAAAAGTCCGCTCGTCTGTATGCTAGTTCCACGGACAAAAAGCCACGCTAGGGCAGCTATTGGCTACTGGCTATGAACTTCCTTGTTTTAGTCTGGTGTACTTCATCACGTACGAATTCGACGGACTTTGGTGGATTGTGTGTAGGCAAGTCCGTTCATTCAGAAAGTCCGTCGTAAAGTCTGTCGAAAAGTCCGCCGGGCAAAGTCTGCCGTAAAGTCCGACCGTGTGTACGCGGCATTACCCTACTAAAATGTAGGTTTGTATGCAGCGCTATTAAACAATTACAGGCAGTCCATAAAAAGAAGAAGAAGAAGTGGGAATGGAGATGAGCCCCCTATGAAGACTCCAGTGTGAGTAGGAAACACACTTCACCACAGTGACCCTTCAATCTCCTTACCAGAGGAAAGAATATAAAAGGCATCAACAGAAATCCAACATCCCTGAATGAGAGCAGGTGGACAACCAAGAACTGGAGACACCAAGATTAGGTGAGCTTGCTTCCATCCTCTACCTCCACATAGGACTCCACACTCCCAAATCCTCCGTCTCCACTCAGGACCCAGCAATGGAAAGGAGAGAGAAGAAGAGGAACCAGCACTGTCTCCAAGTCACCATCTTTGTAGTTAATGTCAATGTTAATGTTCAGGTGACATTAGCTACAAAGATGGTGACTTGGAGACACTGTTGGTTCCTCTTCTTCTCTCTCCTTTCCATTGCTGGGTCCTGAGTGGAGACGGAGGATTTGGGAGTGTGGAGTCCTATGTGGAGGTAGAGGATCGAAGCAAGCTCACCTAATCTTGGTGTCTCCAGTTCTTGGTTGTCCACCTGCTCTCATTCAGGGATGTTATATTTCTGTTGTTGATGTCTGTTATATTTTTTTCCTCTGGTAAGGAGATTGAAGTGTCGCTGTGGTGAAGTGTGTTTCCTACTCACACTGGAGTCTTCATAGGGGGCTCATCTCCGTTCCCCCTTCTTCTTTTTTTATGGACTGCCTGTAATTGTTTTATAGCGCTGCGTACTTACCTACATTCATGACTTTTTGCTATCAACAACATTTTATGATGGCTGCTTTTTGTTCACAAATGTCTTTTATATTGCTCTTTAGCGAGGATACCTTTGCATATATTTTTTGTTTTAACCTACTAAAAACCAGACCACCGCGTCACACGTTCTCCAACACTACTGCCCGCCGAACATAAGAGACATAATTTTTCCCGCTAATGCTTAACTGAAGCATGTTTACACCCCAATCCAGCTGCCATCATAAAAGGGGGGGGGGGGAGTTGGAGGTAAAAACGTGGCTCAAACAAAAGAGTTTACCACCAGCCAAACGCAAGCGTAAAGAAGCCCCCCTTAGGGTTCACATCAAAGGTGGTTACTGTCAAAAGCTGCATTTGGCAAGGAGAGGCTATGTTTGCCCTGAATTGCATGCAGTTGGAACACCCCCAGGAGCAGGTCAAGCACAGCCCCTCAATGTGGACAGCTCCATTATTTTCAAGGGGGCTTTGCTGACCTGCATGAAAGAAACATCTGTTGACATAAGCCCTTACCGTGATAGCAGTACCTAAATCCCTAGAGTGGGATGGGGCCTGACCTAAGATGCAGGGCCGTCTTTAGCACAGGCCAAAAGGGGCAGCTGCCCCAGGCCCAGTCATTGTCGTGGGGCCCAAAGCAGCTGTCCCTTGAGCCTGCACTGTCTGCAAACAGTTGATAAGTGAATTCGGGAGGGCCCAAGAAAATGTTTGCCCAGGGTCCCATAAATATTAAAGATGGCCCTGCTGAGATGCCATTGTAAAGTTGGGGTGGAGGCCTTCAGACAAGTGTGACAGTGGCACAATCACTGACATGCAACTGTTGGGCCTCATTCACAAGGCGGTCTAGTTTTAGCAAGTATCTTGCAGAAAACTGCAAGGTGTGTGCCGACAGCCGTGATGGGGAAGCAATGACAGGCTGACAATGACAGCAGCTGTCCGTTGATGTTCAGAAGTTGTATATGGAGCTGATTACCTGCAGTTAAGAACAGATGATCTGTCCACTTTCCAATTACAAATCTCCATTTTATAAAGCTTAAAAAGGGGATCAAAATAATTCCTTACCAAACAAAATAACCACTGATGACAAAGACCACGTATACACAGGTGCTGGATACAGATGTGTGTCCTGCCTTAGCTGCCAGCACTTCCTTATTTCCAGGAACAATTCCAGGTTTGTATCTGTCTTGCTGTTTGGAATTTTCGGCACTGACCACAATGATAACGAAAATCCCTCTTTATTGTATATGAAATGACTGTATAGTCCTTGTCAATGTTTTAACATGTAAAAGATATCAACTTGATGACAATCCTATCAATACATGTTCATATATTTAAAAACTTGTATGTAATTTGTAATTTGTAATTTGTAATTAATACATGAATATGGGGACACCCCAGGCCTGGCTTTTAGCTTTGCAGTGCAACACAATGGTTGTGCTTAAAAGAGAAGTATGGGGTTTTGTACATTTATACTTAACTAGGTGGATGCAGCATTGGTGAGCTCTAACACTGAGAACCGAGCGATCTAACACTGCAGATCGCTCAGTTCTCACAGCTCCCCGACAGTGGCGTCTCCAGCTTTCAAATTTAGGGGGGGCACATGGGGGAACAGGGACAAAAGTAGGGGGGCAACTATAAAATGCATATATATATATATATATGTATGTATAGATATATAAATATATACTGGGGCCCTTTACTACGACCCCACAACGGGCCCTTTCACATGTTCTGCAGTGAGCTCCCTTCCTACTGTATTGGGGCCCCCCAGGGTGTCAGAAAACAAGAGATATATGTCACCAGCATACCAAGAAAATATAAGGATCCAAAGCAGTGGGAAAACTATCAGGGTTGCAAGGGTTGTCTTACCACCGGGCCCTGGTGTTCTGCCACTGTGGGGTTTCCCAGCCTCCTCTTGCTGTCCTGCCCCTGCTATTGACAGCGCTGGTCTGGCATCTCTTGGAATTTACAGGCTCGTTCTCCTGTTCTAAGGATGGGAGAAATCAGTCTGTTTTTCCAGTAACTGAGAGTCCTGGTGGAGTCCTTCCTGCAACTCGCTCTTCTCCCTGCCAATGAGGATGCAGGTGAAGGAGCAGATCGGGCGGCCGTGGTTGTGTGAGCGCTCGCATTATGCAGTGTCAGCGAGCAGGGGAGGGGGGAGGAATCACCCGCAGGAGCTGACTGGGGACTCTCTCCCTCTTAGACATTGCTTTTTTGTAAAAAAAAAAAAAAAATTTTGTTGGGGGGGGGGGGGGGGGGCACATGGTGGGGCACAGCATAATGTTGGGGGGGGGGTCAGGGCCCCCTCTGGCCCCCCCCCTATGGACGCCATTGCTCCCCGAGCAGGGAGCTGGGCTGTGAAGGGGGCGGGAGCGGTTGGCTCAGGCTCTCAGCACCTCGCTGAGAGGCTGAGGTGGGTGCCGGTCCAGGCATGTGGGTGGATCCCGAATCAAGTGTCATGATCTTGCCCGAGCCTGAACCGGGTTTGTGACATCAGCAGACAACGGACTTCAGCCTGCTGTCTGCTGAAAACGGGTCACAGGAGTGCAGAACGGACTGCACTCCTGTGATCCACAGGAGAAGTACAGCCAAAGAGAGTGAAGGTCCTCTTTAAACAGTTTGTAAATTCAGAATCTAAATTCAAACTGAATCGGCTGCTAGCAGGGATTTAAAGTGCAGCTAAAACGATGGTAAAGCACCGCCCCAGTGTAAAAGTGCCCCTAAAGGGGTTATAAACCCTCGTGTTTTTTCATCTTAATGCATCCTATGCATTAAGGTGAAAAAACATCTCACCCAGCAGCCCCCCCGTTTTACTCACCTGAGTCCTTTCGTTCCCTCAGGGGAGACACGCTCTACCTCTCTGGCCGGGGGGTTCTCAGCTCTTGATTGGATAGATTGATAGCAGCGCAGCCATTGGCTCCCACTGCTGTCAATCAAATCCAATGACGCGGGTGGCGAGGCCGAGTCCGGCATTCTGTGTCTATGAACGCAAACGCTGGAGCGCGCCCACACGGTAACCCCCTGGGAGAGTTCTTCCCCTAGGGGGTTTCCAGATGCCAGGAGGAACCACGAGCGTCACCGGGGGACCCCAGAAGAGGAGGTTCGGGGCCACTCTGTGCAAAACGAACTGCACAGTGGTGGTAAGTATGATATGTTTGTTATTTAAAAAACAAAAAACAACAAGGGTTTAGCAACCCTTTAATGCCCCTCCATGTTAGCCTATATGTCTATGCACACATACAGTAGGTGTTTATAGGCATTCAGAGGGAGAAAAAAAAATCCAGAGCCAGTGCATTCAGGAGAGGAGCGTTCCAGCATCAAAAAACACTTGACGCGCCTAAACGTGTACACGCATCTGAACGTCTGGGTGTTCATTCCAATAGCCAGAATATATAAATACTCTGGCCAATGGAATAAATGTACACCCAAGCACTAAACGCACCTAAACACATTTGCAAAATACAGCTTTAGGTGCTTTTTTATTGCTGCTTTTTCCTCCCCTGGAGCAAAGGTGTCCAGGGGAGGAAAAAAAATGTCGTGTGTGCATGAAGCCTAATGTCCCATACACACGATCAGAAATTCCGTCAGAAAAAACTCCGCTCAAGCTTGCCTTGCATACACACGGTCACACAAAAGTTCTCTGAACTTTCGACCGTCAAGAACGCGGTGATGTACAACACTACGACGAGCCGAGAAAATGAAGTTCAACGCTTCCGAGTGTGCGTTGAATTGTTTCTGAGCATGCCTGATTTTTGCACGTCGAAATTGCATACAGACGAACGGATTTTCGGATAGGAGCTTTTCCCGACGGGAAAATAGAGAACATACTCTCAATCTTTTGCCGATGAAGCATACACACGGTCGGAATTTCTGACCAAAAGCTCACATCCGACTTTTGCTGGCAGAACTTCTGATCGTGTATATGGAGCATAAGGCAGGCCAAACATTATGCAATTTTCTTTCCTTTAACCCAAGTTTGCTTGATTTCCCCATTTAATGTTGATGGAGGAATCCCTACTGCTGCGCTATTGTATTATGACAGCAGGTGGTTTCCTAACTGTCAAAATACAATGATCAAATGAGAAAAACCAGGCAGGCTGGTTTGTACTGAAGTCGATCAATAGATCGATTTCAGTACAACCAGCCTGCCCATAGATGGATTGAAATTCGTCTGATTCCTACTGAGCCGGGCGAATTTCGATCCAGCTATGGCTGGCTTAAGATCTACATCTAGACATGTAATGTTATATAAACTGTATATTGTACACAATGCATTTTCAACACCCCTTCCAGGATCATTATACATCATCCGCACTTCCTCTAGATAACATCTTGGTGAAAGAAACATCATCTGATGAGCGACACCCAGTACACATTCACATGACTGGGATTAAATGCCCCTACAGAGTGAATATCACACAGAAAGAACTTTCATGTCCAATAGAGATAAGTGAGAGAAATCTAAAGGGTCTATATACTATATATAAAAAACAGCAGAATTTTTATTTATTTTATTGATGAAGCTGATCTGATCTGAAGCAGAACTGATACAATGTTGCACAGACAGAACTGTTGTTTACATCAGGGGATATGGAAAGGGTTAGTCCAGTGAACTTGTCAAATCAATTTCTGTCTCTGCAACTTTGTATCAATTCTGTATAGCAGTTCACTCTCTGATTTATTACACTTATATACTTATTTACTATGATAATCTGCTCCATCTAGTGGTCATTATGTGGTATTTTCTTCATTCACTCTATTCTTATAAATGAAAAACATTCGAACTAGAGAGAAAATAGCCTAATAATATTTGTTTTTACCCCCATTCACAAAAAACACATATATGAGGTTAGCTCTGTTTACAAGAAAGTACTTTATTTATCTACGTTTACACACTATCACCTTCAAAATAGTCTCCTTGCACAGCAATACAGTGCTCCCAGCTTTCCTGCCACTTCTGGAATGTGTCCTGGAAGTCTTCTTTTTAAAGTGTGTCAATCACCTTCTGTGATTTGCGTTAGATCTCAATGGTGTCAAAACGTCCACCTTTGAGCTGGAACTTCATCTTTGGGAAGAGCAGTGGTGTATTTAGGTTTTGTGCTGCCCTAGGCCTGACTAAACTCATGCACCCCCTAATTTAAATACGACCCACCCATTCCTGTCAAGCCACACCCCTTCCTATTTAAGACACGCCCCGTCATCTGTAAACCACACCCCTTTCTCTTTTAGCTGATGGGCACAGTGGCCGCCACTGATGGGCACAGTGGCTGCGTTTGTAGGCACAGTGGCTGCGTTTGATGGGAACAGTGGTGGCAATCGATAGGCACAGTGGCTGCGTTTGATGGTACAGTGGCTGCGTTTGATAGTACAGTGGCTGCAATTGATGGGCACAGTGGCTGCGTTTGATGGGCACAGTGGCTGCGTTTGATGGGCACAGTGGCTGCATTTGATGGCACAGTGGCTGCATTTGATGGCACAGTAGCTGCGTTTGATGGGCACAGTGGCTGCGTTTGATGGGCACAGTGGCGGCAATTGATGGGCACAGTGGCTGCATTTAATGGCACAGTGGCTGCAATTGATGGGCACAGTGGCTACATTTGATGGCACAGTGGTGGCAATTGATGGGCACAGTGGCTGCGTTTGATGGGCACAGTGGCTGTAATTGATGGGCACAGTAGCTGCGTTTGATGGGCGCAGTGGCTGCGTTTGTTGGCACAGTGGCTACGTTTGATGGCACAGTGGCGGCAATTGATGTGCACAGTCGCAGCGTTTGTAGGCACAGTGGCTGCGTTTGATGGGAACAGTGGTGGCAATTGATGGGCACAGTGCCTGCGTTTGATGGTACAGTGGCGGCAATTGATGGGCACAGTGGCTGCATTTTATGGTACAGTGGCTGCAATTGATGGGCACAGTAACTGCATTTGATGGGCACAGTGGCTGTGTTTGATGGCACAGTGGTGGCAATTGATGGGCACAGTGGCAGCATTTGTTGGCACAGTGGCTGCATTTGATGGCACAGTGGCAGAAATTGATGGGCACAGTGGCGGCATTTGATGGGCACAGTGGTGGCAATTGATGGGCACAGTGGCAGCGTTTGTTGGCACAGTGGCTGCTTTTGATGGCACAGTGACGGCAATTGATGGGCACAGTGGGGGCATTTGATGGGCACAGTGGCTGCATTTGGCACAGTGGCGGCAATTGATGGGCACAGTGGCAGCATTTGTTGGCACAGTGGTGGCAATTGATGGGCACAGTGGCAGCGTTTGTTGGCACAGTGGCGGCAATTGATGGGCACAGTGGCAGCGTTTGTTGGCACAGTGGCTGCATTTGATGGCACAGTGGCGGCAATTTATGGGCACAGTGGTGGCATTTGATGGGCACAGTGGCTGCGTTTGTTGGCACAGCGGTGGCAATTGATGGGCACAGTGGCTGCGTTTGTTGGCACAGTGGTGGAAATTGATGGGAACAGTGGCTGCGTTTGTTGGCACAGTGGCTGCAAAGAGGCCGCCTCCCCCCCGCAAAGTGCCGCCCTAGGCCTAGGCCTTGTCGGCCTAGGCCAAGACACAGCCCTGGGGAAGAGGGCGAAGTCCGCAGGAGCCACATCTGGCAAGTGGGATGGGTGTGGAAGTGAGATAATGTTGTTTTCGTTTGTTCTAACTTGCTGTCCACTATGAAGGAGCAGGCGTGGTAATGCACGTGGTCAGAACAGCACCAGTTGCACAGCTCCCGATGTACACAGGACGATGTCTTTTGGCACAGTATCTTATTCCTGTGATTGTGTGTCCAGCCTTGTGCTGCCATCTGTTGGCATGTTAGAAAACTAGCCTTGAAACATTTTGATACCACCTCTTACATACAGTTTTGGTCTTCTGGTCAAATGTTCTTAGACTTTAGTGTTAGGCAGTTGTGGCTGGTGCTTAACCACTTCAGCCCCAGAAGAATTTACCCCCTTCCTGACCAGAGCGTTTTTTGTGATTCTGCACTGCGTCGCTTTAACTGACAATTGCGCGGTCGTGCGACGTTGTAACCAAACAAAATTAACGTCCTTTTTTTTCCACAAATAGAGCTTTTTTTGGTGGTTGGTTGACAAGTGGTTACCCAGGCACTGATAGAAATCACAAGACTGCTATATTCTGCTGATGAGAAAAGGTATTTAGCAGTTTATATTTACTAAAATAATTGCATTTCCATGTTCTGTGTACTGTGGGAGACCAGATATAGTGAATGCAGGGTCCTGGGTTTAGTAAGACTTTAGCAATCATCACACAGGTATGGTCCACTATTGTCCCTATCAGGAAACCCACCCTGAGAAACGCCGTGTAGCCTTCGGTGAAGTGCATGTAAACAGGAAGTGAGTGCAAAGTGGCTGCGGGAGATCGCAGCACTTAGATGCAACAATGGATAAAACAATGTCAAAATAAACGTTTATTTCCAAAATGAACTGTTTATTATACAGAGTGCTGAATGGCCTTCATTTAGAGTTTCCATGTCTGTTCCACATTTGTCCAGAAATGTTCTCCAGTTAAATAAAGAAAGATAAATGAGAAGTTAGTTGTGGGTCTGTAAGTGAGATTAGGAGGAGATCTCCTGACATGTTATACTGGCCCAAAGCCTATTGACTAAGCCTAACAGAAATGGAGTTCTTTTTCTACATTAGGGGTTAAATGCTCCTCTAGTGTATTCTGGATTTCCTGTCTAGCATTTAGCGGAAGATCACAATTAGTCCCACATGTTATATACCATAAAACGTATGTATCTGATATGCTGGAAGCCACACTAAGCTACATGTGGATAGCACAGAATAATGTGATAAAGGGCAGGTTTTGTGGTTTCCTGAATGGGCAATGTGATAAGAGTTATTTTAAAGTAGATGTACACCCTAGATGGAAGATATTGTGCTAGCACACCATGTATTTTTAAGAATTGCCTTTTTTTTTCTTTTTACTTAATTATTACTGAAAACCCTTTTATTCTTGTATCTCAGTTCTGCTGTTCTCCTTCATCCTCTTTCCAGACACTTCTTTATGATGGCTTTCCTGATGGCTTGATGACAGCGCACCATCCCTGCATAATGTGTGATGAAACGACCACTAGCCAACTAGCAGGACGTGTTTGAAAAAAGATATTCAGGGCAGGATCACCAGATAATTGTTTTAAATCAACCCTGTCACAAGACTAAAGCCTCGTACACACGATCGCACTTTCTGCCAACAGAAAAGTGGAATTTTGTCCGAAGGGCTTGGCTCAAACTTGTCTTGCATGCACAAATGTTGGACAACAATTACGAACGTAGTGATGTACTACATGGTTTTTCAGCTCTTTAGCGCCACCCTTTGTGCTCCTTCTGCTAATTTCGTGTTAGTAGAAGTTTGGTAACCAAGTACAAGCCGGAAGCGCTCGGTCTTGTAAAATTAGCGTTCGTAATGGAGAAATCACGTACGTCTTGTACGTCACTACGTTCGTAATTGTTGGCCAACATTTGTGTGACCGTGTGTATGCAAGACAAGTTGGAGTCAACATCCTTCGAACAAAAATCCACGGTTTTGTTGTCGGAAAGTCCGATCGTGTGTACGGGGCATAAGAGTTGAATTTCAGGTATGGATATTTTTACATACACTATATTACCAAAAGTATTGGGATGCTTGCCTATACACGCACACATCCCAGTCTTAGTCCGTAGGGTTCAATATTGATTTGGCCCACCCTTTGCAGCTATAATGCCCTGTACACACGACTGGTTTTGCCGTCGAAATAAACTCCGAAGGTTTCTCCGATGGAACTCCGACAGAATTCCGCTCAATCAGTCTTGTATACACACGGTCACAGCAAAGTCTGACCGTCCAGAACGTGGTGACTTACAACACGTACAACGGGACTAGAAAAAGGAAGTGCAATAGCCAGTAGCCAATATCTTCCGTCTCGTACTTGCTTCAGAGCATGCGTCGTTTTTGGTCCGTTGGAACAGCGTACAGACAAGCGGTTTTCCCGATAGGAATTGGTTCCGTCGGAAATATTTAGAACATGTTCTATTTCTAGGGCCATCAGAATTTTCGAAAAAAAAAGTCCGATGAGGCCTACACACGATCGGAATAGACGATGAAAAGCTTCCGTCAGACTTTTTCTGTCGGACATTCCGCTCATGTGTACGCGGCATAACAGCTTCAACTCTTCTGGGAAGGCTGTCCACAAGGTTTAGGAGTGTGTCTATGGGAATGTTTGATCATTCTTCCAGAAGCACATTTGTGAGGTCAGACACTGATGTTGGAGGAAAATAAATACGACGTGGAATGCACGCTAGGCGTGAGCGTGATACGCACGTTCGCCCTCCATCGGGTGCGGTGCCCGATGTTGGCTATGCGCATGTCTGGACGTCCGGCCGGACGTATGACGTCGCTTCACATCTTTCTATTATTATGTAGAGGTTGCGTTAGTTTAGGCTGTACCGCCCCCTCCCCAGTGTTCCTCCCACTGAACGGGAGCATACTGGAAAGCACGTGGAATGCATTTCCATACTATCTAGTGAGCGCTGCGGAACACACGCTAGATCGCCATCTTTATTATACCGGAAATACCCTCCACACGTGCCGCAATGGTTTGTGGGCTTGGCTCTCATGATGGGGGTCATATTTTTTATAAATTTGTGATGAGCAGCAGTGGAGGGACATCCCAGACGATGTCCGTGGAGACGAAACGTGTTGGGACGGTACCCACTGCTGCCTAATTGATTTTATTCCAGTTTTTACGTACATTCATGTGAGTTTTTTTCACTTCATTAAATGTATCCTTGTTTTACGGAATCACGCTATGGTCCCCTTTTGCTTTCCTCTTTGACATTTTTTATATGCCTATGGATTTCTGAGTTCCGGTCTGCCTGTGATACTACATTTCCCGTGATTCCATCTGGCTGCCATCGGTGTACACCTGTCTGACGACATTGATCCAGAGTCCACTCAACTATACTTAAGCCTGTTTGACACGCAGAGCGTACGCTCTAGCGTGTGCTCTAGCGTGTGCTCTAGCGTGTTCAAACGATCTGGTAAGCCTCCCCTACACTCGGTGGTGGTTCTCTTCAGAACTGTATACATCCACTGTTTGCAAGATTTCCTCGCACTCAGACTGGGAATATATACACATTTATTATTATTCATGGTCTTTTTTCATTTTAGATAGTATTGATTGTGTATATTATCTTTATTTAGTGTATTATTCATGTTTTCATCCCAGTGTCATTTAGATTTACTTATATATTGCACTGGGCACATCATCCTTTAGCGCTACACTTTGTTATATTTGTTACTGATGTTGGAGGAGAAACCCTGGCTCACAGTCTCCATTCGAATTCATTTCAAATGTGTTCTATTGGGTTGAGGTCAGGACTCTGTGCAGGCCAGTCAATTTCCTCCACCCTAAACTTGCTCATTCAGGTCTTTATGGACCTTGCTTTGTGCATTGGTCCAAATCATTTGGTGGAGGAGGAATTATGGTGTGGAGTTGTTTTTCAGGGGTTGGGCTTGGGCAGTGAAAGGAACTTATAAGGCGCCAGCATACCAAGACATTTTGGACAATTTCATGCTCCCAACTTTGTGGGAACAGTTTGGGGATGGCCCCTTCCTGTTCCAACATGACTGCGCACCAGTGCACAAAGCAAGGTCCATAAAGACATGGATGAGTGGGTTTGGGGTGGAGGAACTTGACTGTCCTGATCTCAACCTGTGGGATGAATTCGAGCGGCTCACAAATGCGCTTCTGGAAGAATGATCAAACATTTCCATAGACACACTCTATGGAACTTGACTGGCCTGCACAGAGTCCTGACCTCAACCCGATAGAACACCTTTGGGATGAATTAGAGCGAGACTTCGAACTCCATCCTTACCCAGTCTTCCTTCCGGGCTTGCGTCCTCCAGCCGTCTGATTGCATGGAGCATGCATCGGTGATGTCACTGGCTCCATGCAGTGTGAATATCTCCTAAACCGTGCAGGTTTAGGAGATATTCACTGTACCTACAGGTAAGCCTTATTATAAGCTTACCTGTAGGTACACGTCAAAAATAAGACTTTAAGTTTACTGCTATTTTCTGAATGGAATTATTTGCTGCAAATGGTGGTCTGATAGATCTCTATTGCCACAACTAATTCTATTAAAAAATTAGCAGAAATAGAAATGACAGGAAGCAATAAACTAATGCTCATAATGCTGTGCTCCAGGCGCAGTTTGAGGAGTGCTGTATATGCCTGGCAATTAGAGTCAGGCTCTATGCACACTGGGGCTTTTCTAAACACTTTTTTCCTGGCAGGAGAAAAGCAGCTTAAAAAATATGCCTAAGCCGTGTTTTTGCAAACCCATTTCAGCGCGTCAAGCGCTCGGGTATTCATTCATTTCATTGGCCCGAATATTATATTATTCAAGTCATTGAACAGAATAAATGCTTAAGCGCTAAATATGCCTAGCGGTTAGGCTCGTTTTTTTTCAGCCAAAACGCTGCTCTGTTGAATGTACAAGTGATTTTTTTTCTTTAGAAACCTATGTGTGCATCAGGCCTTAAATGTATATACAATATCTCACAAAAGTGAGTACACCCCTCACATTTTTGTAAACATTTCATTATATCTTTTCATGTGACAACACTGAAGAAATGACACTTTGCTACAATGTAAAGTAGTGAGTGTACAGCTTGTATAACAATGTAAATTTGCTGTCCCCTCAAAATAATTCAAAACACAGCCATTAATGTCTAAACTGCTGGCAACAAAAGTGAGTACACCCCTAAGTGAAAATGTCCACATTGGGCCCAAAGTGTCAATATTTTGTGTGGCCACCATTATTTTCCAGCACTGCCTTAACCCTCTTGGGCATGGAGTTCACCAGAGCTTCACAGGTTGTTACTGGAGTCCTCTTCCACTACTCCATGAGGACATCACAGAGCTGGTGAATGTTAGAGACCTTGCGCTCCTCCACCTTCTGTTTGAGGATGCCCCACAGATGCTCAATAGGGTTTAGGTCTGGAGACATACTTGGTCAGTCCATCACCTTTACCCTCAGCTTCTTTAGCAAGGCAGTGGTCATCTTAGAGGTGTGTTTGGGGTCGTTATCATGTTGGAATACTGCCCTGCGGCCCAGTCTCTGAAGGGAGGGGATGATGCTCTGCTTCAGTATGTCACAGTACATGTTGACATTCATGGTTCCCTCAATGAGCTGTAGCTCCCCAGTGCTGGTGTTCTGACGAGAAAGTTCCCCCCATCAGATAGTGGCTCTATCATGAGTTGTGTCAGTAAAAAAAAAAAAAGAAATTGGTACATTTTTGGTATCCTGTCAATGAATTTCACTTTGGGAGGTTGGCAACACTGCTCAGCAGGTGTCTTACTGGTTTGGGATTAGTATACAGCAAAGTGATGGAAAAATGGAGGCAAAGAAGACACATTTCCTTAAACTCCTATTGGCTCGCTATCTCTGGTGTGTACAAGGAACAAGGCCCAGAAAAAATGATCAATTTAACATGGAATGAACTTTGATGCAGAAATACCCATCTGGTACATGTCTAATGTGAACAAGCTTTAGAAGAAATGTTCTCACACATACAAATCAGATTTACACATAGTATAATTGAGAATTGTTTCTGTGTCCTGGAATCTTCCATTTCTATATCTGTAGTGATGATGGGGTCCTGTAAAGATGAACTGCAATTTTGTGGGATATGTTGTCTACTAGGCATAAGGTTTGCAATCACAAATGATTTTTTGTCAAAACAACTAGCCAAAAAAAAAAAAAGATTACAGATATTAAGATATTACATACTAAATTGCCCACAGAAATAAGTCAGTCCCATTTTGGGGTGTAAACTTTAGTAATGATATTGTATATAAATGTATAGTTACCATAGGTACCCAGAGCTCAGAAACACATGGACAGTGTCAGCAGAACAGTGGATGGAGTCAGCAGGGCAGAGGCTGTTATCAGTAGATGGTGTCAGTAGAATATTGGGCGGTGTCAGTAGAGCAGAGGACGGTGTCAGTAGAACAGTGGATGGTGTCAGTTGAGTATTGGACAGTGTCAGTAAAGCAGTGGACGGTGTTAGTAGAGCAGTGGATGGTGTCAGTAGAACAGTGGACGGTGCCAGTAGAACAGTGGACGGTGTCAGTAGAGCAGTGGACGATGTCAGTAGAACAATGGACGGTGTCAGTTGAGTATTGGACAGTGTCAGTACAGCAGTGGACGGTGTCAGTAGAGCAGTAGATGGTGTCAGTAGAGCAGTGGACGGTGTCAGTAGAGCAGTAGATGGTGTCAATAGAACAGTGGACTGTGTCAATAGAACAGTGGATTGTGTCAATAGAGCAGTGGACGGTGTCAGTAGAGCAGTGGACGGTGTCAGTAGAGCAGTGGACGGTGTCAGTAGAGCAGTGGATGGTGTCAGTAGAGCAGTAGATGGTGTCAATAGAACAGTGGACGGTGTCAATAGAACAGTGGATGGTGTCAGTAGAGCAGTGGACGGTGTCAGTAGAGCAGTAGATGGTGTCAATAGAACAGTGGATTGTGTCAGTAGAGAAGTAGATGGTGTCAAGAGAACAGTGGACGGTGTCAGTAGAGCAAATGGACGGTGTCAGTAGAGCAGTGGACGGTGTCAGTAGAGCAGTGGACGGTGTCAGTAGAGCAGTGGACGGTGTCAGTAGAGCAGTGGACGGTGTCAGTAGAGCAGTGGACGGTGTCAGTAGAGCAGTGGACGGTGTCAGTAGAGCAGTGGACGGTGTCAGTAGAGCAGTGGACGGTGTCAGTAGAGCAGTAGACGTTGTCAGTAGAGCAGTGGACGGTGTCAGTAGAGCAGTGGACGGTGTTAGTAGAGCAGTAGATGGTGTCAATAGAACAGTGGATTGTGTCAGTAGAGAAGTAGATGGTGTCAAGAGAACAGTGGACGGTGTCAGTAGAGCAGTGGATGGTGTCAGTAGAGCAGTGGACGGTGTCAGTAGAGCAGTGGACGGTGTCAGTAGAGCAGTGGACGGTGTCAGTAGAGCAGTGGACGGTGTCAGTAGAGCAGTGGACGGTGTCAGTAGAGCAGTGGACGGTGTCAGTAGAGCAGTGGACGGTGTCAGTAGAGCAGTGGACGGTGTCAGTAGAGCAGTGGACGGTGTCAGTAGGGCAGTGGACGGTGTCAGTAGGGCAGTGGACGGTGTCAGTAGAGCAGTGGACGGTGTCAGTAGAGCAGTGGACGGTGTCAGTAGAGCAGTGGACGGTGTCAGTAGAGCAGTGGACGGTGTCAGTAGAGCAGTGGACGGTGTCAGTAGAGCAGTGGACGGTGTCAGTAGAGCAGTGGACGGTGTCAGTAGAGCAGTGGACGGTGTCAGTAGAGCAGTGGATTGTGTCAGTAGAGCAGTGGATTGTGTCAGTAGAACAGTGGACGGTGTCAGTAGAGCAGTAGACGGTGTCAGTAGAGCAGTAGATGATGTCAATAGAACAGTGGATGGTGTCAGTAGAGCAGTAGATGGTGTCAATAGAACAGTGGATTGTGTCAATAGAACAGTGGACGGTGTCAGTAGAGCAGTAGATGATGTCAATAGAACAGTGGATGGTGTCAGTAGAGCAGTGGACGGTGTCAATAGTTTTTCTTTTATTCTTTATTATTATTATTAATTTAATTTCTTTTTTTTTAAATTTTATTATTTTTGATTATTTTTTTGCAATATCATTTTTGTTTTTTGTTTTTACAATTTTGTAGGAGTTGGGGGGCTTTGAAGAAATATCAGGGGGTTAAACAGACCGCTGATTTCTCTCTTTTGGGACAGAGAAAGGGACTGAGGACAGAGATCCCCCGTTCCATTTCTCTGCAGCCTTAACTGCACTAAAAAGTGAATAAATGGAAAGCGCTCTGTGCTGAGCGGCTTCCTGCTCATTTACAAACTGAAGCATAGTGATCCCAATTGTTTACTACGCTTCAGGTATGAATGGACACAATTGCGATCGGTACCAATCACTCACTGTGTTCATTTAGAAAAGAAAGGAGCCGGTAAATGACATATTTACTGGCCCCATCCCAGCTCTCCATTCTGAAACATCCTGTGTAGCGGGGTTTGTGCGGGGAACGCAAGGGGAGGGGTGGGGGGGGGGCATCGCACAGGGTGATTAGGGTGTGCCCAGGCACATCTGGCACACCCTGTGCGGATGCCTATGATAACTACTGTGTGTGTCAGGTGCAATACCTGCCTAAGATGGACAGATGGTGGTTGAGACTTGCTCACTTAGTTGTCCTCCTTTTTAGGATATACCTGTGCAAAGCATGTGATAATTGGGAACCGCTTGACTCCCAATGATAACGGTGGGGATGTTGCTCATCAGACAATCAAAACCCTCTTTGACCAGGGCTGTGTGCATCTATTCAAGCACTCAGTGCCTGGCAAGCCACTCCCCCTGCTCCCTTCTCCCATCTAACTGACAGGCAGCTGCAGAAGCCTATGGCTCCTCTACCCTCTCCTCCCATTTGGAGGAACAACAAGGATCATGCCTGTGACAAAGACAACAGGTAAGTGTTTGGGGAGAGGCGGGGTAATAAATGTACTGGGGCAATTCTTTTTACCTCAGTGCTGTGAATGCAAGATACAAAATGCTTATCCTTACTTTATTGGGAAAGCCAAAATTTGACATTTGTCACCAGAACAGTTAAAGAGAAAAATCCCAATGGGGACAGATGTTTCAGTGTCACCTCACTTTGGGTAGAGTACCACTCACTTCCTGTCCTGTCTCTGGAACAGGAAGTAAAGTGAATTCCTCCAGGTGGGGACACAAACAGCAAAAAAAAATATGAAATATTTGTCTGGAGTCCTACTTTAACGGTGCATTAAATTGTGGCTACATTTTGAGCTCTATATTTTGGCTGTACATTAAAGCCACAGGTGTCAGTGAGGAGCCCCAGAACAGGCCACATAGATAGCCATGTTATATACTTTACACTCTCCAACAAACCTGTTTATTCATCTATGAATATTTTCAGCTGATTTAAACTGCAAAGGCCAGTCAGCATGTAACCAAGGCATGGTGTTATTATTTGTTGTATTCCTGCTAATCTCTAGCAACTGTGTAAGCAATAATTTAACGGATTGTCAGCTGGGTTATTGTTAGTCAAGCAAGAAGAAAACTGTGCAAGCAAATTTTCTAACTCCCTGACTGGCCAGCTGTGATTTGCTTAAAGTGAACCTGAAAAGATGACCGACATTATAGGGAACATTTACAGGAAGTGAAGGTAAATCTCCCGAAGGCAAAAAAATAAATAAACTGAACTGGTATAAACCCTAATATATACATTCAATTTCTAAAAGTATTGGGACGCCTGTCTTTACATGCACATGAACTTTAAGGGCATCCCAGGCTTAGTCCATAAGGTTCAATATTGAGTTGGCCCACCCTTTGCAGCTATAACAGTTTCAACTCTTCTGGGAAGGCCGTCCACAAGGTTTAGGAGTGTGTCTATGGGAATGTTTGACCATTCTTCCAGAAGCGCATTTGTGAGCCGCTCGAATTCATCCCACAGGTTGAGATCAGGACAGTCAAGTTCCTCCACCCCAAACTCGCTCATCCATGTCTTTATGGACTTTGCTTTATGTACTCGTGCGCAGAGTCATGTTGGAACAGGAAGGGGCCATCCCCAAACTGTTCCCACAAAGTTGAGAGCATGAAATTGTCCAAAATGTCTTGTTATGCTGACGCCTTAAGAGTTCCCTTCACTGGAACTAAGGGGCCAAGCCAAACCCCTGAAAAACAACCCCACACCAAATGATTTGGACCAGTGCTCAAAGCAAGGTCCATAAAGACTTGGATGAGCGAGTTTGGGGTGGAGGAACTTGACTGGCCAGCACAGAGTCCAGACCTTAATCCGATACAACACCTTTGGGATGAATTAGAGCAGAGACTGCGAGCCAGGCCTTCCTGAAGGAAACCCTGATGTAGGAGGGACTTTGATGGGGACCCGATGGGGTCCCTGATGTAAGAGCGACCCTGATGGAGACCCAAATGTATGGGGTACTCTGATGGGGAACTTGATGTAGGGGGCACTCTGATGGGGACCCTAATGTAAGGGGCACTTTGAAGGGGACACTGATGCAAAGGGAAATCTGATGGGGACCCTGATGTAAGGGGGGCTTTGATGAGGACCTTAATGTTGGGGGGACTTTGATGGGGACCATGGGGTAAGGGGCACATTGATTGGGGACCATCATGTAAGGGGGACTCTGATAGGCACCCTGATGTAAGAGGAACTTTGATGGGGACCATGGTGTAAGGGAAACTTTAATTCCTTTTTTTCCAGAGATGCAACAGAAACTTTGAGGAAATCTTCTTAAGTGAGAGGAAGTTCCCTCTTAGACAGGTGTCCCCATTGAGAGATATCCGCTTACCTTTTGTTCTGAGGACAACACAAAAATGTAGGATTTCCCCTCAATTTCTGTCTCA
This sequence comes from Lithobates septentrionalis, assembly GCA_037952835.1. Taxonomy (NCBI): domain Eukaryota; kingdom Metazoa; phylum Chordata; class Amphibia; order Anura; family Ranidae; genus Lithobates; species Lithobates septentrionalis. The sequence continues at coordinate 828,272 of JBBDGP010002032.1, forward strand.
GTGACAATACTCAGCAGTCCAACTAGTGGGTGAATCTTCCCAATAGGAACATAGGCAGCTATAAAAACCTGACAAAGGGTCTAACCCTTCTCCACTCTATCCAAAATGTTTTCCTGCAGCCAATGAGCCCACCATAGTCAACAGGAGAGAGAACACACTGCTCATGTGCACCCAAAAGAACAGGATGGCGCTCCCTACCATGGCACTAGGGGGTGCTGGTCCCAAGTGGTTAATCTCTCCCTACAAGAATTTGGGACGGAGCCATTGCTGGCTGCAAAGGAGTTGATGACGTTTCATCAGTTGTAATGTTGTGGACTTCATTGTTTAAACAGAAAGGGAGGTAGGTTTGGCACACTATACTCATATGCAACAGCATAGTGTGATTTTTGGTAAAACTGAACTTACACTTTAAAAAACTATTTAATTATCTTCTAATGAAATCATAGAAAAGGTTTGTAGCAGAAACTTAAAGATCTGTCCTTCTATGGTACCAAACTTGCATGGATTTTTCCAAGTGTATGTCTCATCAGATATGAGAACAAAGCTCAGTGGGCTTGGTGGTCCCAAAGAGAGGACAGATAGAGGAAAGCATACAAGGGCCTGGTGGAAGGTTGTGGGAGGCTGGGAGAGGCCAGTGAACATCAGAAAACACAATGATGATGCTCAGGAAAGACCTCTGACACTTGTGAAGTCATTTCCCAAGTTCCTGTGTCAGCCGCTCTCCCAGAAGAGGAAGTGAGTTCAGCCAGAGTTTGTGCAAACACCCCTCTATCTGCAAACCTACAGCCATCACCATGGGGTCTTCATGGAAATACTGACTGTCTTGGACCAAGATCAACTGAAAAAAAATCAGAAAAGAGATCCATTTTCATATAGACAACACTGCCATCTCTGATTAAAAAAGACAATATATGTCGAGGAAACTGTTAAGCAATATAAGGCTGTATAATTCATATCCAATGGGGCCCCAACTTTTTAAAATTTGGATAGAGCAGGGAAATGTTTCTAAGGCTGTGTTCCCTTTGGTTAGATTTTCCCTCGTATCCTGTCTCAGTGATTCCTTTCACTGGGACAGGAAGTGAGGGGAAGTCCCCCTAGAGAGAACCTGTAATCTAATTGTAGACACTGGGGTCAATTCACTAAAAGTTAAATAACAGCAAATAAAATGTAGTAAAATAACTCTTGTGTTAAATCAGTTTTGAAAGTGCCATTCACTAAGATTTGTGCGGTAAATAACTACTGGGGTAAAGTTTCGATAATGCGGTAATTACCGCATATTTTCATGCAGTAAATTATCGCATTGAGCTGGTTGCTCAACATCTGAATGTAAAGAAAAATGCCACAAATTAAAAGGGGGGGGGGCACTCGCTCGTCCCCTCCCTTTCTTGACCTGCCCGGCTGCATGCTCGGATAAGGGTCTGGTATGGATTTTGGGGGGGACCCCACGTGTTAAAAAAAAATATTGGTGTCGTAAAGGGACTGGTACCAATTGGGGGCGCCCCCATGCAGTTTTTTTCAGAACTTTTAATTGGAGGCATGTTTTCTTTACATTCAGCTGTCAGTGGGAAACTCTCAGGAATCTACAATCTAAGGTCCCTCACATTCATATATTAGGGCAATTTTTAGACAGAAGCCAAGTAACCATGTCTTTGGAGTGTGGGAGGAAACTGGAGTACCCGGAGGAAACCCGTACAGGCACAGGGAGAGCATGCAAACTCCAGGCAGGTAGTGTTGTGGTTGGGATTTGAACCAGCGACCCTTTTTACTGCTAGGCGAGAGTGCTACCCACTACACCACTGTGCCACCCTAATGCACTGTGTGGGAAGCTCTCAGTGTGCAGTGAAATCAGAGTAAGCAATTTCAGTAGAAGATAGGAGCCTGTACAACTGTGCAAGTAATGCCGCGTACACATGGTCGGACTTTACGGCAGACTTTGCCCAGCGGACTTTTTGACGGACTTTACAACGGACTTTCTGAATGAACGGACTTGCCTACACACAATCCACCAAAGTCCTTTGAATTCGTACGTGATGACGTACGACCGGACTAAAACAAGGAAGTTCATAGCCAGTAGCCAATAGCTGCCCTAGCGTTGCTTTTTGTCCGTCGAACTAGCATACAGAAGAGCGGACTTTTCGACCGGACTCGAGTTCGACGGATAGATTTAAAACATGTTTCAAATCTAAGTCCGTCCAACTTTTGAGAAAACAAAGTCCGCTGGAGCCCACACACAATCGAATTGTCCGACGAAATCCCGTCCGCCGGGCAAAGATTGCCGTAAAATCCGCTGGAGCCCACACACGATCGAATTGTCCAACCAAATCCCATCCGCCGGGCAAAGTCTGCCGTAAAGTCCGCTCGTGTGTACGCGGCATAAGGCTGGAGTTCAGCTTCTGAACAAGCAGAAAGGGACACAATGAGAATATGAAAGAAAACAGACACCCCATTCTATCTATTTCTTGGACAGGGTTTAGGTTAATTAATTGAATTATAAAAAAAAAAAAAAAACAGTTCCACTTAACATAGTGAAATGTGAGGTCACCCAAGTGTTAAGTAATGAATAATGCATAGAACATACGAATCATACAGACCTGTATATGGGAACGAGACTGACTGATCAAGCCTAACCCTCTGCTGTGTTGTATTAGAACACTATGATTGTACAGTGTCTTTGTGTCTTTTTGATGTACTATTAGGGATGTGGATAATCTCTCCTTTTCCCCACCAGAATTAAACTATTTTTTGTATCTCTATGATTGTACAGTGTTCGGCTTGACAGGGAATGGATTACGAATCCTCATCCATTGCCTGCCAAGCCGAACACTTAGGATAGGATATTAATATTATAGAGAGGCAATACAAAGCGTTAAGTTGGGGCTAGCCAAAGTGAAGTCTTTTTGTCTGGGAGATGAATTTTTGCAACCTCAGCCCAGATTCTATCACAGACATCATAACCTTCCTTCTCACATTACTATAAGAAAAAGGAATTGTCCACAGATAGCTCTCAAAGAGACTCTGTCCCCCTACAAAGTGACAAAGGTCTGATCAAAGCTCACGCCCCCCACATGCATCCCATGACGCAGGTCATATGAGGTTGGAAGCAGCAGTTCTTCTTAAGTCATGGCAAACAAGGGTGTACTGTTTTACTAGACACATAATGTGATTTAGGAACGCCGATGTGCCGTACGGTTTGAAAGAAATTATAATTCCATCCCATTGTTTAGCATATACGTCAGTTTTAAAATTTGCTAACAGACTACAAATAAATCAGAACTAAAGAGAACAAATATCCACAAGCTCTATTCTTTCCCGCGACTTCCTTCAGGTGTGGGGTCTTCAGCCATCTGATTGGTCAGTGGGGGAATGACATCACTCTCGTGTATGCACACAAGAGTCATTTTCATTCTGGCACCAAGGTGTGCTGAGAATGTACACCACCAACCTGCGCATGCACAATATGCAGTCTAAAGATAACTGAGAACAGGCAGGTAAGTGTGTTTAATTGCAGAAGAGACAGAGCATGTGTTTTCTGCAATAAAGAGCCTGTCACGCATAGTTTTTAACCCCTTGACGCCAGGGCTGCTACTGGCCCTTTAAGGGGTTTGCTATGCCGGCAGGCAGGGTGGGGCTTATGGCCACGTGAACGCCGTTGTTGGCTGTCACGGAAGTCACATGATCAGAAAAGTCCCGATCACCGGTTCCTTTCCGTGAGCCACTGGTCACTGTGTTGGGAGTGTGCAAGGCACTGTCAGTGCTATTGCACGCAAATATGCGGCTGCTCGGGGCCAAGGCCTGGCTTCCGAGAGGCCATATATTTGCATGCGCTCGGTGCTTCAAAAAAGCAGCCCCGCCCCATTGGAATTATGCGCCGGTGTCCTGAAAGAGGCCGGATGCATGGATAGGGGGAGGCGGCGATAGACAGGGGGGTGGCGCCCATGCACCCTTTATGGACGGGCCACTCTTGCCTGACACCAAGAGAAAAAAGGAGACATTAAAATGCATGTGTGTTGTGTGCTGGTTGGGTGCACTGGGGTACCATGCAAAATTAATATCCTCGCAATGTACCGCATTTAGTTGCATGCATTTGGGGCCTTTACCCCCTTGTGTGTTTTAAAGAGGAAGAAAACTCCCCTTGTGTGTTGTACCTAGAGGTAAACCTATAATAAATCTTACCTCTAGATACTGTATATAGCTCAAAAACTTGCACCGTAGGAGATATTTACTGTATACCGCGCCAATTATGTCATTGGCGCATGCGGTCTGAAGGAACGGCCACCCATGCTCTTTCTTCAGGGCCTGTGCCGTGACTGGCAGGTCCCGCGCACATGTGTGGGAGTGACGCCATCTCGGCTCTGGCCAATCACAGCACCGGAGCCCGCAAACCCAGAAAGCGTTGTGCAGACCCAATGCAGGGCTTCGTTCTAAGGTAAGTATTTCATAATGAGCTAGTATGCGATGAATACTAGCTCATTAGGCCTTTGTCTTACAGGGTTTTTTTTCTAGGTTTACAACCTCTTTAATGCAGGAAAACTTGCATACATTTAGCTGCATGAAAAATACATTTCAAATCTAAAACTCATTTTTTTCAATGAGCAGTGGTGACCCCTTGCAATGTGGGCACATGGGCGCCGCCTCCCCTAACACCTCTGCCACCCTCCCTATTTATCTACCTGGCCCCTTTCAGGATGCCGGACACATGAAATACTATGGCAGGGATAGGCGGGGGTGTGTATCTTGAAGCACGTGATTAGAGCCAGAGGCTCTAATAGGCTTCAAAACAGGGTGGGATTGGTGCGCAGAGCACTGTGTCCCAATCCCACCCTGTTGTGTGACATAGCGAATTCATTTTCACACCAACGTTCCTCCCTGCCAATCAGGAGGCAGGTCAGTGAGACCTGTTTCCCGATTGGCCAAAGCATTAGGCAATCCTATTGGATGCCTAACGCTTTGGCGGAAGAGGAGGAGACAGGGCAGAGAAGGCCTGATGAGCCGAGCGGATACCAGAGCCATCACTTCCTGGAACTGCAGAAGAGTAGGAGGAGAGCCCCGTCACTCCAGGAGAGGAGCAGAGCACCGCCACACGAGCGGTAAGTGGCCACGGACCAGCCACGGGGGACGGGGGGTTGGTGAAGTGACAGCCGGGGGACGCGCCTGGCTGCATATGATGCCACAGTGGCTGTATTTGATGGGCACAGTGGCTGTATTTGCTGGGCACAGTGGCTGCATATAATGGGCACAGTGGCTATATTTGCTGGGTACAGTGGCTGCATATAATGGGCACAGTGGCTGTATTTGCTGGGTACAGTGGCTGCATATAATGGGCACAGTGGCTATATTTGCTGGGTACAGTGGCTGCATATAATGGGCACAGTGGCTGTATTTGCTGGGTACAGTGGCTGCATATAATGGGCACAGTGAGGCTGCAATTGGTGTGTTTTTTAAGTATTTTTCAGAATATTTCATATTTTGTTCGCGTCCCCCAAAAAATTTTGAGCACCAGCCACCACTGCCTATGAGGCTAGTTCAAATCTATGTGCTGTAGTGCGGAGGGAAAGGGAAAATAAAATGATATAGGCCCATTCACACCTCAACACAGTAAAGCTGGCCATACACCATACAATTTTCTTATTCAATTTTCTATAGATTTACCTTCAACTATGTAGTGCAAGGGTCTGCCTGATTGCATACACATTGAAAGGGTTTAGGTTTCACCTCATATTATATGGGTTTGGTAAATCTAAAGGAAAGTTGAACAGGAAAATTGAATAGTGTATGGCCAGCCTTAGTGTGAAAATACTGCACATGGCTTAGTGGTAAGCACTTCTGCCTTGCAGTACAAGGGTCCTCAGTCTATATAGTCTATATCAGGCTATAAAAATGCACTGATTCCTGTGTAAATGACACTGGCAGTGAAGGGGTTAACCACTAGGGGGTGGGGAGGGGTTAAGTGTGTCCTAGGTGAGTGATTCTAACTGTCAGGGGGTTGGGCTGTGTGTGTGACGTCACTGATCTCTGCTCCCGATGACAGGGAGCAGAGATCGAGTAACACGGTCACTAGGCAGAACGGGGAGATGCTGTTTACAATGGCATCTCCCCATTCGTCCTCTCTGTGAGGCGATCGCTGGTATGCCCGCGGTGATCAAGTCCGCGGTACCCACGACCCGACTCACGAAGATTGCAGCGCGCGTGCGCGCACACAGCGGCAGATTCAAAGTAACGTACGGGTACATTACTTTGCGCAGCCGTGCCATTCTGCCGACGTAAATGTACAGGAGCCGGTCGGGAACTGGTTAAAGCAAAACGTGGTCCAACAAAATACTTTCCAACTCAGTGATTCTGTTTTTGATTTTGGCGGCCTGTAATGCAAAATGGGTGGGCTTGGGGAGCAGAGCACTGCGTCCCGAGCCCACCCACTTGTGTAACAATAGCAAATTAATATTTGCTATTGTCTTCCTGATTCTCCTCCCGGCCAATCAGGAAGCGAGTCCTGAGACCTGTCACCCGATTGTTTGATAGGAGAAGTGATCCTATTGGCCACCTAGGAGGAGGAGGGAGGAGATGCAGAGGAGGAGGAGACGCTAGGGAAGCCGCCGCCCATCGTCTGGAGGAAGTGCTGCCCCAGACCTAGATGGGGTACGTGCTGGGCCTGTGACCCAACCAGGGGAGGGGGGGTGTCTGTGGGTGCATTCTTTGCTGCCCCCCCCCCCCCAAAAAAAATATAGCACCAGCCGCCCCTGCAAGTTGGTGGTATATGTTTCACTTGGATGTTATAAGTTGCACTAGTAAATACAGCTGGTTAAAACAAAAATCGTGTCTGTCTTCCCTTCAGGCTGCAAAGCAACAACATGTGATTATTTTAAATGGGGGGGGGGGGGGTGATTCTTTTCTTTACCCACTATAATGAGATAACTGTCAGCAAGGTAAATCTTCCAGTATCAGAGAGCTCTAATTAGCTGTGTAGCTGTAGGCTGATTTTCAGTTTTATAGTACACATTGGTGTATTTTTAAGTGGAAAATGTATCAATTAATTTTCCTGGACAAGGCTGTGTTTGTCTGTGGAAATTTTCTGTAAAATGGAAACAATGACACCGGTGTTCTTTCATTTAATTTTTTCCAAACATAGATAGTATTCCATTGTTGGAAAAACTTAGATTTGTTTTTGAAAGGCCAGCATAAAGCATGAAAGCTCAGGTCTGATCACACCTTGGCTTTTATATATTGTCTATATTGTATATTGTCTATATTTTATATTGTCTATATTGTATTTTGTCTATATTGTCTATTTTGTCTATATTGTATATTGTCTATATTGTATTTTGTCTATATTGTGTATATTGTCTATATTGTATATTGTCTATATTTTATATTGTCTGTATTTTATATTGTCTGTATTTTATATTGTCTATATTGTCTATTTTGTCTATATTGTATATTGTCTATATTGTATATTGTCTATATTGTATATTGCTTTTCATTCATTTTTGGGGGAGTTTTATGTGCCATTCATTTCTATGGAAGATACTTGATGGAAACTGTGACAATAAATACAGCAAACTAGGTTGTTAAAAATGCACCCCATTAAAAAGCTTTGTGCATTGTATTGTTATATACACTATATTACCAAAAGTATTGTGACGCCTGCCTTTACACGCACAGCAATGAACTTTAATGACATCCCAGTCTAATGCTGGCCATACACTATACAGAAAATCGGCCGAACCCATTTTCGAAAAACGAACGTTCGACCGTGACCGCAAACGATCGTGCCATCATATAATGACCGATAAATTGTTCAGTGGACATGAATAAATCATTTTTTGTTCGTTTTTTTACATATACCTAGTGCAGAAAGTTCGGACGGGAAACACATTAACCTTGCAATTTATCGTACGTTCGGCAGAAATTTACCAAACTTCCTGTTCGTTTTTTTTACCACAAAAACGTCACAAACGATTATCGATTTGTGCCCATTAACTTGCCGAAAAACGAACGAAGTGTCTATACGAACGATTTTTCGGCCGATTTTTCGTATAGTGTATGGCCAGCATTAGTCCGTAGGGTTCAATATTGAGTTGGCCCACCCTTTGCAGCTCTAACAGCTTCAACTCTGCTGGGAAGGCTGTCCACAAGGTTTAGGAGTGTGTCTATGGGAATGTTTGACCATTCTTCCAGAAGCGCATTTGTGAGGTCAGGCACTGATGTTGGATGAGAAGGCCTGGCTCGCAGTCGCCACTCTAATTCATTCCAAAGGTGTTCTATCAGGTTGAGGTCAGGACTGTCAAGTTCCTCCACCCCAAACTCGCTCATCCATGTCTTTATGGACCTTGTGTGCTCCAGGCTTTAGGAGCAGAGCCCCCCTAACCCTCTGGTATTGAATTGTGTTGTTACTATACTTTCTCCCTTTATACTGTAAAGCACTGCACCAACTGTTAAATACTGTATCATAATAATAATAATAATGGATGAAGAGCTTTAGGTGTCCCTCAAAAAACAATCAAAGGCCAAAAGGAAAAATCAATACATATATTGAAAAAAAAAAAAGCAGAAAAAAAGTGAAAAATGTTATTGGGGGTCAATGTTCCGGACCCGACCGACCTACCTGACCGGGGATTGAGGTTATCAGCTGGATTGTGGGCACGATTAACTGGCACTTTTGCACCTATTGATTAGTAATAACAAAACACTTTCAATGGGATATTTATCAGACCAAAAGAAAGCAAATAGAAGTATTTTTTTTGTGTTTACATACACTTTGAAATAGGTTCCCATATTTTGCTCAGGGCTACAGTGACACCCTTCGAACATTCCCTAGTACTGGTCTCCCTTATGTACTGCTATGGAAGGATTTGACTTGAGTTCTCCTTATTTAACCGCACTTTTTATTACAATTGAACTGTATAAATATTTGTGCTTATCAGATTCTTTTCTTACACTGTAACTGAATGAGGATGTAAAATCCTTCCACGTTATACATTTTCCATTTTAATAGGGACACAGTAACAAGTTGTAATTTAAAGTGGACCTTCACCCTAAAAAAAAAATATTTTCGCCCTACTTCATGAGGTTTTCATGCTGCCTATATGGAACATTTGCCTCCCCACCCCCACCAAGATTCTGCATGTGCACAGATGTGCTTCAGGTCCCAGTAGAGAGGTTTCTGTGTATGCACAAACATGCACGTGTATGGAAGTAACAGATCTCGGTGTGTCTGAACTTGCGCAGGACCCCCCCTCCAGTGCATGCACCGGGGGGGGGGGGGGGGGGGGGGGCAGCCAAAGGTAAAGGAAATTAAGTTCCTCTTTGTGAAAGTGCATGTCAGGTTTATATAGTTGTCAGTTTCACCTTGAGGAAATATCTTGATCTGGTGATATTGTCACATGTACAGGATGCATGCAGTAGAGGTTCTCCTGATACACCTATGGCAAGCTCCATGCTTATAAGGAGCATGCACACCTGCACACTCACACAACCTGCAGGTCTCCAGTAAGACCTGGACAGAGGATTGAAGGCATCATCCCACCCAAGACGCTCTGAAGCCTACAAGTTCCATACCCTGATCCAGGATTACAAAACTTGAAGAACACTGACAAGCCAGGCTTCTCCACTCAGAAACAATACTCTGGAACGTCACACTCTGTGAGTGCAGATGTACCTATAATTAAAGTAATATTAAAAAAATTTTTTGGATTTAAAATAACAAACATGTTATACTTACAACATACAAAAAACCGCGCTAAATAAATAAATGTATGATATTAGTAGAGTCTTTATGATCCTATAAAAATGTCCACATCAAGATGAAAAAGGTAGACTGTTATGTATGTTTCTTAAAGTTCATCCAATAGGAAATAACAGTGAAACTGAAAAAAAACACCAAATTGTTGCGCTTACCAGACGTAAGCCAAATATAGGCAGATGGCTTAAACCCAGCCTGGGCCTCTAAACAGATGTTCTGGACAGATCGAAATGTTCACACTCGTCACGTGTGCCCGGTCCATGGGGATATTTATCCAAAAAAAAATAATACAAGCATAGCGTAATACTGATAATTATTGCCACACAAAAAAAACTCAAATTGTGAAAAAAGTGTAACACTCAATATAATATAATCATAAAAATCATAAATCATCCAAAGGTGACATTACAGCCAAGGATGATAAGTGAGTGTCATGCAATCATGCAAACCAATAAGGCAGGGTGAGTGAAAAAGAGTGACACTTAACAACACCCCCTAATTGGGCAAGTTTAAGTGAAAAATAGGACTTTTCCCAATCACCCAAAATTATTAACAGCAGAAAAAAGTTGTGATCCAAAAAAATAGAGAAAAAGGGGAGAGCCAGAAAGAACCCCTATAGGCAGCACACCACATGCACAGGCTGCTTACCAGATAGCAATTCATATAAGTAAAAGTGGCACACCCAGCGTGTAAATATATTGGGATCGCACCAGCGGACTTAGGGGATGTTCCGCTTACCAGACATCCTCATATACAGGCAGATAGGTTGGAGCACCGATGGGCTCCTATCTGGAGCGATGTAGATACGTCCTGGCCAATCACGCCCAAACTCAGCAAAACATGAGAAGTAGAGAACACCAATAGTGTAATACTGTATGGTCCGGTTTATTAAATAAAAGAGTAACACTTACATAAAAAGGAGTAAAATCAGCATGAAATGGAGCCGGCCGGCATTCAAACACACTCCCGTCCTCACAGGGCAAACGTGGTGACGTCAGCACGTCCCTCCCAGACGCGTTTCGTCACACGCTGACGTTTTCAATGGGGAACGGGCAGCATGCTGAGCCACCACGTTAAATACACACACCAAGCCTCGCCCTGAGTCCCGTAAAGGGAGACACACGGCGCCATCTTAGGTGTGGGCATCCATATGTTGTATTGACAGAAATGGGATCCAATCGACAATTGAAGGTGCCGTGGGATCACCATCCTTAAATTAAAACATAGCTATATCCGATAAACTTAAATAGTATATATACACATACAATATTATAAGATTATAAAAAATGTTCCAACATGATCTACCATAATCAAGAAACCTCTATCAGGAAAAATGAACCGATAATGAGGTAAACCACAGCAATATGTGCGGAGCTACTGTTGAGTTTTATAATATTCTATCCATACCTATATTAAGAATTCAACATAGGTCTGAATGGTGAGTACAGTTTAAAATAGAACATAATGAAAAACATACAAGCATAAAAAATAAAATATAAAATATAATTTAATATAACAAGGGTTATAATGTATTGTTCCTCAAATAACAATTGTACCTCCCAACACTACATCAGGGAGACAAGTCCTATAATTGTTCCTCCAACCCAACAGAGATGTGTGTCACCCTGAATGTTACAAAACCATAAACCTAAAGGAGGTCAAGGATAAGGGAAACTCACTAAATCCAGTATATTCTATTCACCCCCAAATGTAACAAACAGGTATATTCTATTCACCCCTATATCTGTATCAAGAATTGTCGATGAACGCATTGACGTCCACATCTATGTTGAGTCCATGGGGTGTATAGCTCTTAATTCTATGGACCCAAGACATCTCTAATTTGGAGATGTTCCGCACCATAGAACTTCCTGGCCAGTGAGGTTGGTAACGGTCGATACCCAAAAACAATGTGTTGGCAGGGTTTCTATCATGTACCAGGCGGTAATGCTTGGAAACGGAATGATTTTTAAAACCCGTCAAGATATTTGTGACGTGCTCATTAAGCCTCACTTGAAGGGGGCGTTTAGTCCGTCCCACATATTGCAGGCCACAAGGGCACTGCAACATGTATACCACCCCTATAGTAGAGCAAGTGATAAATGGGGTAATTTGGTGGGTTCGCCCAGTTACCGTGGACACAAAGGATTGGGTCCTCCTGTTATGACAGGAACTGAGAGAACACACTCGACACTTATTGCATTTATAGAAACCCGTCAATTGGTTGAAAAAGGTTGTCTTAACAGTTGGAGGATCCAGTACACTAGGAGCCAGTTGGTTCCTCAGTGACGGAGCCCCTCTAAAAACAATTTTTGGTCTGGATGGTAAGGCCTCTTTCAACACCCGATCATTGGCGATAATATGCCAATGTTTAGAAACTAGTTGTTTTATTTCCTTGTGTTGAAGGGAGTAGGTGGTGATAAAAGGTACCCCAAAATTGTGGTCCAATCCTCTAGGTCTGGGTTTGTCACACAATAGGAGCTCTCTATTCATATCCTGCACCTCCATCAGGGCAGGTAATAGGCTCTCTTTGGGGTAGCCCTTTTCAAGGAATCTTTCAGTAAGGATATCGCTCTGTACTCTAAATTTCTCAGGGTCCGTACAATTTCTACGTATTCTCATATATTGGCTTTTAGGGATGGCATCGAGCCAAGGTCTATAATGGCAGCTTTCCAAAGAAATGAAGGAATTGCGGTCACTTTCCTTAAAAAAGGTGGAAGTCAGCAAATGGTTATCATCTATGGTCAAGGTAAGATCCAGAAAATGAATCTGGGTCTGACTCAACTCGAAATTTAGTTGAATGCCTCTATCGTTTACATTCAGGGAGGACAGGAATTGTTGTAGCTCCTGGCCATCACCGTCCCATAGGAGGAGGATGTCATCTATATACCTTGCCCACAGAACAAGATGGGGACTGCGGTGGGCATAAATGACATCCTCCTCCCACTTGGCCATAAAAAGATTCACAAGATTGAAAAATCTTATGATCTCTGAAACCCATACCCAATGGGATATAGCTTACCTTGAGACCTATATTAAAAACTCTATGGTCCCAAGGAGCTTAAGATGGGAGGTTTCCCCCCAAAAGGGCGAATCAGAATTGGAGGAGTGGTTTAAATACTTTAACCAAGCAGGATTATCACTGCTACGATTTCTGATAGATAGGAAAACGGTCAAACTGTCTAAAATTGACACTGAGATTAAAACCATCAAATAAAAACTCAGTGCCAATAGGGATAGTGATGAATATAGGGAGAGGTCTCAGAGCCTGTTGAAAGTCCTGGAAAAAGAGGACAAAGATCAGAAGCTTAAAAAGAAGAAAAAATATAATCGGGACTTAAATGACTACTGTAACAATGTGGTGTTTGAGTGGCAGAAAAGGATGCTTGAGGACGCAGCGGGTCAGGCTGCCACCGAGATGGAGGTGTCCAACCAGGGTTGTGCTGATAGCCTAGGAGCCCCCCCAAGACAGCCCCAACCCACTAAGAACACCAAAAAAGGTCCCCTTGATAAGACTCTAAAAGGCCCCCAAAGATACCAGTCCCCTCAGAGACCTGCGGGGCCTAACAAACCCAACTCTTTCCCCCCTCACTATCCCCACAACCCAGGGCCTCCTAGGTCCAACTATGGCCAAAGGGGGGGGGACACGACATATGCCACCACCTCCATGGAGGGGGAACCATCAAAATGGTGGGGGAGGGCGTGGTCCTTCCAATTCCAATAGAGGCCGGGGTTTTAATACTGGACATCAAGAATGGTGGAGATATAATCAGGATTATAACCCAATTCAGAAAACACCATATCAAGATCCATATATCCCCGATTGGGAATACAATCTTCCCACCCAAAATAGGTTCTTTCCCATGAGTGATATGAATCCATATGAGGGGGGGGGGGGCAGATTATCAGGCAACATTTGAATGGCAACAGGGTAAACATGATCCTTTTACCACCTACCCCTCTCAGAATGTGCCCGCTTCCAATCATAATGTTCCATCTGCCAACAGTCTGGGACCTTGGGGTTTTTCCAGGCCAGGACAAGGCCTAAAAAGACCGGTAGAAAGAAGCGAGGAACTAGAGGGGGGAGGAGATTGCAAACAAAAAAGAGCCAGAATGTGACCGGACAGGGTATTTTCAACCTAAGTACCAAAGAATTATCTCACTCTGAAAAAATTGTTCTAGATAAAGGCCTCAAGTTTGCCCCCCCTAAGAGCCTTAACAGGTTCCAAACCTATATGGACGTTCACAAGTTTGTTCGAAAACTCAACATAAAGAGATATATGATTGGCAATCCCATCATTAGGAATTCCCAACCAACAGACCATTTTGTGCACTCTGGCCTGGCCAATGCATCCCTTTTTAACCCGCCCGGAACACTTGCTCCAACCTTGAAAGTGTTTAGGGACGTGGTCCTTAGGGACTTGGAGAGGCTAGAGATAAAGAATGCCAAAAACTCAAAAATCATGCAGGAGGGTTTGGACTCTTTATGTAAAAACAAAGATTTGGTCATCCTCCCAGCGGATAAGGGGGGGGGGGATAGTGGTGCTAGATCGGAATGATTATCTGACTGAAATGGCTAGGATCCTAGGGGATGTTGATACCTATACCCCCCTACCTGCCGATCCCATAAAGAGCTATACTAAAGAACTCCGTACGATCATTTCGAAGGGTTCTAGATTGGGAATTCTGGGGGATAAGGAGAGTCTTTATCTGATTCCGAAGGCTCCCAAAACTCCCATTATATATTACCTACCCAAGGTCCATAAAAATCCTGTCTGCCCCCCGGGACGCCCCATTGTGAGTGGCATTGATTCCATCACGTCCCGGGTGGGCAGATATATTGATTTTTTCCTTCAGCCCCTTGTTCAGAGAATGCCATCCTATATTAAGGATACACGGCATGTGCTCAACCTCCTTTCTAATATTACCATCAAACCAGGGATGTGGATGGTTAGTGCCGATGTATCCTCTTTATACACTATTATTCCCCATGAAATGGGTTTAAATGCGGTAAAAGATGCCCTAGTTAAAGGATCGGGCCTCCCCCCGGAACAGGTATCTTTCATCATGGAACTGCTTATATTTGCGGCCTCCCACAATTACTTTTGGTTTGCCAACAAATTTTACCGTCAGAGTCGTGGGGTCGCTATGGGGGCTAAATATGCCCCCAGCTTGGCAAATCTTTTTATGGCCAAGTGGGAGGAGGATGTCATCTATGCCCACCGCAGTCCCCATCTTGTTCTGTGGGCAAGGTATATAGATGACATCCTCCTCCTATGGGACGGTGATGGCCAGGAGCTACAACAATTCCTGTCCTCCCTGAATGTAAACGATAGAGGCATTCATCTAAATTTCGAGTTGAGTCAGACCCAGATTCATTTTCTGGATCTTACCTTGACCATAGATGATAACCATTTGCTGACTTCCACCTTTTTTAAGGAAAGTGACCGCAATTCCTTCATTTCTTTGGAAAGCTGCCATTATAGACCTTGGCTCGATGCCATCCCTAAAAGCCAATATATGAGAATACGTAGAAATTGTTCGGACCCTGAGAAATTTAGAGTACAGAGCGATATCCTTACTGAAAGATTCCTTGAAAAGGGCTACCCCAAAGAGAGCCTGTTACCTGCCCTGATGGAGGTGCAGGATATGAATAGAGAGCTCCTATTGTGTGACAAACCCAGACCTAGAGGATTGGACCACAATTTTGGGGTACCTTTTATCACCACCTACTCCCTTCAACACAAGGAAATAAAACAACTAGTTTCTAAACATTGGCATATTATCGCCAATGATCGGGTGTTGAAAGAGGCCTTACCATCCAGACCAAAAATTGTTTTTAGAGGGGCTCCGTCACTGAGGAACCAACTGGCTCCTAGTGTACTGGATCCTCCAACTGTTAAGACAACCTTTTTCAACCAATTGACGGGTTTCTATAAATGCAATAAGTGTCGAGTGTGTTCTCTCAGTTCCTGTCATAACAGGAGGACCCAATCCTTTGTGTCCACGGTAACTGGGCGAACCCACCAAATTACCCCATTTATCACTTGCTCTACTATAGGGGTGGTATACATGTTGCAGTGCCCTTGTGGCCTGCAATATGTGGGACGGACTAAACGCCCCCTTCAAGTGAGGCTTAATGAGCACGTCACAAATATCTTGACGGGTTTTAAAAATCATTCCGTTTCCAAGCATTACCGCCTGGTACATGATAGAAACCCTGCCAACACATTGTTTTTGGGTATCGACCGTTACCAACCTCACTGGCGAGGAAGTTCTATGGTGCGGGACATCTCCAAATTAGAGATGTCTTGGGTCCATAGAATTAAGAGCTATACACCCCATGGACTCAACATAGATGTGGACGTCAATGCGTTCATCGACAATTCTTGATACAGATATAGGGGTGAATAGAATATACCTGTTTGTTACATTTGGGGGTGAATAGAATATACTGGATTTAGTGAGTTTCCCTTATCCTTGACCTCCTTTAGGTTTATGGTTTTGTAACATTCAGGGTGACACACATCTCTATTGGGTTGGAGGAACAATTATAGGACTTGTCTCCCTGATGTAGTGTTGGGAGGTACAATTGTTATTTGAGGAACAATACATTATAACCCTTGTTATATTAAATTATATTTTATATTTTATTTTTTATGCTTGTATGTTTTTCATTATGTTCTATTTTAAACTGTACTCACCATTCAGACCTATGTTGAATTCTTAATATAGGTATGGATAGAATATTATAAAACTCAACAGTAGCTCCGCACATATTGCTGTGGTTTACCTCATTATCGGTTCATTTTTCCTGATAGAGGTTTCTTGATTATGGTAGATCATGTTGGAACATTTTTTATAATCTTATAATATTGTATGTGTATATATACTATTTAAGTTTATCGGATATAGCTATGTTTTAATTTAAGGATGGTGATCCCACGGCACCTTCAATTGTCGATTGGATCCCATTTCTGTCAATACAACATATGGATGCCCACACCTAAGATGGCGCCGTGTGTCTCCCTTTACGGGACTCAGGGCGAGGCTTGGTGTGTGTATTTAACGTGGTGGCTCAGCATGCTGCCCGTTCCCCATTGAAAACGTCAGCGTGTGACGAAACGCGTCTGGGAGGGACGTGCTGACGTCACCACGTTTGCCCTGTGAGGACGGGAGTGTGTTTGAATGCCGGCCGGCTCCATTTCATGCTGATTTTACTCCTTTTTATGTAAGTGTTACTCTTTTATTTAATAAACCGGACCATACAGTATTACACTATTGGTGTTCTCTACTTCTCATGTTTTGCTGAGTTTGGGCGTGATTGGCCAGGACGTATCTACATCGCTCCAGATAGGAGCCCATCGGTGCTCCAACCTATCTGCCTGTATATGAGGATGTCTGGTAAGCGGAACATCCCCTAAGTCCGCTGGTGCGATCCCAATATATTTACACGCTGGGTGTGCCACTTTTACTTATATGAATTGCTATCTGGTAAGCAGCCTGTGCATGTGGTGTGCTGCCTATAGGGGTTCTTTCTGGCTCTCCCCTTTTTCTCTATTTTTTTGGATCACAACTTTTTTCTGCTGTTAATAATTTTGGGTGATTGGGAAAAGTCCTATTTTTCACTTAAACTTGCCCAATTAGGGGGTGTTGTTAAGTGTCACTCTTTTTCACTCACCCTGCCTTACTGGTTTGCATGATTGCATGACACTCACTTATCATCCTTGGCTGTAATGTCACCTTTGGATGATTTATGATTTTTATGATTATATTATATTGAGTGTTACACTTTTTTCACAATTTGAGTTTTTTTTGTGTGGCAATAATTATCAGTATTACGCTATGCTTGTATTATTTATTTTTGGATAAATATCCCCATGGACCGGGCACACGTGACGAGTGTGAACATTTCGATCTGTCCAGAACATCTGTTTAGAGGCCCAGGCTGGGTTTAAGCCATCTGCCTATATTTGGCTTACGTCTGGTAAGCGCAACAATTTGGTGTTTTTTTTCAGTTTCACTGTTATTTCCTATTGGATGAACTTTAAGAAACATACATAACAGTCTACCTTTTTCATCTTGATGTGGACATTTTTATAGGATCATAAAGACTCTACTAATATCATACATTTATTTATTTAGCGCGTTTTTTTGTATGTTGTTTTGTTTTGGTGTGCCTCACTTATAACCGCAGCTTTATTACCTTTTTCTTTCTCTAAGCGCAGTTTTCCTTTTTAAAAATCTTATACTTACAATGGTTTTGCACAGAGAAGCTCCTGGCTCATCCCCCCATCCCCGCAAAGTGCCCTCACAGCAAGCTGTTTGCTATGGGGGCTGTTCTGCGTGCTTGCTCCCGAGCTGCACTATGTCCTTAAGACACACAGAGTGGGACTTGGCCCCTGCTCCCTCGCCACTGGCTCTGATTGACATCAGCAGGAGCCAATGGCTCCTTCTGCTGTATCTGAGCTCTGGATCGAGATTGGGCTCGGGAATGTATTTAGAGGGGGCTACGGGGGGGGGGAGTTGTAAGATAAAACAACCTTTTGCCTTTACAAACACTTTAAAGTCATTCTAAATCCTAAAAGTTTTTTACCTTCAAGCATTCTATGCATGAAGGTAAAAAAAACCCTTCTGTGTGCAGCAACCCCCCTAATACTTACCTGAGCTTAATCCAGCAATGTGCATGAGAGCATTGGCTCTCCTGGGACTCCCATTCCTCAATCAATCACAGCCAGTGAGCCAATGAGTAGTGAGAGGAGGTGTGGCCGAACTGCGGCTCTGTGTCTGAATGGACACACAGAGCAGCGGCTTGGGAGCGTGCCTGCTTGGGTGCCACCATTGCAAGCTGCTTGCTCTGGGGGCACTCAACAGGAGGGAGGGGCCAGGAGCACTGAGAAGAGGAGGATCGGGGCTACTCTATGCAAAACCACTGCACAGAGCAGGTTAGTATGGCATGTTTGTTATTTTAAAAAAAACATTTTTTCTTTTAATATCACTTTAAGTGCTGCAGCACATATTTTTTATGGGAGGCCATAGTTTTACTTTAACTTCTTTTGGCCACAAATACAAGCCTACTGTGACTTCTATTACAGCAGAGACCTGACAGTCCATGTAGTATATACATACTTATATTCAGGTTGCGTATATGCAGTATAATGTCATGTTTAATCAGTAACAAAGGAAGGAAGGTGGGAGAGAACTCGGGGGGGTGGTTGAAAGAGTCCAACTCTAATGTGTCCTGCTGTTTAGGGCATAGTGGAGGAGGAGGACAGCAGACCTCCACAGCTGGTTCCCTGCACTTCACAAGTGGTTAGCACAACATCTGGCTGATAGAAGATTAGTAGATGAACTCCCAAAAAGATGGAATATTTATATTTAGCATCAGGATCATCACCAAGACAAACAGCCAACAGTAAGAGCTTCACTGCTAGTTCTGAGTCACTTACACAATGGGGTACAAGAAGAAAACTGTACTTGGAAAAATATAAATATAATACATTATTATTTATGGACAAGCTGCATTTACTAGTCTGATCATTCTGCATGATAAGCTAAACAAAAGACCAATGGCAGTTTTTAAAGGGACACTTTCCCGCTGTCCGTGCCAGAAAACGCCATTCCAATCCTGAGAAATCTGCTGACATCGAAAAGGGAAGGGTTGATCTCCTGGATCCCTCACAGCTCTCACTGGTACCCATAGGTGTGCGCAGCTTATTGCATTAGGGTGTGCACCCCAAAGCTCAAACACACAATACTCACTACTACTCACATCACTCACCATGTTCATTCAGAAAAGGAAGGAGCTGATAAATACATATTTACCGGCCCCTTCCCTCACTCATCCTAAAACATCTCCGCAGCAACAGCCGGCAGGAGAGGAGAAGAGGGAAGCCAGAAGTGCTGCAGAGGGAAGGAGTGGGGAGCCAGGGCATTAGGGGGAATCTGTGCTGCACAGGGTGTGCCTGGGCACACCCGGCACACCCTGTGCGCACGCCTATGCTGGTACTTCTGGCTGGCCTCCATGTGACTATTGTATCCTGTAATGAATGGAGCTCAGCAGGAGGAACCAGTAGGTGCTGCTGGGGACCCAGGAGATCAGAAGTAGGTTTCTCAGGTTTGGAGTAACCTGGGTAGCAGGAAAGATGGGTTCAAACACACACAGATCAATAGCTCCACTCAAGACTGGCCTCTATTGTACATTGAGAACCCGAAAGTTGGTCAGTATAGTCCATCTCCCAGATAGCAAGCTATTGTGCTGCAAGTTTAAAAATGACTTGTTTAAGCTATTGCTAGACTTGCCAGGCTTCACAAGTTTGTTACACAATTGCAATAAGTCTGCATTGCATGACTCCAGATCAACTTTCTTTGCAAACATTCTGCAAGTCTGCTGCAAGTTCTGGTTCAGTTATGTTGTGCAATAGTCATCCCACCACAGGGGTCCCTGTGGCTGAGTTTTCATGCTGTAGACTTGCAGAGCTCTTTCTGTAGACTCACCACTGCAACTTTGCTCTTGCTAGAGACTTGCCACGCAATATTGCTACAAATTGGGAAAGTGTCAACTAGAACTTGTGCTTCAAGTGCTCTGCAAGTGTACAACTTGTCAGTGAAAATGTGCAGCAAGTTATAATGACATGGTCCTAGCCTGATCGGATATACATTTTATTGTTAAGTGAATGCCTGCTAAGCTGTATGTAGGTTTAATACCTACTGGTTTTATTTTATTTTTTTACCTCTCACAGAGTTCACAGTACTCCCCCTAAAAATGCCTTTATCCGCTTTTCTCTCCAGAAGCATAATGCCATCTTTATTCAGGCATCATTTAGGGCCAGCATCTTTATCCTGGACTGAGATGCTGGCCCAGAGATGCACAATCATGTGAGTGTTTGTGCAGTTCCTGGCTGTGTTTGCAAATGTCTGACACAGATCAGCCTCTGCTGCTGCCTTTTGCCTTGTGACTTGCTGAAAAGTAACAATGTTGCAGTCTGAATACTGGGGAAGAGGAGAGACAGGAAATGCCT
This sequence comes from Lithobates septentrionalis, assembly GCA_037952835.1. Lineage (NCBI taxonomy): Eukaryota > Metazoa > Chordata > Amphibia > Anura > Ranidae > Lithobates > Lithobates septentrionalis. The sequence goes on from JBBDGP010002032.1 coordinate 849,029, forward strand.
TACCAACCCCCCCCCCTTCTTTCCCGCCTGAAGTGGGTGCATATGGGTATAGGTCTCCTTTATTACAAACAGGTATGCACAAGGGCTTCTCAGATCACCGAATTACTGACAAAGTAAAGTGAAGAGGGGCACTATGGCGTCAGTGAAATTTAGTAATCGTATTAAATCTCTATGGAACACTCAAACAGAAGTTTAGTAAAAAAAAAAAAAGTTTAGCATCACTTAAAAATTATCTTTACCTCCACACCCTTGTGCCCTGCTTCTCCTAAATTTCTGGTTAGGGAGCGCACACTGATCACTGCATAACAATCCCCCTCTTTGGGACTACATGTCCCACAATTCCAGGGGTTACTATGCATGTGTGCCTTGCAACCTTCCCTTTGCATGTTGACGCAGGTAGCATCATTGGGAACATGCTCAGAAACATGGCTTCATTTGACCCTGGAAGGCAACAGAGCCACCCAAAAACCAGGGACCAGTGATCGATTTGACTGGTTCAGCTAAGAGAAAAGGCAAGATTTTGAAGAAGAGGCCACACACAAGGTAAGTGCTGCCTTTTCTTCAAAATCTTGCTTTTCCTCCTAGTCAAGCAGATCCATTGACCGCTGCCCCAGGATCCCATGGAGCCACCCATACATGTAAGTTTCTAGGAATGAAGGATTCTCCCCAAGATTTCCTTTTTTTTAGTGTTAATTCAGGTGTATCTACACATTATGTTACTAACAAAGCTAATAAAAGTGCAAATCTTGTTTTCTTTGTAGCTGAGCAGATCCATTGATCGCTGCCCCCAGGTCCCTGGTTTATGGGTGGCATTGTTGCCTTCCAGGAACCCATGGAGCCACCCATACGCGTACGTTCTTAGGAATGAAGGAATCTCCTGAAGACTTTCTTCTTTAGTTTTAACTCGGGTGTACCTACACATTATGTTATTAACAAAGCTAATAAAAATGCAAATCTTGATTTCTTTGTAGCTGAACAGATCCATTGACCACTGCCTCAGGTCTCTGGTTTATAGGTGGCTTTGGTGCCTTCCAGGAATCCATGGAGCCACCCATACGTGTACGTTCTTAGGAATGAAGGAATCTCCTGAAGACTTTCTTCTTTAGTTTTAACTTGATGTTATTAAAAAAGCTAATAAAAGTGCAAATCTTTATTTCTTTGTAGCTGAACAGATCCAATGACCACTGCCCCAAGTCTTTGGTTTCTGGGTAGCTCTATTGCCTTCCAGGAGCCCATGGAGCCACCCATATATGTGTACGTTTCTAAGAGAGAAGGAATCTCCCCAATGCCTAATTTTTCTGTTTTACCTGTGTACCTGCACATTGTGCTTAAAAGTGCAGTTTTTGAGGGTTTTTAGAGGGAAACAAAATCACCTCTCAATATTTTGTCCCTTTCTCTCCTTTGGAAAATAGAAGGATTAGTGCAAATAATATGCTACCATTAAGCTGTAATGGACAATGGATATAACGTTTATAGCAATTGGCACACTAGTGTTCTGAAAGAATACAGAAACAGCATGACTTTTCCAATATTTAGTGAGCAATGTTTTCCACCGCACCCCCCTCCCCAAGTGCTCTCTTTGCTTTAAACTGCAGAAATAGTTCCAGAATTCCCCAGGGTAACACTACTCTGAGCAACCCTCGCACACACTTGGAACAGATGTGACCAGGAGAAAACAAGAGGCGTGCCAGAAGCGAGGAAGAAAGTGAGGAGGAGAGGAATAAGGAGGAGTGTGGGTGCGAGCATGGCTACAGCAATAGGAGAAACTGAAAAAAGGGAAGAGGGTGAAGAGCACCCGGGGGAGAGAAAGTAGCAATGGTTGTTCTTAAAATGAGGTTTACCAGAAACCAGAGCTAAACTCATAGGCAGCTGCAGTTTCATTGTAACCCACATTCTCCCTCCCTTCCTTCATCCACTGGATCCTAACTTGGCCAGGCCTGTGCAATATAAACACTTTGTAGCTTTGTGTACACTCTTCTATTCACTGATATATCCATTGCTATATATGTCCCAAGATGGGAGCTCTGTTAGATTAGAGTTAGGGACCACACTGTGCAGAGGGGGCCTATGGCCAGGGCACTGTAGCTTTACTTATATTTGCAAACCGCATTTAACCCCAAACGCATTTAAAGCAATTAAAACTTTGGGGCGTTTTTTCTGCTAGCAAGATGGTAAGAGCAACGCTGTATCCTGACCTAGGCCAATAAGGCCCAGGCCTAGGGCAGCACTTTGCAGTGGGGCAGCACGGAAAGAGTCCCTGCTGGCTTGCGCTACACTGTCAGTGTGTGGGCAGCTGCTCGGTGCAGCTGCCCTAGAAGAGGGGGTTCGCACACTGCTCTGTTCAGCTGTGAATGAGCCAGCTTGTGACGCACACCGCTTCCCGCCCCTCTCTTCCTGCCTGTGCGTTACATTGATGAAGAGCAAGAGGGAGCGGGAAGATTAAACAAGCAGTCGACAGCCACATTAAAGCCCCTCCTGCACCATTTAAGTGAGTGAGCTGAGCACTGTCACTGACCAGACCCCACTCTCTGCCCTTTCCCCTCTCTCTCTCCTTGTCCCCCTCTCTCTCTCCCTGTCCCCCCTCTCTCTCTCCCCCTCTCTCTCCCTGTTCCCCTCTCCCTGCCCCCCCTCTCTCTCCCTTTCCTCCCCTCTCTCTCCCTTTCCTCCTCTCTCTCTCCCTTTCCTCCTCTCTCTCCTTGTCCCCCATCTCTCTCTCTCTCTCTCTTTCTCTCTCCCTGTCCCCCCTCTCCCCCTTTCCCCCCTCTCTCCCTTTCCCCCTCTATCTCTCCCTGTCCCCCCTCTATCTCTCCCTGTCCCCCTCTCTCCCTGTCCCCTCTCTCTCTCTCTGTCCCCCCCTCCCTCTCTCCCTGTCCCCCCTCTCTCTCTGCCCCCTCCCCTCTCTCTCTCCCTTCCTCCCCCCTCTCTCTCTCCTTGCCCCCCCTCTCTCTCTCTCTCCCTGTCCCCCACTCTCTCTCCCTGTCCCCCACTCCGTCTGCCCCCTCCTCTCTCTCCCTCTTTCTCTCCCTTTCTCTCTCTCCCTTTCTCTCTCTCTCTCCCTTTCTCTCTCACTGTGTCTCCCTCTCTCTCCCTGTCCCCCTCTCTCTCTCTCCCTGTGAGTGTCCCCCTCTCTCTCCCTGTCCCTCCCCTCTCTAACTGTGTCCCCCTCTCTCTCCCTGTCCCCCCTCTCTCTCCCTGCCCCCTCTCTCTCCCTGCCCCCTCTCTCTCCCCTTTCCTCCTCTCTCTTTCCCTCCTCTCTCTTTCCCTGTGCCCCCCCCTCTCTCTCTCTCTCTCTCTCTCTCCCCCTGTCCCCCCTCTCTCTCTCTCTCCCTGCCCCCCTCTCTCCCCCTTTCCTCCTCTCTCTCTCCCTTTCCTCCTCTCTCTCTCCCTGTGTCCCCCTCTCTCTCCCTATCCCCCTCTCTCTCCCCGTCCCCCTCTCTTTCTCCGTCCCCCTCTCTCCCTGCCCCCTCTCTCTCTCCTTGTCCCCCTCTCTCTCTCTCCCTGCCCCCTCTCTCTCTCCTTGTCCCCCCCTCTCTCTCCCCCTTTCCTCCTCCTCTCTCTCTCGCTTTCCTCCTCCTCTCTCTCTCCCCTTTCTCTCTCTCTCTCCCTGTGCCCCCCCCCTCTCTCTCTCTCTCTCTCTCTCTCTCTCTCTCTCTCTCTTTCCCTGTCCCCCCTCTCTCTCCCTGTCCCCCTCTCTCTCCCCCTTTCCTCCTCTCTCTCTCCCCCTTTCCTCCTCTCTCTCTCTCTCTCTCTCTCTCTCTCTCTCTCTCTCTCTCTCTCTCTCTCTCTCTCTCTCTCTCTCTCTCTCTCCCTTTCCTCCTCTCTCTCTCCCCCCTTTCTCTCTCTCTCCCTGTGTCCCCCCTCTCTCTTTCCTTGTGCCCCCTCTCTCTCTCTCCCTGTCCCCCCTCTCTCTCTCCCTGTCCCCTCTCTCTCTCTCCCTGCCCCCCTCTCTCTCTCTCCCTTTCCCCCTCTCTCCCTTTCCCCCCTCTCTCTCTCCCTTTCCCCCCTCTCTCTCTTTCCCCCTCTATCTCTCCCTGTCCCCCCCTCTCTCTCCCTGCCCCCCTCTCTCTCTCTCCCTGTCCCCCCTCTCTCTCTCCCTGTCCCACCCCCACTCTCTCCCTGTCCTCCCCTCTCTCTCCCTTCCCCCCTCTCTCTCCCTTCCCCCCCTCTCTCTCCCTTCCCCCCCCTCTCTCTCCTTGTCCCCCCTCTCTCTCCCTGTCCCCCTCTCTCTCTCCCCCCTCTCTCCCTTTCTTTCTCTCTCTCTCTCTCTCTCTCTCTGCCCCCTCCACTCTCTCTCTCTCTCTCTCTCTCTCTCTCTCTCTCCCCTTTCTCTCTCTCTCCCCTTCTCTCTCTGCTCCCTCTCTCTCTCTCCCCTGTCCCCCTCTCTCCCTCCCTGTCCCCCCTCTCTCCCTCCCTGTCCCCCCTCTCTCTCTCCCTGTCCCCCCTCTCTCTCTCTGCCCCCTCCTCTCTCTCTGCCCCCTCCTCTCTCTCTCTCTGCCCCCTCCTCTCTCTGCCCCTTCCTCTCTCTCTCTCTTTCTCTCTCTCTCTCCCTGCCCTCTCTCTGGCAGCAGACGATGTGGCATCTGACACACTGCATGTGGTAGCAAGTGACACGCTGCATCTGGTGGCAGGCGATGGTGGAAAGTGACACGCTGCATCTGGTGGCAGGCGATGGTGGAAAGTGACACGCTGCATCTGGTGGCAAGCGATGGTGGAAAGTGACACGCTGCATCTGGTGGCAGGCGATGGTGGAAAGTGACACGCTGCATCTGGTGGCAAGCGATGGTGGAAAGTGACACGTTGCATCTGGTGGCAGGCGATGGTGGAAAGTGACATGCTGCATCTGGTGGCAGGCGATGGTGGAAAGTGACATGCTGCATCTGGTGGCAAGCGATGGTGGAAAGTGACACGCTGCATCTGGTGGCAAGCGATGGTGGAAAGTGACATGCTGCATCTGCTGGCAGGCGATGGTGGAAAGTGACACGTTGCATCTGGTGGCAGGCGATGGTGGAAAGTGACACGCTGCATCTGGTGGCAGGCGATGGTGGAAAGTGACACGCTGCATCTGGTGGCAAGCGATGGTGGAAAGTGACACGTTGCATCTGGTGGCAGGCGATGGTGGAAAGTGACATGTTGCATCTGGTGGCAGGCGATGGTGGAAAGTGACATGCTGCATCTGGTGGCAAGCGATGGTGGAAAGTGACATGCTGCATCTGCTGGCAGGCGATGGTGGAAAGTGACACGTTGCATCTGGTGGCAGGCGATGGTGGAAAGTGACACGCTGCATCTAGTGGCAGGCGGCGGTGGCAAATGACATGCTGCATCTGGTAACAAGCAATGGTTCCCACTGGTTCTGCATTCTGGTGAGTTGAACTATTTTATTAAATATTACAATGTAGTAAACGGAAAAAATTTGATTTGATATTAAGTATGGTGTCGGGATGTTTTCATTGCCAGCACTAGCCATTCACCCGACAAATCACCCCCACCACTGAATTCCCCGTCAACCCTGAGACTACATTCCCCCCCCTGGTCCTTGGCAAAATTGTCCCTGAAATGGCAGTCTGGAAATGTGGTCACCCTACCGGGGGGCAAGGTGTCAATTTTCCCCCGGGTCGCTCTGATGCCCCATACAAAGGCCGCACCGCTTCCCTCAGACCTATCCCAAACTCAATAAGTATCCATATTGCGCAATAGCGTAAAGTTTTATATACTGTTTTTGTGCATGTTTGCAAAATTAAAGTGGGCCGCTCTGGGTGAATTCCAGGGCCAAATTTTTGTCCCAGTCAAGCCCTGGTCATAACCCCTGTCAGTTTATTTTTTACCATCCCTGTCCCATTGCAGAGATTTCACTTCCTGTCCCATAGCCAAACAGGAAGTGAGAGGAAATCTATGCAAATTACGGGAATCCATTGCCCCCCCCCCCCCCCCCCAGGCCCTCAGAACTAGTGTCACCACTTGAAAGTTTCAGGGTGGGTCTTAAACAGCAAGGGGTGTGGCCTTGGCAGGAAGGGGTGGGTCATATTTAAATTAGGGGGTGCACTAGTTTAGTCAGGCCTAGGGCAGCACAAAACCTAAATACACTACTGGGTAAGAGCGTACTTTTTGTATAGTACTATTCTGTTAACTGCCTTGTAATGAACACCACATTTACAATCCCACACTTCTCTTTTAACCCCTTTGCTGACCGCCCCATAACAGATTTAATGCTACAGGGCGGGCTTGCTGTGCAGAATCACGTTATATATGTGACTCTGCAGTTCCAGGTAGGGGGCACACACGCATGCCACTGGCGCACTGCTTCTGCTGTGATTTGTCACAGCAGAAGCTGACTAGCAGGTGCCGGCGAATGGATGTCTACCGATCGTCAGGAAGACACATAGGGCAGAGCTCTGCCTATGTAAACAAGGCAGAGCTCTGTTCTGACAGGGGGAAATCCATCACTTCCCTTAGTAAAAGCACCCCGTACACAGTACACATAAACACTAGCTAGGCACACATTTAACCATAGATGTTTAACCCCTTCCCAGCCAGTGTCTTTAGTACAGTGACAGTGCATATTTTTAGCACTGCTCACGGTATTCACATAGCTCCCAACGGTCCCTAATTTTGAGGACTGTTTCTGATTTGGAGCAATGTCCCTCTGTCCCTCATTCCTCCTCATTTGTCCCTTATTTTGGTCTGATCTATATATATGTATATAAAATGCACTTTTTTTCTAATAAAAAAGTGTTTTCCAGCCCTAAACCTTTCATCTGATTTCTAAACGGCTGCATTTGTAAATTCCAAAAGCCAAAATAAAGGAATAGTAGTGGCAAAAAAGCACTTGTGGGTTTAACCAATCTTGTTTTTTTGTACAATTCTCCTTTAAGGGGGTGTGGCAAGGGGTGTGTTCTATGCCTGCATACTTTTGCTGATAGGTGTCCCTCATTCCCATCTCAAAAAGTTGGGAGGTATGTATTTGTGTCACTGGTTCTCTCTCTCTGGTCAAAAGTGTAAGTTAGTGTCCGGTTGTGTCTGCTGCAACATCGCAGTCCCCACTATAAGTCACTGATCGCCGCCATTACAAGTATATAAAAACATTTTTAATTTATATATATCACATAGTTTGTAGACAGTATAACTTTTGTGCAAACCAATCAATATACGCATATCGGGATTTTTTTTACCAAAGAAATGTAGCAGAATACATATTGGCATAAATTTATAAAGAAATTAGATTTTTTAAATTTTTTTGTTGGATTTGTTCTATAGCAGAAAGTAAAAAAATATTGTTTTTCTTTTTTCAAAATTGCGGGCCTTTTTTTGTTTATAGCGCAAAAAAAATAAAAAACACAGTGGTGATAAAATACCACCAAGAGAAAGCTCTATTTGTGGGGAAAAAAAGATTATGGTAATTCATTTTATTTGGGTACAGCGCTGCATGACCACGCAAGTGTCAGTTAAAGTAACACAGTGCCGTATCGCCAAAAATGGCCTGGTCATGAAGGGGGGTAAATCAAGTGGTTAAATGTCTTTGCAAATACTGTATATGCATCTAATTGTTAAAGCAGTTTAAACTTTGTTTTTGTTTTTTTTTGGTGAACTTTTTGCATTGTACTGTTGGGGGAACTTCCCTGCCCATGCACACCCTACTTATTGATCTGAGTGTTTTTTACTTTTAATTCACTTCTATATGGACTATATTAAAGTATATCTATAGCTAGGTTTAGTGTATAGACTGGCTAAATCCCTTGGTCTTTTTTTTGTTTTTTTTTTTGCTATCTGTGTCCTCTTGGGGAGAGTTCTCTATATTTCCAGTCCTGGACACAAGGGAAGGGAGAAAAAAAATTTCTCCAAAGTGACAGCCGGTACATGTCACATCCCCGTCAGGAATTATACCTCTCTGTAGCATTTGTTGGGCACTCTCGCCCACCGAACACAACCTATTCAAGTGAATGAGGCTGCGCAGAAACCACCCCGCAGCCACATACAATGCACATGCAGGGCTGGAGCAAGGATTTTTGACACCCTAGGCTAAACCTAATTTCGCCGCCCCCCTTGGCTCTGCCCCTGACTCCCATTTTCCCTGCCCATGTATACCCCACCTTTTTAATGAAGTACACATCAAATGCAACCCACCAGCGCCCATCAAATGCAGCCTCACCAGCGCCTATCAAATGCAGCCTCACCAGCGCCTATCAAATGCAGCCTCACCAGCGACTATCAAATGCAGCCTCACCAGCGCCTATCAAATGCAGCCTCACCAGTGGCCATCAATGCAGCCTCACAAGCGCCCATCAATGCAGCCTACCAGTGCCCATCAATGCAGCCTATCAGCGCCCATCAATGCAGCCTACCAGCGCCCATCAATGCAGCCTACCAGCGCCCATCAATGCAGCCTACCAGCGCCCATCAATGCAGCCTACCAGCGCCCATCAATGCAGCCTACCAGCCCCCATCAATGCAGCCTACCAGCGCCCATCAATGCAGCCTACCAGCGCCCATCAATGTAGCCTCACCAGCGTCCATCAATGCAGCCTCACCAGCACCCATCAATGCAGCCTCACCAGCACCCATCAATGCAGCCTCACCAGCACCCATCAAATGCAGCCTCACCAGCGCCCATCAAATGCAGCCTACCAGTGCCCATCAATTAATATTTGCTTGCTTCCATTCAGTTGGGGCTGATGCTGAGACTTAGTAGCTTTCTGCAGAGGGAAGAGAGTAGGAACACCAGTGGCCGGGCACCCTAGGCAGCAGTGCAGCCTAGGCGGCTGCCTAGTTTGCCTAGTGTTAGCACTGGCCCCGTGCACATGGTTGCGGTGCTGTAGTGCCCCATTTAGGGGGTCAAAACAGGCAGTGAGGAGATGATGCAATGCTAGTGTAAACTAGCCCATACTTCTTTTGCCAATGAGGGCCTGATGATTCCACTGCATTCTAAGGTCTCGTTCACATGGGGGGTACTAAAGTGTACGTCTGTGGAGGGCTGTGTTTACCCCACACAGGGATGCACAGGTGTTCCCGTGAAAAATTTATTGTGATGAATTTCGTGACTTTTTCAGCTAAAAAGGGTGGATGCAAATTTAGGCCTCATTCGCCTGGGCTGTGGAGGGCCACAATAAATAAATAAATTCACTTAAAACGAAGTCCACGTCTATCGTTTTTTTCTCTCTTTTAAAATTCCTCCACTGGGGACTTCATCCACCCTTGGGCTCCTCGTCTACCATAGAACTCCCCTGGCTTTTTCTGCCTTCCCCATATCTTTCGGAATATAGGTCGTTTTGACATTGTCCTAAGGTTCGTCCTAGGCACGTGGAAATCTGCTTGTATGAAGAATCCAGCATAGTCAGGACATCATTTTTATTTGTAGATACAAGAAGAAAGAAGAAGCCCTTCAACGACAGCTATAGTACTTCTGCTGGAACGGCAACTGCTATTAATAATCGGCTGATCCTTATCAAGTGCTCTTTTTCTAGGCAGAAATATGGACCAGCTGCTGACATGTCTTTCTCACTACAATCAAATGAAGGAAAGGGTACGGAAAAGGCAATGAAATATGTAAGGAAATAACATATTAGCTCTGCAGGCCTTCCCAGTTTTTGACATTAAGAAAGCGTAGTTAAATCCGAAACAATGTCAATACCGCCAATATGATCTAGCAGGACACGTGTTGTAGTTTAAGTTTCCTTCATGGCTTTAATTGATGGGGCATTCCTTGGTAATATAGGATGTTTGCATCACACAGTTGACATATGAGATGATTCTACAGGAAGGCTGAGCTCTGCACTCACGGGATGTCCCAAGCTAGATAGGGATACACATCTGCTTCTGGATTGCATTGTTGTATCAGAGTTTACATTGTGCAAGACAGCTCCATTAGAACTGGAACTCTTGCCATGTCCTGAAAAAATCTGCAGACCACAGGCAGTTAGTAGTTAAAGGGACTCTGTTGCTATTTGAAAAAATTAAATCAAGTCAGCCTTGTAATGAAAGTTTACCAGTTATGATGCCGGCCATAGGAGTCACCAGGGGGTGGCTATTGAGGCTGTAGCCCCAAATCTGGAGCCCATAGCCCCAAGTCTCTTGCCGCAGGGTCCCTGCCTAACCAGCGGGTCACGGCTGCGGTGGGCGGGCTGCATTAGAGGTGGATTGACGTGGCAAGAGACAATCTGCAAATGGTGGTAGGTGACGTGGCAAGAGACAATCTGCAAATGGTGGCAGGTGACGTGACAATCTGCAAATGGTGGCAGGTGATGTGGCAAGTGACAATCCACATCTGGTGGCAGACAACATGGCAAGTGACAATCCACATCTAGTGGCAGGTGACTGTGGCAAGTTAAAAAACTGCATCTGGTGACAAGCGACGGTGGCAAGTCACATGCTGCATCTGGTAGCAGGAGATGTGGCAAGTGACACGCCCAGGACTCCCACTGATTCTGCATTATGGTGAGTTGAACCACTTCATTATATATTAGAATGTAGCAATAGAAACAATGCGCTTCGATCACCCTGACACCATATCGACCTTGGTGCCATGATGATTGAAACACCAACACCAGCCTTTTGCCTGCGAAAAATTGCTTACCACCGGCGTGCCCCCCCACCTCCCGGGCCTGCAAAAAGGGGACCACTGCTAGCCCCAGATCTTTTGCTGACCTAGCAACACCCCTGATGCCAGCACTACTGACTTCCGCTTTGTTGCAGGTCTAAGCCTGCTGATAGATCTTCCGGGAGTGTCAGATGCCTGGTTCCCCGTTGCACTCAATGGTTCCTTCAACCGGCCTCTAAGTGCAATAGAGGACACCAGCTTCCAACAATCCCTGAAGGAACAACATTTTTGTAAAGAAGATTTTTCAGCAAAGCTTTGATCTTCAAATATGTGGAGTTCAGAAAAGGCACCCAGGACAAGTAATTCTATTTTTAACTACTAGCCTGTATATCCCCCTTCATTAGCAGGACATTTTTCAGTGCTGTGATAGTTTGACTGACAATTATTTGGTCCAGCAACACTGTTCAGAAATGGTATGAAATATTTTTTTTTTGGTTGATTTTCATAGCCACTGTTTTTTTATTTATTTTTTTAAACAAAACAAAATGTAGGATTGCTTACATTCACTTTTCATTTTTTTTACCTAAAAAAGTCCCGTAATCATTGATAGGCAGTGGTACTTGTGGGTTTAACCAATCTTGCTTTTTCTGTACAATTCTCCTTTAAGGGGGTGTGGCCAGGGGTGTGTCCTATGCCTGCATACTTTTGCTGATAAGTGTCCCTCATTCCCATCTCAAAAAGTTGGGAGGTATGATATTAACAAGCATATCCCTCTACAGTGTGTCTCAATCCGCCTGCTTCTTTCCTCTGCTATCTGCATGAATCGCTTCTGACAAGTTTTCCTAACACCAAGAGAAAAATGGTGACAGGGGAAGGAGCTCCAGCACACAAACCGTGATTGACAGCAGCAGCTCTGTTCCTCTGTGCTGTGTGAAGGAGGTGCGTTCCTTCCTTCCAATCAGCTCTCAGAGCTCTCCTCACTGAGCTCTGCAGTGTGTAATTTTAGCTCTCCGCCCCCTGCTTTCTGACAGCTCAGACAAGCTTTATAAACCCTGCACTCTGAACAGCTGTAAAGAAGAAAGGAAGCTGCAGATAAACAGGTACAACTTATGTAGGATGATTTGTTTCATCTCTGGGTATCACCTGAGGCCAGTCACTTCACTGGGAATGTGGTGGGTTTACAACCACTTTTTAATGTATATGTAAACCCAATAGGGGATCTGGTAAAGCACTTTTTACTTTTACAATCCTGCACTCCTACAGGCTCCTCTGTGCTGCTAGGCAGGTCCATGCAGCTTTTTCTCCCCTAAGCTCTGGCAGAATAGGGTCCTCTGACATCATAAAGACTCACGCAGGGTCCAATGCCTGCACTGAATGTGAAGATGCCAAGGAACAGTCCACTTAAGCAGGGGGCACAGTTTTCCAGGGGAATGAAGGATCGGGTAAGTAAAACTGCTTTTCCTTCTACTAGACAGAAGTGAGCAGTTAACCCATTAAGTGCATGTTTTTAGGTTTCCTGGTGCTGGGTTTTAACACGTTAATATAATTTTTAACAATTTTAAATCTGCAGGTTTGATTAAAAGAATACCCAGCATTCCTGCTATGAGCGTCCTTTTTCAAGCACTTCCTGTTATGGGGTGACAACTGTCCACTAATTGTGCTCCTTCATTGTCACCCCTTCATTGGCGCCCCTTGTGGAGACTATAAATGACCATGTCGAAACACATTATATAGGCATGTGCCATTGTCACCATCAAGAAGTTAGACCTTCATGGTGTGAAGCTAACTCTAGAGTAAGTGCATGTAGACAGGAAATGGCTGAAAAAGGCCAGAGGAAATCAGCAGCACTAATATGAAAAAAAAGAACAATATTTTAGAGAAAAATCTTGCAAATGATACACAGTGCTTCAGCAAACCAAATGTCGTAGTTAGGATATCCATCTACTTTATAATCAGTGCTGATCAGTTCTTACAGACACGAAAGAGCCTGTGACCACAGAGAAGAATACAAACATGGCATGCTGGGCCAAGATGTAAGCCTGAGAACAGTGAAGAATGATGAATTGTGCATTGTGGGTATTCCACAGCGGAATCGGATTTAATGCCATCTATAAGTCAACGTCTTGGGCAGCTGTTGGCGTTTAATTAACCTTGTCCAAGCCAGCTGTCCCGCCCCCCTGTTAAATCGTGGCTGCTCCCCCCCCCCCTCGCCATTGCTGTCCAAACAGCTGCCGGGCTGCGTCCTGAGCTTAAGGTTCATTCCCCCCAAATCCTAAACAAACGTCTGCTGGATCTGCAGGCCCCCACGAGACGCCAGAAATGATATCCTTCCTGTCCCACTCCGATTCCTACCACTGGATTAGCTGGGACAGATCATTGTGCCTGCTAGCCATTGCCATGTTGTTAGACAGCTGCCCACGTTGGGGAATCAACACTTAACCACTTAAGCATGCTACGCTACTAATGGTAGAGAAGTTGATAACTCTCTCAGATTCAGATGATTATGTCTCAACATTATAGCAATTTAGCACAAAGGTCTACGGCTTTCCATAACTTCTAAAGGCATCAGAAAGATATACTGCAAAAAGTTGGTTAAAGCCCAACTCCGGGCAACTAAAAAATGAATTGCTTGTTTTGTTTAGAGAAGAGAAACAGTTTTACTTTTTGCACGTGATTCTCTGCTCCCCCAGCAGATGGCGCTCCCCCAAGCTCCGGTGGTGGACTGTCCCTTGGTGTGATCGTGTCCAATGCAGGACTGTAGACCCTGATTTGGTCTTGATGACCTCAGGATTCTAGGCCCCTAGTAAGTGGTAAGTGATTTTTTTTTTTTATTCCTCTAGACCAGGGGTGTCCAATCTTTTCACTCTCCTGTGCCACATTGGAAATAGAGGAATTGTATGGGGCCGCACATAAAAACACCAACAATAAGGCCCCATTCACACTTTGCAATTTTGAAACACGAGCAGAATCACCGCGATTCTGCCCCCGATTCCAAATTACACTGCAATTTTGGCAAAACGCACTACGGGTATTTGGGTGCCATTCATTCTTAATGACACCTCAAACACAGAGTGATTTTGCCACGATAGTCACGCGCCAATAACAGCACAACGCATCACGCTCCTGCTTCTTTTTAGGCAACAAGCTTTTGTATGATGCGTTTTTCCGCAATTACTACGTGATTATGTCACGTGACAATCTCGACAAAATGACAACACGTTGGAGATGCCATTAAGAATGAATGGCACACAAAGACGTGTGGTGCGTTTTGGCACGATTGCAGTGGGATTTTAAATCGCGGTGATTCTGTCCGCAATTCAAAATCGCGAAGTGTGAATGGGACGTAAGCATAGCTGATGAGCAGAAAAAGTCAGACAGATAATCAAATTTCAACTATGTGCTGTGTGTTCAGGCTGTGTGTATACAGTACAGGGATGGAAGACGACTAGGTACAGTGTCAGGGGTAGAGGGGGGGTTAAGAGCGGGGGGTGCAAATAAAATCTGGGGGGAGAGGTTCAGCCCACTCCATCACCCCCCTAGATCCAGCCATGTGGCATTTACTTGGCTGGCGCTGGCTAACGGGAGTCCCTGCATGAGCTGCCGGTGCGACTGCAAACATCCCTGGCCAGCCACCGCCGCGGGTGCTATACCACACAGGGCATCCCGGCATCCCTCGGGACGTGATCATTAATAGCCACAAGTTTACAACTTCGTCTCAAGCCACAAGCAGCCTGCGGGCATAGGGCTGGACACCCCCTTTGCATGGGATAATTCTTCTGTTGCCTGGAGTTGGGCCTTTCCTTCGGTCTTACAAAGTTGTACAGGCTCCTCTCCTCCACTCAAATCACTTAACTCTGATTTCACTGCACACTGTGAGCTTCCCAAAGTGTGCATTAACATCCCCCAACTGTCCCCTCCCAGGATTTCCACAAAATCCCAGCATCCCATGGATCCAGGTTGATTCTTGGAGTCCAGTGCTGGAATGAGTTTTGGAATGAGACCCCTCCCAGCCAATGTAATTTGACAACACCAACTTTTTGCAGGTCACTGTCTCCCTGAAGTGTCCCTCATTGTCAAGTTTACCCTTTCAGGTTAGGACCCTAGATGCTACATACTCTTCATGAAACCCATCAAGAAGCAAAGGACAAAAGTGCACACAGGTAGACAGACTTGCCACATCTGAATCCCCCCGTATGAAATTGCTCCTTGCGTTAAAGATAAATTGGTAAATACATTGGAATCCTCCCAGATATCACTATGGACGTTATCTGCAAACACAAGTGTGAAGAAGGTGTCTGTATTCTTCACATCCTCCTTAGACGTTGCATTACTACAACAACTCTGCCCATCAAGAATTGGTTGTCCCACCTTGACCGCCAGTAATTACAGGATGTATAGTCATAGGTGTGGCAACGGCAGGTCTACAATGTTTCCTTTCCAGACACATCAAGATGGGAGTGGAGGGAGGCAGTGTTAAAATATAACTCCAGCCAAATTTTTTTTAGAACCTCTACTAGGTCCTTATTGATGTCTGTCTCGCAGTTTCTCTCTCGGTTTTTGCTCTTGGTGGCTTTTCAGGAAGTGAAGGGAAATCTCTGCATATTGAACAATTACATTAAACACTAGACAGAGGTTCTCATCTTTCCCTACTGTATCAAAAATATTTGGCTGGGGTTCCCAAGGAAACCCCAGCCAAAGCAAAAAATAGTAATAAAAAGTGAACCTTCACCTGATGGTAATTTAAAGTGGACCTTCACCCGAATATAAAAGTAATCATGATCCTCTCTCTTCCCTCTAGCCCGTTACACAATCATATATATATAGTTTTTTTTTTTTGGCGGGGGAGTGAGTACCTTTAGTGGTACTTACTCCCACTTCCTTATTCCTCCGCCTAGGTGAAGTTCTGGCATCACATCACACTTCCTAGAAGGCTACAGGACCAAACTCCCTATATTGATGTGTCTAGCACATGTGCAGTAGGGAGCCAAAATGCCAGCTGCCAGTTGGGAGCCAGCTACTAAAACCAAGATGTCAGTGCTGATGATCGAAAGCATTGGGATGAATCATCTAAAGCAAGAGTCTCCAAACTTTCTGAACAAAGGGCTAATTTATTATCCCTCAAACTTTAGAGGGGCCGAACTGTGGCCAGGAGGAGTAGAAAATGTCCTGGTGTTGGTAACAATGCCCCATCATTGGTTTCAGTGGGAGGAATAGCACCCCATCATTGGTGTCAGTGTGAGGAATAGAACCCCCATTGTTGGTGTCAATGGAAGAAATAGTGTCCCATCATTATATATAAAACACAAAGCGCTGTGATGCTAAATAGCTGATAATTACACATAAAACCAAGTGAGGCTGCTATCAAAAGAGAGTGTTTTCAGAGTCACTTAAAAAGAATAAATAATGATATTTGAAGCGCTTCACAATGTGCATGAAAATGAATATAAAAGTAAATATAAATAGTCAAATAAATCCAGCGGTGAGTAAAAATTCCTAAAAAATCCAACAATCAAAATAGTGTAAAACTATAAAAAATTAGTGACACCAAATGTGTAAAAAATTCACATAAAAAATCCACATAAAAATATATATATAAGGATGTATTCAGAAGGTTCAATTATACAGGTGTGGAATCCTGATTGGTATAGAGCTTTTGATCACTAGCAAAGCTGTTTAAAAACACTTGCTTAATTAAGGTGCTCATTGATCTTAATAGTACCAAAGTGTTTTTTGCTTCTATTCACAACCAATGTGAGAATCATAAACAGGCAAATAAGAGAAAAAAACAATCATTTTGCAATAGTTAGGATACCAAGGTACACAGGCAAACTTCAATCCACTCACGTGTGCCTTATAATGATAAGGCAAATGCAGGTTTTACTATAGCAGTCAGCCGCCTTAGACAGGAGCAGATTCAGTGCAGTACACTGTGTGAAACTGCTGATCTGCACAGAGCGTCCTTGGCTCCTCCCACGCGTTACATCACAGTCACGTGACTTTTTCAAGGATCCTTGAAAAAGTCACGTGACTGTGATGTAACGCGTGGGAGGAGCCAAGGACGCTCTGTGCAGATCAGCAGTTTCACACAGTGTACTGCACTGAATCTGCTCCTGTCTAAGGCGGCTGACTGCTATAGTAAAACCTGCATTTGCCTTATCATTATAAGGCACACGTGAGTGGATTGAAGTTTGCCTGTGTACCTTGGTATCCTAACTATTGCACAATGATTGTTTTTTTCTCTTATTTGCCTGTTTATGATTCTCACATTGGTTGTGAATAGAAGCAAAAAACACTTTGGTACTATTAAGATCAATGAGCACCTTAATTAAGCAAGTGTTTTTAAACAGCTTTGCTAGTGATCAAAAGCTCTATACCAATCAGGATTCCACACCTGTATAATTGAACCTTCTGAATACATCCCTATATATTTATTTTTATGTGGATTTTTTATGTGAATTTTTTACACATTTGGTGTCACTAATTTTTTATAGTTTTACACTATTTTGATTGTTGGATTTTTTAGGAATTTTTACTCACCGCTGGATTTATTTGACTATTTATATTTACTTTTATATTCATTTTCATGCACATTGTGAAGCGCTTCAAATATCATTATTTATTCTTTTTAAGTGTCCCATCATTGGTGTCAATGGGAGGAATAATGCCCCATCATTGGTGTCAATGGGAGGAATAATGCCCCATCATTGGTGTCATTGGGAGGAATAGTGTCCTATCATTGGTGTCAGTGGGAGAAATAGTGTCCCATCATTGGTGTCAGTGGGAAGAATAGTGTCCCATCATTGGTGTCAGTGGGAGGAATAGTGCCCAACCATTGGTGTTAGTGGGAGGAATAGTGCCCCATCATTGGTGTTAGTGGGAGGAATAGTGCCCCATCATTGGTGTTAGTGGGAGGAATAGTGCCCCATCATTGGTGTCAGTGGGAGGAATAGTGACCCATCATTGGTGTCAGTGGGAGGAATAGTGACCTATCATTGGTGTTAGTGGGAGGAATAGTGCCCCAAGGGCCAGATAAAGGCAAGCAAAGGGCCACACCTGGCCCCTAGGCTGCAGTTTGGAAACCACTGATCTAAAGGGACAGTACTGGACTAGCGGGGTGGAAACTATCTTTTTCTTAAAAGGCAGCAGCTACCGTATTTGTAGCTGCTGAATTTTATTTTTGCCATAGCTGGGTGAAATTTCTCTTAAACGACCTTTACCAGAGATAGACAAGTTGCCCCCCCCCCCCCACTACATTTCTGTACCTCTTGGCTTGCTTGGTGTGAAAAGCTCAGTTGACAGCAAGACTATGCTATTTATTTGAGTTGAGAATCCATTTTTCTTCCACTGCGGGCACTTGCCCAATGTTAAAGGGCATAAAGCATCACATGGCTGCATACCACATGCAGACCATATGTGTGAATTACTAGGCCAGTAGCTTTCAGACGATCACTTTTTATTTTACCGTAATTAAACAATGAAAAATGGAACAGAACACTTTCAACCGGCGCAAGCAAAGAAGATTTTTAGGTATTTGATGACACAATTAGCAGTTAATATATCCCAAATGTATTTTTTATAAATGAAACATTATTTCACTAGGCAGACGGACACAATCTGCTTATAGAAGAAATATTTTTGTTGTGCCTTTTTTTTGGGTGAGGTTTTGAAAAAGAATATGACCTTTGCTGATCTATGGTAGAAGTAGTCATAAAATGATATATAATTAGTACTTGCACCCCGTCATGTATTAGATAATCCTCTTCTCTCTCTAAAGGTCTTGAAGAATTCTGCTTTGAACATTTAAACTTTTATATTTGTCTAGGTTATTATTACCTCTTTAACCTCTACTAAATCTCTGCACTTCAATTTCAAGGAGATCATGTTGCTTTTTTTTAAGCATTCATTATACCTGAAATATGTCCAGTCCTTCCCATGAACTCAAAAGCCCTTTCTTATTTCAGTCTAATGTTGTTTGTTGCTGCTTGCAGTCCCAGTTCAGCTGATTGGAAGGCAGACTAGAATTTCACTCTCTGCTGTCATCGTTTGTCCCTTAAAGGCCTCATGCACACAAGGCCGTATAACAGACATTTCTGCTGTTTTTGCACGCCTGGGATACACAGCTGGCCATGTACAGCCGGCCATAGTGATAAATGGCTGTATGTGAATGTACTTGCATAAACCTGCACATGCATACAGGTGTAGAAAATTGGATGCATTCAGTCTGCCTCTAGGTGTGTACGGCGTTACGCATGCACGTAACACAATTTACACAATTAGTGGCTTAAACCTGTGTACAGCCTTCATTACTGTGGTCGGTTGTACACGGCAGCTGTGTATCCCAGATGGGAAGGTACATGTGTAATTTACCTTATGCGCCCGTGTGTATGAGGCCTTAAAACATAACTTCACTCAAAAAGTGGAGTCCCCCTGATTTGCTCCCCCCCCAGCCTGTAACTGAGTTACAGTTTTTTTTTTGTGTAGGGGGGGACGAGTACTGATTTTTTTTGGTACTGCTCCCACTACCGCAATCCTCACCTAGGTGAGGAAAGTATCCCATGCCTCGCCCCTTCCAAGGCACTAGACCAAATTGCGGCCCGGGTGCCAGATGTGGCCCTTAGCTTGCTTTTACCTTGCCCTTGGGTATTTTTCCTCTTCATTGTCAGCAACAATGGGGCATACAGTAGTTCTTGACACTAACAATGGGGCACTATTCTTCTCACTGACGCAAGCGATGGAACACTATTCCTCCCATTGATACCAATAATGGCGCACTGTTCCTCTCACTAATATCAATGATTGGGCACGATTCCTCTAACTAAT
This sequence comes from Lithobates septentrionalis, assembly GCA_037952835.1. Taxonomy (NCBI): domain Eukaryota; kingdom Metazoa; phylum Chordata; class Amphibia; order Anura; family Ranidae; genus Lithobates; species Lithobates septentrionalis. Next base: position 868,377 of record JBBDGP010002032.1, read on the forward strand.
ACTGATGATAAGGGGCACTATTCCTCTCACTAATACTGATGATAAGGGGCACTATTCCTCTCACTAATATCAATGATTGGGCACGATTCCTCTCACTAATACTGATGATAAGGGGCACTATTCCTCTCACTAATACTGATGATAAGGGGCACTATTCCTCTCACTAATATCAATGATTGGGCACTATTCCTCTCACTAATACTGATGATGAGGGGCACTATTCTTTCCACTGACACCAATGATAGGGCACTATTCCTCCCATTAATACCAACGGTGGGGCACTATTTCTTCCACTGACACCAATGATGGGGCACTTTTCCTCTCATTGATACCAATGATGGCGCACTATTCCTCTCACTAATACCAATGATTGGGTACTATTCCTCTCACTCATACTGATGATGGGGCACTATTTCTTCCACTGACACCAATGATGGGGCACTTTTCCTCTCATTGATACCAATGATGGCGCACTATTCCTCTCACTAATACCAATGATTGGGTACTATTCCTCTCACTCATACTGATGATGGGGCACTATTTCTTCCACTGACACCAATGATGGGGCACTTTTCCTCTCATTGATACCAATGATGGCGCACTATTCCTCCCATTGATGCCAATGATGGGGCACTATTTCTTCCACTGATACCAATGATGGGACATTGTTTACTCCCACTGACACCAGGTCATTTTCTACTCCCACTGGCCACAGTCTGGCTCCCTAAAGTATGAAGGACAGTAAACTGGCCCTTTGTTTAGAATGTTTGGAGACCCCTGCACTAGACCATGGGTGCTCAACCTGTGGCCCTCCAGCTGTTGTGGAACTACAATTCCCATGAGGCATTGCAAGGCTGACAGTTACAAGCATGACTTTTAAAAGCAGAGGCATGATGGGACTTCCGCAACAGCTAGAGGTTCACAGGTTGAGCACCCACGCATTAGACCAAGGCACTAGATCTCTAGAGTCTAAACTATCCCTAATCTATCCAAAACTGGAAATACATGTTTTGACTGGAGTTCCACTTTAAAGTAACAGCTGCCTCCAGAAAAATAGAGGGGTTCAGCCATACCTATCACACAATGAGTATTTTTTTCCAGCTATGAGTGTGTTAACATTCCTGATGGAAGGTTGCACACATTTTACTGGCTTGTTCACAGTGATCGTAAACAGACAGTGGAAGGCTTCCCTGTACGCAGATTCTAGACATGATGTCAGTGATAACGTAGGATCTGTAGAATGATCCAGACACAAGGAGATAAAATTATGTTAAGTATCTCATACACAATCCAGAATTATTTTTATGTGTTAGGAAAGATGAGCGGCCCAATAGCTTAATGCAATGTCTTCAAGCCAATTCATCATAGTAAGTGACTTAGTGGAGTTGAGATTGAAAACACAAGGAAGCCATTTATTCTGGAATCATAAGTAGCTTTGATTTACTAAAACTGGAGAGTGCAAAATCTAGTGCAGCTGTGCATGGTAGCCAATCAGCTTCTAACTTCAGCTTGTTCAATTAGGCTCCATTCACACTTGTGCGACTTTTCATGAGACTTTGAACATCAAAGCCGCATAACAATTTGCAGCCCATTCTTTTCAATAGCACCCATTCAAATTAGTGAGACTTAAAGGGGCTGTAAAGTCAGAAGGTTTTTTTATCTTAATGCATCCTACTTACCTGAGGTCCCTCTCTGTCCAGCGATGTCCAAGAGTGTCTCAGCCATCTGAGATTCTCCCTCCTGATTGGCTGAGACACGGCAGCTGCGCCATTGGCTCCCACTGCTGTCAATCAAAGTCAGCTCGCTAATCAGAAGAGAGAGGAGGCGGGGCCAAACTGAAGCTCCGTATCTGAATGAACACAGGGAGAAGTGACTCGGCTCAGGTGCCCCCATAGCAAGCTAGCATAGCCGAAGAGGGACCAGAGAAGAAAGGGATCTGGGCTGCTCTGTGCAAAACCACTGCACAGGGCAGGTAAGTATAACATATTTGTATTTTTTAGGGAAAAAAAACAGACTTTACAATCACAGTGATTGTAAAGTCTTGTTTTTCTTTTAAAAATAACAAACACGTTATACTTACCTGAACTGTGCAGTGGTTTTGCATAGAGCAGCCCAGATCCTTCTCTTCTCGGGTCCCTCTTCTGTGCTCCTGGCCCCTCCCTCCTGTTAAGTGCCCCCACAGCAAGCAGCTTGCTGTGGGGGCACCCGAGCCAAGCTGCAGCTCCGTGTGTCCATTCAGACACGGAGCTGCGGTTCGGCCCTGCCCCCTCTCTCTTCTGACTGGCTAACTGACTTTTGCCATTGGCTGCCGCTGCTGTGTCTCAGCCAATCAGGAGGGAGAGTCTCGTACGGCTGAGACACTCTTTGACATCACTGGACAGAGATGGGGCTCAGGTAAGTTTTAGGGGGCTGAGGGGTGCTGCTTCACACAGAAGGCTTTTTGTCTTAATGCATATAATGCATTAAGATAAAAAACCTTCCGACTTTCCAACCCCTTTAAAGTGTTACTAAACCCACATCAGTAAAATCAGTCTGGATATGCAGTAAAGCATGCTTGTTATACTTAGTGTGGAACCAAAGGGGTTAACCCTCTGTGTTGTGTAAAAAGGCTGGCTGTTTGATCCTCCCTTCTCTGATCCTCCCCTTCTTCCACTGTCCCCAATCCAACTCCCGATAGTACAGAGCCATAGGAGGCACTCTGCACATGCTCAGTTTGGTGTGTATTGCTAGAGTGTTTTGGTTTTTTTTTTTTTGGGAGGGTGCAGCCGATCTGCACAGGGCCAATTAGCACTGTTCAGACAGAAAGAAAGTCAGCCTCAACAGTCAGAGGAGAATGAAAAATCATCCTACAAGCTTGTAACCAGAGCTCAACAGGACAGCAATAGAAGTCACAAGACTGCTATATTCTGCTGAAGAGTAAAAGGTATTTAGCAGTTTATATTTACTAAAATAATTGCATTTCCACGTTCTGTGTACTGTGGTAGACCAGATATAGTGAATGTTACTAAATCGGTTTAGTAACACGTTAAAGTCGCAGTGACTTTGAAATGGTGCCTGCACTACTTTGATGTGACTTTTGCTGAGACTTTGGTGCAGAGAATGTAAAGTTGGATCAAAGTTGCATTCCAAAATCGCACTGGAAATCGTGCGACTTTGGAGACACGGTAATGTAAATAGAGCTTTAAGCTTTTACAAAAAACCTGGAAGCTGATTGGTTTCTATGCAATGCTGCACCAGATTGTGCACTCTCCAAAGTGTCTCGGTGTGGGCCTCCACTAGGATGGATTATAAATATCGACAAGAACTTGTGCCAACTGCCTATGAAGAGCAGCAGAAAACAGAGAATGGGTTGAAACATGGTCGTGCACTATTCCACATTGCACAGTAGAGGGCGTGTTTGGGTAGGGCCCATAGGGATACAACAAAAAGAAGACCCGGTACCCAACTATAGGTCATTGACTGTCATGGGCATGAGGGAATATAGGTGGTCTTCTAGAGACAGCTGGAAAGACCTGTCCTGTTTCACAAAGCAACTAAAATGTCACCTTTGGCTAGATTAGTACTTTACACGGGGCGGACTCCATTCGGATCTACAGGGGGATCTGTTCACAGATCCCCTTCTTATCAGAGCAGGAAGGGCAGATGACAGGTCCGTGTCCACCCAGTTTCTACAGAGCGGACAAGGAAACACATTTAGGTGTTATTAGGCAGGACAAATGTCTGGGTGTTCATTTATTCCATTGGCCGGAATATCAATTTATTCTGACCACTGAAACGAATAAACGCGCTTAGCGTTTATGCGCGCTAAGACATGTTTAGGCGCGTCAGATAATTTTTTATGACAAAATGCTTCTCCTAAACATGCAAGTGTTGTTTTTTTTTCCTTCCTCTAGTGAACCTCCAGCTGTTGCAAAACTACAAGTCCCATCATGCCTCTGCCTCTGGGTATCATGCTTGTGGCTGTCAAAGTCTTGCTATGCATGATGGGACTTGTAGTTCTGCAACAGCTGGAGGTCATTGCTAATTGCATATCCCTGCTCTATACACTCTTGCCTCTAAACGCTTGTAAACGCATATGCTTACATTGATACATAGGCTAGCATGGAGGGGTGTTTAGAGGCAGGATAAAAAACATCAAACCCCCTAAAAATCTGCATTTTTGATTCCCAATGTGCATGAGGCAAGAGGAGAGGTCTGGACTCAAGATCTCTCCATAAAGAGGATCTGTCACGGCCCATGCTGTCACAAGGGATGTTGTTTCTTGCCAATGATATCAATAAAGTTGATTAAAAAATAAATACATTTAAACTACTGTGTAAAAATGTATTTTTAAGAACAAAAATAATAAAATGAAAACTGAATCATAAAGTATTTGGAAAAGCAATCCCTAAAATCTCAATAAGGCTTTTAGTTGCTAATCAAAGTTGCAAAGTCAAAGTACGATAATTTTCAACATTTTCAAATATGAAGCTTCTATTAAAATAATACTTAATGATCCAACCATGAAGATCCTTGTTCAGGTAATTCCTATTGTATATTGAACACTAAAAACAAAAATCCAGGCGCACAGACCAGAGGCCAAGTGAAAAGTCAAAAAGAAAAATTAACTGTAGCTGTGGCCGCTGCTGTCCAAAACTCATAGACAAATGAGGACAGAAGATATAATCAAAGGGGTGACCAGCGCTGATCAGCAGACAGAAATAGGACCCTCAGAGGCAAAGTAAAAACTTTTATTATTGTTAAAAAAATACTAAAATGTTCACCAAGGCATACAGCAGTCAACTGATGGTCAAGCAGAGACCTGGATTAAAAAACTGACAGTACCTGGAGGCTGGAGCCGCATGGATGACACAGGGGCTTAGGGAAACCCAGCACAAAGCCATTGGACAAAGAATACAGTAGCACCGCTGGTGGGGGGCCCGTCCAGGACCGTAAGGCCAGGGGTCCGATGAAGGGGAACCAAACTGCAGGCACAGGAACTGTTGGGGCCAGTGTACAGCGGCCGCTCGCACTATGTACGAAGCCCGGAAGTGATGTCACAGCCTGGCGGAGGTCAGCCAAAGGAATCCGAAGAGTATGGGCAAACCCTGATGCTGGAGTCAATTAGGAACTGCCGATGCCAAGGGAGTAAAGAGAGTCATCCAGTAACCTGAAGAAGGGACGTTTCCCCGAAAACATATAATGTCTCCAGTCGGTGCCAGGATGTGACATCACTTCCGGGCTTCGTACACAGTGCGAGCGGCCGCTGTACACTGGCCCCAACAGTTCTGCTCAGACAGAATATGGTTCTGCCATGGTGTTCTGCCTGAGCAGCCTCCTTTTCAACTAGCAAAGAATGATATTATTCGCATAATAATTATAGGCAGATGTCCAGAGCAGCCTCCCCCTTCCTCAATGTCAAAAGCCCCTCATCATCAGAAGTCAAGAGTCCCCCACCCTCCCTTACATCACAGTGCACCCATCTTACCGTGTGCTGCTGCCAGTGAGAAGCTGGGAAGCAGAGTCTGGAGGAGGCCGAATGCTGAAACCAGGAAAGGTGGAGATGAGGGATGCTGCGGCTGCACAGAGAGGTGCAGAATCTGTAGTAAGAGTTCTATCCTCCTCTCTGCTGCCGACTGTTGGGACGTGGGATGGAGGAAGGGTACAGAGATGAGCCTTTCCGCTGCTGCACAGAGAAGTGCAGGATCTGCCAAAGGAGTTCTGTCCTCCTCCCTGCTGCGACAAGATGGGGGGCGGAGACAAGGGGAGTGCCGCAGCTGCAGGAGAGGTGTGAGGGCCACATGAAGGGGCCGGGTGGGCTGTATTTGGCCCATGGGCCTTGTGTTTGACACATGTGGGTTAAAGCGTTTATTTTAAACAAACATCTCTTGGCAAGAACATTCTGAACTCATTCCAATCTGCTCTCTATAATGTATGGACATTATGATCATTTTAGATGATATCACATCTGTAAATAGAGATGAACCAGTTGCAGCAGATATTTCTAGCTCAAAGAATATTGGAACTCAGACTGCACTTAGTGCTTAAAGATTCTGCATCTGATATCCGCCATTTGAACAGGTTTTAGATGACAATGGGTAGCGTGCCAAGAAAACATAAAGCCGAATTCCAGGCAGCTATTAAAGCATAAGTTACTTAACGTAGAATTAAACCCTTGAGGGATAAAAATACACGTTGCTGCTTTATTTAATTTTTTAAATTATTATAAAATATGTAACGGCTTGCTGTGTTTTTAGTTCGGGGGGCTTTTAAGTCTTTTTAGCAGAGAGCAGTGGACTACCATGCATAGCATAAAGGCTATGGCAAAGGCATGCACCATAGGCACGGGGTGCACGTGTCGTGAAGTCACTGCCAATCATAGCCCTGGTGGTGTTTTGGAAGGGATGGCTGGATTGCTGTACAAAGTAACAGGTCTACTTGTGTGTTCACATATCAGTCTGTAGACCTTGAGAGCGTGCTGCACAGGGTGACAACGCTGCTCCTATAGTGAGACACTGCAGAAGCAGCATTGTCACCCTATGAGAGGAAGTAGCTTCACTGGTAGGACCACCAGGTAAAATTGGGAAAAATACAATGGCAACAATAGATGATCATACCAGGGGTTGGTAGCCTGCGTGACACCCCATAACAAGACATGCCTGAACAAGGACCTTCAGGGCAGGATCGCAAGGTGTTATATTAGTGAAAGCTGAAGATTTTAAAGTAATACATTTTTGAAAATACATTAACATATACTGTACATGAGATTGTATTGCTTGGCTTTAAACAAACAAACTTTAGTATATCTTTTGATTACAGCTTCATTTCACATCAATTGCAAATTTAAAGATGAAATACCACTAATATTATTCTGATGGTTCCAGCTTTCCAGGTGGCAAAGTGCATAATACACTTAGGTTTTCCTAGGTCGATCCTTTTCCTTAGTTAGTATGGTCAGCAGCGTGAACACCTACTATTCCCCCCACTGTCCAACCATACAATTACCAGAGGAATAAATAATTAGGCAAGATTGACAGTGCTTGGCTCAGGCACCAGGCCCTTACCCAAGACAAGCGCTGTCACAATGTATGCAGGAAGAGGAAACTACCATACCTGTGAAAGAAAAAATAAAGCAGTCTACAAAGACACGCTCACAGTAGAGCATTGCTTGGTTTCCCTACATATGTCTCAGTCAGTCTGGGACTTGTACCGGGGAATTATGTTTTTGATTATGTCAGTGTGCGACAAAGATGCATCCGGCAGCCACGCTCACTACACAAGAGGCACTGGCAGGTGTGCTCTGCCAAAGCCCTGTAACAGGAACACCCACAAATTGGTGGTCCTTTTGGGGAGGAGCAGATAAGCTGAAAATGAATAAAGAAAAGAGTGAGATTCTTACAAGAAACGATTGCCATTTCTGGACCAGCATCTTATTTACAAAAGACCACAAGTGTTCTTCTTTAAAGTGATATTGGAACCTCTGTTTTTTTTTAATAACTTTCAGCAGGTGCTTTAATTGTTTACTAGGCATACCACTTCTTTATCTATTAATCCTTGTCTACATTCCAATTTAAGCTGGTAACATGACCACTTTCCCAGGTTAACTGTTTCAGGGTGACTCCTTCCTCTTGCAGTGTCCTGTGGAGCCACCCTTGCATGTCAGGACTAGAGCAGTGTCCTCCTACATTGTGCATCAAACACAGCCCCACAGCCTAGGATGGCAAAGCACTCCAGACTGCACTGTCAACTATTAAAGTGATTATAAACCTTTATTGTTTTTAAAATAATAAACATGTTAATTTTTACCTGCCCTCTGCAATGGTTCAGTCACAATCCACTTCTTCTAAGGTTCCCTTGATGGTGCTCTTAGGCAGGAAGCAGCTCCTACGCAAGTCTATGCAAGTATACAAGTATGGAGGCACTCATGTGAGCTCAATCCCGAGCCCCACAGCCTGCATCTATAGACACAGACAGCTTAGTTCAGCCCCGACCACCATCATAGGATTTGATTGACAGCAGCAGGAGCCAGTGACTCCTGCTGCTATCAATCTGCCATGTAAGGAGGAAGAGAGCAGAGAGAGCCACTGCTCTTGAGCACAGTGCTAAATTGAGATCTGGCTCGGCTGAGGGGACACAGAAGGTTTTTTACCCTAATGCAGAGAATGCATTAAAGTGGTTGTTAACCTACTTTCACAAAAGCACATAATCCATTGTGTATCCTTATACAGTGCCCCGCTGTCTCTGTGTTTTATTGGAAAAATTCCTCCTTTACCGTATCTCACGGCGGATCCCGGCGCTCATGTAACCGGCCGTGTCTCCTCTCTGCCTGTCTGACAGAAGCAGCAGGCGGGTCCGAGGTTTCCCTACTGACGACAGCGGTATGTGAGGAGGAGAGAGTAGACATAGCCGGTCACGTGACCACCGGGAGCCGCCGTGAGATACTGTAAAAGAGGAATTTTTTTAATAAAACACAGACAGCAGAGTACTGCATTAAGATACAGAACGCATAGTATACAGAAAAATTTGTTATTCCTGCAACAGGATACATCAAAAACGCATTGAAAATAGGTTATATGGTTTTCAATGGCATAGTTCACACCAGGGCTTGCAGTTCCAGTGCGTTCCAGTTCCAAAAAAAAAGTAGAACATGCTGCATTTTTCCTGCACTGGACTGTACTGGAACGCTGTAAAAAGCATCAAAAACTCACAGGAACGCACCTAAACGCACCAAAAACGCACTGGAACACCCATGTTCTTATTTAAGGTTAAGAAAAAAAAAGGGGGGGGGATGCACTGGACTGCATCAAAAATGCACCAAAAACGCACTGGAACGCATCAAAAACGCGCATGCAAAAAAGCATCTGGAGCGCATCCGGACTGCGTTTCTATGATGTGAACTGGCCCTTAAAGTAAAAAACCTTTAAGGCTTTAGAAGCACTTTAACTCTTAGGCCCCTTTCACATGTGTGGATCCGTGTTGATCGGACCCGTGAACATCCGCTTGCTCAGCGGGGATCGCTCCGTTGATCCCCACTGAGCCGGCGGATGACAGGGCGGTTCCTGCACACTGTGCAGGGACCGCCCTGTCAGATCTCCGCTCTCCTCTATGGGGGATCGGATGAACACGGACCGTCTGTCTGTGTTCATCCGATCCACTCTGCAGACAAATAGAAAAATAGGATTTTCCTCCGTCTGCAGAATCGGACCATAGCGGGGATGGATGATATTGGCTGTCAGCGGATGTTTATCAGCTGACACCCGCTATCCCATAGGGATGCATGTATGTCCGTATTTCATCCGAAAACGGATGGATGAAATACGGACATACGGTCCGCACGTGTGAAAGGGGCCTTACCTGTGAAGATGAGAAATTCAGGGAAGCATCACAGAGAGCAAGAGTCAGCAACTTTGGAAGATGTAAATTGCAAGTGCTGGAGTAAGAATTTTAACAAATAGTTTACTGGGGATTGTTTATTCTATTGTGCTTAAAGTGGAGTTCCACCCACTTTTACAACTCTTCAGCATCCCTCACTAAACTGTGCACTGTAAACGAATTGGATATTTTTAATTTTTTTTCTCAGCACCTACTGTGTATCTGCTGTATTCATTTTTCACTTCCTCCTCCCTGGCCGTGGCCTATCGCATCATTTCCTGTTTGCAATGCCTTCTGGGAAGGGGCGGCAACTTCCTCAGACACTGCCGTTGCTATGGAAACCTGACCTGAAACCTATTACACTGCTTGTGCTGCACTGAGCATGTGTGAGATCTGCAAGGATGAGATCCAGGAAGAAATACAGTCTGGCTTCAGATGCCCACACTTAAGATGGCCACGGCCTGCTGTAAGTTTATAAAACAACAAACTACTGCTATAAACTAAGAAAACAGACCTTAGTTTACAGACTAACTTTACTAGAATACATTAAGCTTGTGCATTAAATGGGTATTTTTATTTAAAAAGTATAATTTCGGCCGGAACACCACTTTAATGTGTTAAACTAAAAAAATGTTGAGGGTTTAATATTACTCCAAAATGTAATTGACTGATATGAATAAAAAAAAAATGTCATTCAATGACCCTTTTCCATTCTAAAACACTGCTGAGATTAGCACAGAATGAAGGATTTGAAAACTTAATTGTCCAGGAAAAGGTTTAGATCAGACCATATAGGCAAATTTCCCAACCTCCTCCCAGAGTAACACAATTCCCAGAACGCTGGGTAAGTGTCATGACTCACTTAGGTCAGATGTCCCTGCACAGCCCCCTCTCCCAGTGACTTTGACATTAATCATGTTGTAATCATCTGCTATCCCAAAACACGATGACTCCCTGTTATCACAAGAAAGGGATAGTTTCAGGAACAGCGCTGTACAGGACTGTGCAAAACAAAAGCCTGAATCGTACTTTTGTATTGCAAAGTGAAAGCTTTTGTCAGTACGTGGATTGTGAATGTCAAAGGCCAATGTGTATCATCTGGACTGGGGAATAATGTGACAGCAGAATAAAACATCATGGGCCCCCCTTTCTCTATATGGGGAGTGACTTATAAAGATGCAGGAAACTTCAGCTCATGTGGTCCATATGGGACCAACTGTTTAACCGCCTACGGAAAGCTTATCATTTGTCCCTATTTACTGTTTCCAGTCCCCGTTATGAGATTCCCAGAATCATCCACGGGAACCTGGCAGCGTAGCATAGACCTTGCAGACCGTGGGTGTGAACTCAACAGATGAACTGTGCAAACATCAGTCCAAAATGGCGTTGTTTGATACCCCTGCATTGTTTATTTGACATTGTTGGGTGCCCATGCTTGATTTCGTTGATACCCACCATATATTGCCTATCGCCTACTCCTTCTGTTTGCCCAGGAAAGAGAAGGAGGGCAATGGACAGATGCAGACTTCCATGTGGGGAAAACCAGGGGCAACCAGTAAGCCAACAAGCCAAAGGACAACTGCAGCTGCCCTTTTTACAATGCAACCCATCTGTTAATTGCTCCTGACCTGACTTCTGATCTTTCTGCATTACTTACACCTGACCCCTGCACTCTGTGTATTACTTACTCCTGTAAATAAACGAAAATGTGTGGCGCTAATGGAATGTAATAAAAAATCTTAATAAGTGAAAGCACTCCTGACCTCACCTCTGCTCTCTCTGCATTATTTGTTCCTGATCTCTCCATTACTTATGCCTGACCCCTGCATTCTGTGTGTTATGTACTTCTGACCTGACTTCTGCTTTCTCTGCCTTACTTGTTCCTGATCTCTCCATTACTTACACCTGACCCCTGTACTCTGTGTGTTAATTACTGCTGACCTGATCTCTGCTCTCTCTACGTTACTTGTTCTGGATCTCTCCATTACTTATGCCTGACCCCTGCATTCTGTGTGTTATGTACTTCTGACCTGACTTCTGCTTTCTCTGCCTTACTTGTTCCTGATCTCTCCATTACTAACACCTGACCCCTGCACTTTGTGTGCTACTTATTCCTGACCTGATCTCTGCGCTCTCTGTGTTACTTGTTCCTGATCTCTCCATTACTTATGCCTGACCCCTGCACTCTACTTACTCCTGACCCACAGCAGCATAGGCTCAAGCTTTATTTAACCATACCTCTTTAATCTCCTCCCACATGCTACATTCTTCTGCTGCTTACAGTGGCCAGGGTATTTTTTCTTTATACCTTGAATGAATGTCTGCCTCCAATGGCCAATTGTTCAGGGTATGTTAAAAATGAGTGAAAGGCTAAAAATGGGAGCGTGATTTTGTGGCTTAAAAGTGGGCATGGTCAGTAGTATGTCCCTGGATTTCATTTAGAAAATATAGTAACCTTAATCTAAAGCTTCGTGCACATGGGTACCTGGGGTCAAATGACATACACAAATTTGTGTGTAATTCCTTTACCTGCAGCTGTCCATAGAAATCAATTATCGAATGCAGCTGTACACAGGGGTACGTTGGCACTTATGTAAACACTTGCACATGTGCGAACGTATGGCGCTGTGTGCATGCAACAATAATTGAAGGGAAAAAAGAAAAACAAAAAAAAAACCCATGGCAGATTTTTAACTCTTCACTACATGATCCAAAACCGAAAAATAGCTATAGAGACACTTTAAATGTATTCTTTTGAAATGTTCCATTTGTGGCTTTTTTTTACCTGCTGTACATTTCTGTAAAGATGTGACAATGTGGTTTGTACATGAAGTATTCATGGTCCGGCTTGTTTATCAATCTGAATTCATGGAAGTGTGATGGGGTATGTCTTTTGCCCAGACATCATAAGGTGTCCTTCTTTCCCTTTTTTAGGAACTTGTGAGGTATTCATAAGTGTGTCAAATCCATTTTCTGCACATTAATACTGCAACTTCCTTCGATCATGGGGTTAAAAAGAGTTCTGTATGTAACCATATAAAAGGAACCACCATGTGACAGCCCAAATGAACAATGGGACCATTTTGGGTGTTATGCATGGCACTATTCATTGATCATATGATCACAGCTCTGATGCTTGCATGGATTCTATTTTTCTATTGAAATGCTATGTGTTTAGTTACTGTATACAAATAGTGACGCATAAACGTCCAATCAAGACGTTCACAAATATCATCTAGGAAGAGCAAAGATCGCAAGACACGCCGAGGTTTAGACTTATAAATTTGTTCATTAGTACTGGATTGAGATCAAATAATTTTGATTTTACGGCTCAGTTCGTTTTCTGAAAACCAGTTTGAATGGCTGAGGAAACCTAGGAGATTGCTCAAGTCTTTGGAATTCGTCAATGTAAAAAAAGGTCTACTAACTCTTTCGTATTATAGACCCAGTGGCACAACTATGATATGCATTATAGGGTATAGCCAAACCCAGGACCACAAGGGTAGATAAGTCTATGAGTGCCAGGGAATCAAGAGCACATAGTTCCAATTGTCCCTGAATTCGAGGGACTGTCCTTGATTTGTCCCTCTTTCCCCCATATTTGTCCCTTATTTTGGTCTGATCGACATAGTTTTATAAAAAAATGCACTTTTTAGCTTAAAAAATTGTTTCCCAGTGCTAAACTTTTCATCAAATTTTTAAATTGCTGCATTTGTAAAAAGCCAGTTTAAAGGAGTAGTAGTGGTAAAAAAATGCACTTGTGGGTTTAACTAATCCTTTTTTTTATAATTCTCCTTTAAGGGGCGTGGCGGGGGTGTGTCCTATTCCTACATACTTTAATAATAGGTGTCCCTCATCCCCATCTCAAAAAGTTGGGAGGTAGGAGAGCATGTGTATTTTAACTTCCTTCCTTCTTTCTATCCTTCCTTCTCCTCCAATTACAAGTGATACTCTGAAGTCTCAGCTTTTTTTTGGTAAAAATAACAAACATATAATACCTCTTCTGTGCAGTTGGTTTTGCACAGAGCAGCCCGGATCCTCCTCTTCTCTGGTCACTCTTTGGTGCTCCTGATCCTTCCCTCCTGTTGAGTGCCCCCAAAGCAAGCAGCTTGCTACAGGGGGCACCCAAGCCGCAACTCCCTGTGTCCATTCACACACGGAGCTGCGCCCGACCCAGCCCCCTCTCTCTCCTCATTGGCTCACTGACTTTGTTTGACAACAGCGGGAGCCAATGGCGCTTCGCTGGTGTCTCAGCCAATCAGGAGGGAGAGCAGCCGAGTCTCTTGTGCAACATTGCTGGTTCGAGAGGGGGCTCAGGTAAGTATTAGAGGAGCTGCTGTACACAAAAGTCTTTTTATCTTAATGCATAGAATGGGTTTTACCCACTTCCTGACCAGGCCATTTTTTGCGATACTGCACTGTCGCTTTAACTGACAATTGCACAGTCGTGCGATGCTGTACCCAAATAAAATCAATGTCCTTTTTTCCCCTTTTGGTGGTATTTGATCACCTCTGCAGTTTTTATTTTTTGCGCTATAAACAAAAAAAGACTGACAATTTTGAAAAAACAAAAAAATACTTTTTACTTTCTGCTATAATACATATCCAAAAAAAAAAAAGTAAAAAAACGAATTTCTTCATCAGTTTAGGCCAATATGTATTCTGCTACATATTTTTGGTAAAAAAAATCCCAATAAGCGTATATTGATTGGTTTGCGCAAAAGTTATAGCATCTACAATCTACGTGATAGATTTATGGACTTATGTTTATTTGTTTATTTTACTGTTTATTTTACTGGTAATGGTGGCGATCTGCGATTTTTAGCGAGACTGTGACATTGTGGCTGACAAATCTGACCTTAAGTGACACTTTAAGGGGACCAGTGACACCAATACAGTGATCGGTGCTAAAAAAAATGCACTGATCAATGTATAAATCACACTGGCAGGGAAGGGGTTAACACTAGGGGGCGATCAAAGGGTTAAGTATGTCCTAGGGAGGTGCTTTGCTGTGGAGAGAGGGGACTCACTGGAGGAAAAGAGAGATTGTGATTCAGCTTAGCTCAAACACGATCTCTCGCTTTTTCTCCCTGACAGAGGAGCGGTGTGCTTTGTTTACATAGGCACACCGCTGCTCCGTGTCTCGCCAGGTCGCAGTGGCCATCGCGGCCGCCGGACCCGCTGATTGGCTCCAGCTGTGTCCAATCACAGTGGGAGTGGTGCTCCGGCGGCAAGCAGGCGCCCCCTAAACAAAGTGCACAAAATCACGGGCCGCCCTGCCGCAGTAAATGTACGCGGGGCGGTCTGGAAGCGGTTTTAAGCTGATCTCTGGGCATATATAATGTGTAACAAAATAATACAGCTGTATATTCATTAAATGGGTTTTTGTAAATGCAAACAGTGTAGGTACTAAATTTTACTTGGTATCAATATCTTGCAACTGCCTGTACAGCAGAACTCGGGCTGGGAAAAGGAAAAGCAGCACAAGCAGCAAATCAGTTGTGTTAACAGGGGGCATGATTACAGGAGGAGAAAGCAGAGTGACAGATAGATGAGCTCATTAGTTTGCAGTTTCTCTTTATTGGTCTACTCACAGATTAGGCATACCTCCCAACTGTCCCTGATTTGGAGGGACTGTCCCTGATTTGGAGAAATGTCCCTCTGTCCCTCATTCTTCCTCCTTTGTCCCTCATTTTGGTCTGATCTATATAGTTGTATATAAAATGCACTTTTTATCTATCCTAAAGTGTTTCCCAGTTCTAAACCTTTCATCTGATTTCTAAATTGCTGCATTTGTAAATTCCAAAAGCCAATATAAAGGAATAGTAGTGGTAAAAAAAGCAATTGTGGGTTTAACCAATCTTGTTTTTTTGTACAATTCTCCTTTAAGGGGGTGTGGCAAGGGGTGTGTCCTATGCCTGCATACTTTTGCTGGTAGGTGTCCCTCATACCTCCCATCTCAAAAAGTTGGGAGGTATGGATTAGAGGAGGAACAAGACCTGTAAAAGTGTTACTTTAAGCGCAAATAAACTTACCTTAACTATTAAAAAACTGCAAGCAGGTAGCATGTCTCTTCTGCAATAGAAAACACATACCTGCCTGCTCATAATGTTCTATTGAATGCACACTGAGCTGAGTATGAGCAGCACAGGGTACATTCGCAGCACACACCAGCTGCGTGCATGCACCGTGGAATGACATCATTCAGCGACTGGCCAATCAAGAGGCCAAAAATTAAGTGTCCCGCCCTGCCAGACAGGGCTGCACTGTGGTGGCAGAGCTGTGCAAATCTCAGAAGTGGATGAACAGAATTAGAAATAATTTAGTTGTAAAAAAGCTCCCACACAGTATGCATGTTATCTGAGTATTTATCCGTTTGCCTGGAGTTCAGCTTTACTTTTCCCCGGACAAATTCGATTTTTTTTTGTACAAACAAGTACACGCTTTGCCCATATGGGCGTTAAAGGCTGAAATATTTAAACATCAGTCCTGTTTTAATTTTCACATACAAAGTTAATTTGTTCTATAGATAGGCATGGACTCTACTACACATGTTATCTACAACTACCGGGCATCCATATTAAAACTGCCATGAGAGAACTATGGGGGTTACCATTACAGACCTATCATTCTGGGAATGCAGTTGTTCAGCTGTCATGCTAGTTCAATTAATTAAAAATTTCCTGGAGTCACAAGCTCAGTATGCAGAATAGAAGTTGACTCTGAATACATGTTATGGTCATTGAGGACAGAGATAGCTAGTCCGCTAGCATTTGTAGAAGAATGTCAGCATTGGCAGCCCCTACATTTGAAGGTTTTTCCGACGGAGTTACAACGGAATTCCGCTCAAGCTGTCTTGCATACACACGGTCACACCAAATTCCGACCGTCCAGAACGCAGTGACATACAACGCGTACAACGGTAATAGAAAACGGAAGTTCAATAGCCAGTAGCCAATAGCTTCCGTCTCCTTCTTGCTTCAGAGCATGCATTGTTTTTGGTACGTCGGAACAGCATACAGATGAGCGGTTTTCCAGATAGGAATTGGTTCCGTCGAAAAAATTTAGAATATGTTCTCTTTCTAGGTCCGTCAGAATTTTCAAAGTAAAAAGTCCGATGGGGCATACACACAATCGCAATATACGATGAAAAGCTCCCGTCTGACTTTTTCTGTCGGACATTCCGCTCGTGTGTACATGGCATAACTTTCCTCTAGCCACATCTCTCCTATTTCAAGGGCAAAATTAAAAGGTTGTGGGACCAAAAATAAGAAATCCACCATCTTTCTTCAAAGGCTTCAGATATTTTAGGCATTCATGGATTGATGGCAGGCAGTGCTAACGGCATACTAGGTATCCTGCCTAACTGGGACTCTATTGGGAAGAAATATTGTCAGGGTGTATGGATGAATCTGGAAAGGGAAGGCAGTGCACCTGCTTTCTCCCAAGTTTTAGGCCTGCTCTGGTGGATCATCCATCACTGCCTTTTCAGTTTGCACAGTCCTATGTGTTAGGTATAGAGCAAGTCAAATTCAGAGACCACGTGCGATCAGCAGGAAACAGGCTTGTAGAAAACCAATCAATACTTACCTCCAATCAAAATCCCCCACAAGAGGACTAAAAACACAGTGTAAATGCAGGGCACCATGGGCCCCATTTTTTGTGCAACGATGCATAAATCAGTGCTAATGACATAATTAGGGCTGCCCTTTGCATCACTGAGAACTGCCCACCATCGGGTGATGACCAAAGTGTTAGAAATTAGGCCAGAAGACTAAAAAAAAGGTATAAAATAGCATAAAATACTGCTGGTGGGACCTTCAGAAGGGGAGGCGGGAGGGGGCTGCTTTGGAGGAAGCCCAGAGTTGGGCTTTAAGTAATCACCATCTATGCAGGGGTCTACACCTGCCCTATAATCCACATTTATGAAAAACTGAGCTTGGATATCAACTGTGTCACAAAAAGATCCCATTCTTTCTCATAAGTGATTTTCTGCTTGAATAAACAACGGAATAGATGCAGGACAAGTAAATGATACAGTAGTAAATGCAAGACTATTGCTTCGACCAGTCTGGCGCCACTCAGGCTAATGAAAGCAAAGTTCTGGTGTCAAATTTTGCATAGCTACTTTTACATTCATGGAGAGAACAAATATGTCTAATGTTAGGTCTTTTAAATGCAACATTGGAAGAGCTACCAATGTTAAATATAGATAAATATTATTTCAATGCAAATAGATTTTTTTTCTCCTAGTTGGATTCTCCTGTTTTCTCATTATGTGAGCCTTATGTTGCTGTTTTTATTAATTTAAGCACTAATTTAGCATGTACAGATAAACAAAACCATCAACAGAACAAATGACAATCTGGATCGAATAAAGTTGCCATAAAAAATAAAACGCAGGACTTACGCATAAACAATTCCCCAGAGCCCCACTAGTGCTAATGGATGGTGCCATGATAGGGAAATAGTTGGATGACTCTATCCATATTTTCTCTAGGAAAATGCAGGACTTACCCTCTGGTGATCTCTGCTGCTGAACTTCTACCTGGACGGTCTGCAGTTTTGGCTCTGGCTGATGGTGAAGCATGGTCGATGAAGGTATGGAGTTTTCCACCTGTTTTACTTGGGGGACTTCTGGGGATTTAGGCATCTGTATATCAACCTTTTTAGCATTAGTTTCTTCTGTTCTTCTCTGAGGCATCTCAGGAATTTTAGAACTTGGAGACTCTCCTCGGAGCTCATGAGACTTTCCCAGAGTTATCTCTGCTCTTCTTGGAATGGGCTCAGGAGGCTTATGGCCTGGTAGTTCTGCCCTCTTCAAACCAAACCGGGAAACTGCTGGGGCAGAATTTTCCACCTGCTTAGATGAGATGTCAATGGAGATCTCTGTTCGTCTTGACATGGGTTCTGGATGCCGAGACCCCGCCAGGTCGATTCTCCTTAGTGATGATTTTGGAGATCTTTGGCCTCCGATGTCTGCATGTCTCAGGAGTGCTTCTGCATTTCTAGGGCTTTGTTCTTGAAATTTCTGGGCAGCAGAGCCTGCACCTCTTAGGAGTGGGTTTGGAGTTCTGCGGGGCTGGACAGAGGGGTTCGAAGACTGGTCAACCTCCTCAACCTCAAAGGACCTCTTTAGTGCTGAAAGGAAGAGAACATAACATTAAAATGTTGAACTCGTATGTAAATTATAGCCCATGAAAATACCATGGTGACTTGCATTTCTCCCAGCAAAGTGATTTCATTCTTGCACTTTCTTTTTCAATCGCTGTGCTTAATATACAGTTCTGTATTTTTTAGATATGTGTCACAGCAAACAATTTTTTTTTTACAAATACTGGGAACACTATCTGTTTTGGTTATTAGTCTTAATTATTGGTAAACCTACAAAATTATATGGAAAGGCTTGAATTATATTTTTAATGTTCTGCTGAACAGCACTGTTGAGTGAGCAAGTCACATGTTGCATAGCCTCAAACCATTTATCTTTGCATTGGGATCACTCTAGTGACTGGATAGGGCCATCAACCAGTATTGAATAATTTTCACCAGCATAACTCTGTAGTATAAAGGAATAATTCATTAGAACAACATCATAGTTGTTGTATCACAGCCTAGTTTTGGGACCACATAGGGCACATTTATCAAGGCAGAAAGGCAGTCAATGTTCTTATATTCTAGCCATTTTATGGGACAATGCAGGGCCTCTTTTTTAAGGCAGAATGATGGTCATTTTCTTATAGTCAACATTTCAGGACCACACAGGGCCCCTTTATCAAAGTAGAGTGATGATCATAGTCATATTATAACTGACATTTTGGGACAATGCATGGCCCCCTTATCAAGGTAGAATGACAATTATAGGCATTATATTATAGAAAGAGTTTGGGACCATGCATTCTTTAAAATTGACAGGAGTATTTATGCTTATCCAAGTCTATCTAAAAAAAAAAAAAAAAGAGTTGGAGTTGGGCTTAACTAAATATCTTAAAAAGTTATACTAAATTGTGCACTGTAGTTCCTTCAAAGTGACCCACTATTTAAAACCACCTAAAAATAAGGCCTGAAGAATATTGTCTAAAGACAAATTTGGAGGTAGGGTTAGAATCTCTCTCAGGTTTCTATTGCCTTTCATGTCCCTGTTGGCCATTATCACCAGGCCTGAAAGTGAGGGGAAAATCCAAAGTTGTCTCCAAAAATTGAGAAGTCCCTCCAAAACAGGAACAGAAGGAACTTTTTGAATGGAGATGTTTTCTGTGGAGGATTTCCATAGCGTTGGAGAGATTTTCTGTGACTTACTGTTATAGCTACAGAACGGGAAGTGAAGGGAGATTTCCCCAGTACTAGATAATAACAATAAAAAAAAAAAAAACTATCTGACAGCAGTTTTAACTACGCTATCCAAAACTAAATAAAAAGTTTGGGCTTTAGATATATTTAAAGTGATTGTAAAGGCAGAAAGTTTTTTTATCTTCATGCATTCTATGCATGAAGATAAAAAAAACCTTCTGTATGCAGCAGCCCCTCTAATACTTACCTGAGCCCCATCTAGAACCAGCGATGTTGTAGGAGTGGCTCGGCTGCACAGGACTCCCCTCCTCATTGGCTGAGACAGCAGCGTGGTGCCATTGGCTCCCGCTGCTGTCAATCAAAGTCAGTCAGCCAATGAGGAGAGAAAGGGGGCAGAGCCAGGCCACGTCTCCATATCTGAATGGACACAGGAAGCTGTGGCTCGGCTCGTGTGCCCCCGTAGCAAGCTGCTTGCTGTGGAGGCGCTCGGCAGGAGGGAAGGGCCAGGCGCACCGAAGAGGGACCCGAGAAGAGGAGGATCCGGGCTGCTCTGTGCAAATCCACTGCACAGAGCAGGTAAGTATAACATGTTGGTTATTTTTAACTAAAAAAAAAAAAAAAAACAAGACTTTAGTATTTCAAAACTTGCCCTTCTCATCAGCCATGTTACCAATCTTCACTATTCTGAAGAGATAAACTTTGTGAAAAATCCTCAGCATCTAATATGCTTTTGGAAGTGTCAGCTCCCATTCACTGTGTGCTGAAGTCCCTTTGGCCATCTTCTAAGTCACTACTCTGTTCCGTAGTTATACAGGAGCTGGCAAAGGAAACTACAGAATGCAAAGGGGCATCAGGCATCTGACACTTCCAGGAAATGGCAGATTGCTGAGGATCCTTCAGTAACGTAATGTCTTTAAAGTGGCACTAAACCCTTCTATCCTTTACGTCATTGTGCTGCACACGTGATCAGCTCTGAAACCTGCCACTTCTTGACGATTCGACATTTTGGTTGAAAGCAGAAGCAAATGGGACCATTATCATTAACGTCATGCCTTCAATGTAACCGTTTTGGGAAACAGTTAAAGAGGAACTAAACCCTCCTATCCTTTTCAGCCAAGGAAGCAGCCATCTTTGCCTCTGTTTGATCTGCAAGCGCCATGGTGCTGCACATGTGATCAGTTATGACTCCAGCCATTTGATGGTTTGACAGTTTGGTTGACAGCACAAGCATATGCGACAATTGGCATTGCTAGCATGCTGGGAATGTAACTGTTTTTTTAAACTGTTAAATCAAAGGGTTTAGTTCTGCTTTAAATCAAATGGGTTTAGTTTCCATTTAATACAGCAAAGATTGGCAGTGTAGGCCGTGGGACAGGTAACTACCGTATTTATCGGCGTATAACACGCACAGGCGTAAAACACGTACATTCATTTTAAGAGGGAAGTTTCAGGAAAAAAACTTAAATTTTTAATAAGGAACTTTGAAGCAAAATAAGGGTCAGTGCCCATCTGCAGCCTCACCATTGACATCAATGCAGCCTGATCAATGCCCACCTGCAGCCTCACAAGTGCCATCAATGCAGCCTCATCAGTCCACATCAATGCAGCCTCACCATTGCCTTCAATGCAGCAGCCTCGCCATTGCCATCAATGCAGCAGCCTCACCATTGACATCAATGCAGCCTGATCAATGCCCACCTGCAGCCTCACAAGTGCCATCAATGCAGCCTCATCAGTCCACATCAATGCAGCCTCACCATTGCCTTTAATGCAGCAGCCTCACCATTGCCATCAATGCAGCAGCCTCACCATTGCCATCAGTGCAGAAGCCTCACCATTGCCATCAGTGCAGCAGCCTCACCATTGCCATCAGTGCAGCAGCCTCACCATTGCCATCAGTGCAGCAGCCTCACCATTGCCATCAGTGCAGCCTGATCGATGCCCATCTGCAGCCTAGAGGGGACAGGGAGGGGGAGGCGGGACGAGCACCGACAGATTACAAACAGTGAGAATCTGCTACGATAGACAAAACAGTGGTCCAATGGCGGCCCAGGAGACGGGACTTCCTATTACAATGGCCGCCAAATAAACAGGAGATTCTCACTGTATGTAATCTGACTGCGCTCGTCCCGTCCCCCTCCCTGTCCCCACCGAGGCAGCTAAAATTGAAGTATATATAACACACACACGCTATTTGCACCGATTTTCATGGTGAAAAAGTGAGTATTATGCGCCAATAAATACAGTATTCATTTTTTTTCCCCGCATATATGGCTTTTTTTTTTAAATATAGAGACGGAGTCTCTTTAAGAGAATGATGTTAATAGCAATTCCTCTCCCTGTGTAACAATTGATACGCAGACAATTCAATTTCTGTTAACTGCTGAGGAATTATTGTTTAGAGGGGAAAGTGACTTAACCACTTTGCTACCAGCAGGCCTGTATTGTACCATTGGTTGATAGCCACACTACAGTTAAAGGATTAACTTTTTCAGATTTTGCTTTTCTTCTGCTGACAGAGAGTAACCACATCCTACGCCCAAATGTAACAAGCAGTTCTTTGCTCCAATTCATAGTGTGCCACGAAAGCAGCCAGGAAACGGTTAAAGTAAAATCCAGCGTCAGCAAAATGACTTCCAGTACAGAGGAAGAGAGGGCCAAACAGACCAAGAAAAAACTCTGTTTGCTGGGAGTTAAACTCAATATTGTAGACTGTACAGGGAGTTACTGAGAAAGGTATTAAAAATTAGGAAAAAGAATAAAGAGTAGGATTGCTGCTTTTATGCAAATGAGGGCAGACGAGTCAGTTCAAAAAAGTGGACTTTTGTTTTGTCAGGCCTGATGCAACAACGGAGCCCGTGATACATCATTGCTGAGGAACTAAACACTAGTTAAAGCACATGTAAACCCTAACTGAATGGCAGATAGCTTGCTAAAGCACGGTGAATCCTAAACATTACAATCCTTTTTTTCTGCAGCATCGTATTTACCCTTTTTTTCATTCTTTTTTGCATCTCAGTTCTGTGTATCTTTTGCAGCCTCTTTGCAGCCAGCCACCATAGTTGACCATGCCTGTGCAATCTGCTTTGGCATGGCCAGTTGTAGTCTTCTTTCCAAAAGCATGTGACAATGAAAGAAAACAACAGGGAGACACCTTATAACAGGAGTTGTCACCCTATAAAAGTAAGTGCCTATCATTGTTATGGAGTGGCCAATTGTTACCTTTGACTCTTTCTCTTTTATTGTTTTCTTGTTGAAATTCAAAAACATATATTCAACCTAAGGCTGGGTTCACACATATGCGGCTGCGGGTTCGTGCTTGGGGTCCAGTGTGTCCCTGTTCACCGGTTCAGGTGCAAATCAGGTCTGAATTTTTGCCTGAATTCGTACCTGAATCAGACTCAAAGACGTACTGGACCCTTTTTGAATGCGGACCGTGGCCGCCCCAGTCATGTGTGAACCGGCTCCATTGAGAGCTGGTCACACTCGCCTGTCATGCACATTGAATGCGGGGAAATAATGTTGGGTTGCTCTTCAAAATGAATGGCACTGCAACGCCCTGCAGTTGCCATTTTACATTGCATTTCATTATCATGGTAAATGTGTATTTTACCATACATTAGAGGTCCTTAGAGAATCCAACTGCAATATTTCACTACACCTTTGACAAGGCTTTGACAAAGGTCTCTCTCTCACTTGTAGGTGGATTTCCCAGTTTTTAAGCACCTAAAGCCGCGTACACACGAGCGGAATGTCCGACAGAAAAAGTCAGGCGGAAGCTTTTTATCGTCTATTCCGATCGTGTGTATGCCTCATCTGACTTTTTTTTTTCGAAAATTCGGATGGACCTAGAAATGGAACATGTTCTAAATATTTCCGACGGAACCAATTCCTATCGGGAAAACCGCTCGTCTGTATGCTGTTCCAACGGACCAGGAACGACGCATTCTCTGAAGCAAGTACGAGACGGAAGCTATTGGCTACTGGCTACTGAACTTCCTTTTTCTACTCCCGTTGTACGTGTTGTACGTCACCTTATTCTGGACGGTCGGACTTTGGTGTGACCGTGTGTATGCAAGACTGCTTGAGTGGAATTCCGTCGGAGTTCCATCGGAGAAACCTTCGGAGTTTATTCCGACGGCAAAACCGGTCGTGTGTACGCGGCATTACATTAATAATCCTATAATGAAAATTCAATCATGGAAGTGTAACACCAAAACTTGGGCTTGTAATGGAAATGACCATTTGGGGAACTGGAAAATCTGGATGAGATATGTTGTCAATGGAGTCCTTGAATGACAAATGAAGTCTCCATGTAACAGCTTTCCAACAAATATGCCTTGAAACACTAGGTTCATTGGCTCGATACCCAACTTTTAGGGTCTGGATCTGAACCTGCAACCTCTGCTTTGTCTGGCAGCATCTCTTCTTACTGTGCCACCTGAGATGCTGGACAGCTCCCTGGACAATTCCTTGGACAATCTTGCCTTGAACCTTGTTTCTGGTGAACCTTGAACTATTTGCTCCTCCCATGAACTTCCTATTTAAGCCATGCCTTTGCACTTCCTGTTTGCCAGATTATTTGCCATCTTCAGCCAAGATCTTGCTCTGGTCACTCCTGCTGCCGACCATATCTTTGCTAACACTCTTTTCTTGATCTTTGGCTTGTTTCCTGACTTTGTTTCCGCTTGATCCCAACCTGCAATCACTTGTTACCGACCTTTGGCTTGTTTAATGACTATGCTTCTGGCATGATCCCTATCTGCTATATCTGCTACTGGAACCCGGCCTGGTACCAACACAAAGCAAAACCCATTTTCACCAACAGGAACTCTGGGGAATATCAGTTAGTGCTTAGACCCCGCACCTTGCGAGATTTCACCTCATCCACCAGGGTGACCTGCTTGTATACTTATCCTGCTGGTCAGCGGGGGCCTTTCTACTGCTATAGCTACTGGTCTCCAAGCCTGATGCCTGACCATGACACTACTTGCATGGAGTCTGCATATTCTCCCTGTGTTTGTGTGGCGTTGCCCTGAGTACAGTACTTTCCTTCCACCCTCCAAACATATGCCGAAAGGCCAATTGGCTCCTCTTTAAATTGACCCTAGTATGTGTATGTACACGTGTGAGGTGGAAACCTTAGATTCTAACCTCCTTGAGACCAGGAACTGTCGTGAATGTACAATATATATGTAAAACAACTTATAATTTGTTGGCTCCATATAAATACTTGTAATAAATTAATATGCAATGCTGAATTATCAGGTATTGTGCAGTCTGCCATGCCATTGGTCATTAGACCTCCTGGGGGTTACGGTATGGTAATTGCCATTAATTACATTTAGTCGCAAATTTAGAAAGCACAGCTATTTCCTTTGCAAATGTGCCCTCTGCTCTATTCATTTTAATGAATAGGGGAAAAGTGCCAGGAGAAAAAGAGCCCAGTCACATGACCTGTCAAAGTCATGTGACCTGATCATAGGGTATTTCCAGAAGCTTCCTCATCATGGGGTCTTCCCAGGAGCATTATGCAGAGGGCACCGCAGGCTTCAAACCACATCTTGCACATTGTGAATGACTCATAAAATACAAACACAGTGCGGCGGTATCCTGCGGAGAGTGGATGGTGTTATCCGCTCTATGTTTTACATGGGGCCCTGTGTAATTCGGTAGCTTGCTTTGTGTCTATACTCAAAGCTTTTCACATGGTGTCAGAAGAAATAATAAAGATTAAAACATCGTTTAGCACAATCCAACCCACCACAGCTCTCCTATTGTTACCATACTTTATTCATGGCACAGTGTGGGCTCATTTCTCTGGTTCTCTGGCATACTTTATCCATTAGTGAGTCCGATCTGATAGATTCCAGTCAGAATGTCAGTGCTAAACACAGAAACAGGCAATTATCCGCTAATGAAATGAGTAAAACTGACATCCCTGATGACTTATAGAGAGCTGGAGGAAATTTAAATCATAGCTGTTGTCTGTGGATTGGTACATTAATCTTCTGCTGACTAAAAGAAACAAGGGAACCCTAGAAGTATCAAAACATGATTCAATAAACTCCCTTCGCTTTTCCATTAATATGCACTTTGCAGGCTGGAAAGTGGTAATAAGGTCAGCCAATTAAAACATACAAGATATACAGTATATGTATAGGCCGCTTTGCATTGAACATACTTGTGCTGCATACAGGCAAGCATACACTATCACCACTTCAGCCATCAAAGGAGAAGTAAGGTGAAGCTGTGATCATGAAAATAATACAGCAGTTCACAAATTAGATAAAATATTTATTGCAGTATGTCTAGATTAAAGTGTGTGCCCACTTAAAAAAAAAAAATCTTAGTTTTTGCTAGAATGAGGGAGGGTTGGAACCCCTGTCAGTTTTTCACCGCTATTCTGGGCTCCATTAGAGAGATTTGCAATACATTCCTGTCCTGCTGACAATATGCCTGGCAAGAAGTGAGGATAATTCTCTAAGGCTGGGTTCACACCATTGCGAATTGGATGCGGTTTCACCGCATCCAATTCGCAATAGCAGTAGATTTTGACTGGCTCTCTATGGAGCCGGTTCACACATCTCCGCTGTGGCTCCGGTACGAATTTGCACAGGATCCCTGTGGTCCGTTTCAGGTCTGAATCCAGCCAAAAATTCGGGCTGAAATCGGACCAGAAACGGTGAACCAGGACACACCGGACCTTTGCTGAGAGCCGCATGCAGCAATGGTGTGAACCCAGCCTGAAAGGGATGAGCTTGAGTGTGTTGGGATCCTAGTTCAAACCCAAGTGAGCATGTGTACAAGGAAGCTCTCACCGTACTGGACCAGAGGGGAGGGAATGCCCTGGCCGCAGATGACTGGCCCAGTATGGTGACAGCTTCCTGGTGGGCTCTCCCACTTGGGGTAAGGATGGGCAAAGCAGTGGGTGGGGATAATAGCGGCATGTCAAGCATGCCACATCAAATGTTGGGTTTAGCCGAATTGTGCTAACAGTGGGAGATGCTTAAAGGGGTTTAATAACACCTGAGCCTACTTTGCTTTGGTTCAAGAGTGCAGGCCCAGGTGTACACTGCAGGTGTGCAGTGCAAGGGCAAGGTGGCAAATGATCCACATCCTTATCACCCGCAACAAAGTCTGCACAAGCTGAGAGGGGAGGGACTAGGAACACCATGTAATATTGGCATGTGACATCATCATTAACCCCGGACACAGCTGGGAGCAAACACACCCCTCCCTCCCCTCCTCTTGTTCCATGCCAGTTACAGAAATGTTGCTCTTATGGATTACCCTGCAGCTACCAGAGCCAGGGATGCCATTACATAGCACCCAGCTGTCCCTGATTTCGAGGGACTGTCCCTGATTTGGCGGGGCTGTCCCTGATTTGGAGCAATGTCCCTCTGTCCCTCTTTCCTCCACATTTGTCTCTCATTTTGGTCTGATCTATATAGATTATATATATATATATATATATATGTATATAAAATGCACTTTTTATCTTTCAAAAAGTGTTTCCCAGTGCTAAGCTAAGCCTTTCATCCAAATTCTAAATGGCTGCATTTGTCAATTTTAAAAGCCAATATAAAGGAATATTAGTGGTAAAAAAAAGCCCTTGTGGATTGATTTAACCTTTTTTTTTTTGGTTATGTCCCCTTTAACTGCTTGCTGACCGCCGGCTGTCAATTGACGGCCAGGCGGCGCAGCTCTCGTGGCGGGTGGGCGTCATATGACGGCCTCGCATTCCTAGGCCACCAGGGGGCGCGCGCGCGCCGCCGCCGGCGATCGCGCGCGCCTGCCGTGTCACTAGGCACCCGGTGCGCGTGTCCAGCGGCCGCGATGTCCGCCGGGCACCCGCGATTACCGGTAACACAGCAGGACCGTGGATCTGTGTGTGTAAACACACAGATCCACGGTCCTGTCAGAGGAGAGGAGACCGATGGTGTGTTCCCAGTACAGAGGAACACCGATCGGTCTCCTCCCCTAGTGAGTCCCCGCCCCCTACAGTTAGAATCACTCCCTAGCAACACAGTTAACCCCTCGATCACCACCTAGTGTTAACCCCTTCCCTGCCTGTCACATTTATACAGTAATCAATGCATTTTTATAGCACGGATCGCTGTATAAATGTGAATGGTCCCAAATATGTGTCAAGAGTGTCCGATGTGTCCGCCGCAATATCGCAGTCACAATAAAAATCGCAGATCGCCGCCATTACTAGTAAAAAAATTAAAAAAAATAAAAATTTTATAAATCTATCCCCTATTTTGTAGACGCTATAACTTTTGCGCAAACCCAAATCTATATACGCTTATTGCGATTTTTTTTACCAAAAATATGTACAAGAATACATATCGGCCTAAACTGAGAAAAAATTTGTTTTAAAGAAAAAAAAATTGGATATTTATTATCGTAAAAGATAAAAATTATTGTGTTTTTTTTAAAACTTGTCACTCTTCTTTTGTTTATAGCGCAAAAAATAAAAAGCGCAGAGGTGATCAAATACCACTAAAAGAAAGCTCTATTTGTGGGGAAAAGATGATAACAATTTCATTTGGGTACAGTGTTGTATGACCGCGCAATTGTCATTCAAAGTGCGACAGCGTTGAAAGCTGAAAATTGGCTTGGGCAGGAAGGGGGCGAAAATGCACTGTATTGAGGTGGTTAAAGGGTGTGGCAGGGGGCGTGTCCTATGCCTACATACGTTTTCTAGTAGGTGTCCCTCATTCCCATCTCAAACTGTTGGGAGGTATGCCATTATTAAAGCTGGAAAGAAATCAGAGGCACGTTCTTTTAACCAGGGAAGAAATGGAGGACATTTTGTTTTCCTGGGGACACCCCGCTAAAATCAGGGACTGTCCCCAGAAACTGGGAACCTCCGGTCACCCTATGCAAGAGGACAGTCTTAAAATGAACCCGTTGCCTGCATGTGTGTTCTCTGTATGCATGCACATCAAGCACAAAGTTCAATTCCTCGAACGTGTTCAGTTGATGAAAATGTAGCTATATTTTAAATCATATTTCAAACTGAACACTATTGCCCATGTTTGACCTGTTACACAACAAAGTTATTTTCGAAATGCTTTCTTTCCGCGCCCTACGCTAGCTTCAGCAATAAATGATTGCTTTCCTCCTGGTAGTACTCTAGAGTTTGACATACAAGCGGTGGATTGCCTTGGTTGAGGCCCTTGATCTCTGACCTTCCTCTTAGTCAGCTGTAAGTTGTTAAGAACAGTACAGAGAACATTTTTGCCTTTGTCAATCCCACAATAATAAAAACTCTTATCAGTAGCCAGATGTTTGCGCTGTCTTCCTATGATAACTGTACAATATGGGTGGGGATTCTGGAGGTATCCTGTCCCTCCTCCTCCTCCAACAACTCAATGGGTGGGGCAAATACAAACAGTCATTTATTGTTAATGCGCTTAACATTTTCCGTGCTGAACATGGAAATCCATTACTGTTTAAAATCTCACAATCAGCAAATATTTGATTTTTGCTAAAGATTTTATTTTTCTTGTCTCTATGGAGCACATTTAGTAATAGTGACACACATGTAATGCTGATATTTTCTAAGTGACTTCAGAACATGTAATGTATTACTTTTTATGTTATTTTGGGATATGTATTCCCCATATATGTATGTATATGTATAAACTATTTTTTGGTTCCATTGAGGACTTTTTTTTACACATGAACCGTGTGACACCAAATTACTTTTTACTTGCTCATATATATATTTATATTGTAATAAATATGTTTGTTTGCACATTTGCACTTTATGCATTTATATATTTTGCACCTTTGAGTAATATTGTCATTTAGTTATGCATATTGGCACATTTGCACTTTGATGCGTTTATATTCATTTATATTCATTTATTCATTGCACTTTCTAGTAATGCTGTGATTCCGTTATGCTTATTGGTACTTGTGCACTTTGATGCGTTTATTTCTCACATTTCACATTTGAATTTGCGTTTATTGCTTTGATGCGTTTATATTTATTTGTCATATTTCACATTTGTATTCATATTTATTAGCATCCATCTATTATTAGGTCCGCTTACCTTGTAGAGGTATTTTGTTTCCCTCATCCACATGCGTTTATTTAGACGCAGTTGTTCTATCATGCTATAATTTAGTAGCATGTCCAGCACACTCAAGCACAGCATAATCTTTTTTTTTTACGAGGGGTGTACCAAGATGGCCGCGACGGAAGGTCACTTCCGTTACGAAATCTGACAGGTCGCCCTAATCTGAAGGAACACTGGATTCCCAGGTAAAATGAAAGGAGAAAAAAGTAAAAAACATTGCTGTCTGTGCCCCCGTTAGGGAGATTCACTCTCTCTATCCGTCCTGTTTACCATTATCATTAAAAGTGAAAGTCAATTCCCAAGTTTTGGGTTGTCCCCAGAACAGGAATAGTGGAGATATCTTCTAATAGGGACATTAGTTCTGGTGACAACCAGGGATATCTTCACTTTAGAGGGATTTTTTCTCACTTCCTGTTTTGGTTATGGGGCAGGAAGTAAAGGGAAATCTCCCCAATGGGACACTGACAGAGAAAATAAACCTTACAAAAGTATTAACCCTCCCTTACTCTATCCATAATGAAAAAAAAAAAAGATTTTGCCTATAGTTCTACTAACAATATATTTTATTTTAGGTTTAATATTGCTTTAATTTTTCAGCATCTACCAAAAATGAAATATTAGTTTTTGGTGGACTAAGCATTCAATAAAAATGCCCCAATGTCTCTCTTTAGTTAATCACTAAATGTAACATTAGTCAATAAATGAATAAAATACCTAATGTGCTACAATGTCAAGAACACGGAATAAAAGTATTTGGAAGGAATGATGAATACTTCACAAATGTAGCAACCCCACACTGCTGTTTTACAACCAGACATATGGACAGATCATGGATAATAAAAATTCTCCACTAATACCCCAGGGTAAATTACAGCTTATAGCAGGTTTCTCCACTTTACAAATTTACTGCATGTGTTTCACCTCCAGGCAAACATGTAAACACACTGATGAAATACATACATGAGAGCTGTTTTATCTGCGATAGGATTTGTATTTCTGTCTAGCCAGTCATGCCTAAAATCCAGCCGTTAGTACGCTCCATCAGACAATTGTTGGCCAACTTTCCGCCAACAAATGTTGGATGGCAGGCTAGTAAATTTTCGGCGGACAACGGTCTGTTGTCAGATTTTCCTATCGTGTGTACACAAGTCCGTCACACAAAAGTCCAAAGTACAAACACGCATGCTCGGAATCAATGCTCACCAAACACGACATTAGCAGAAGGTGCCCAAAGGGTGGTGTTCAAGAGCTGAAATTTCTTTAGTTCGTGTTTGTTGGCAGACAATTGTGTACCGTTTGTATGCAAAACGCTTTGTCTGCGGAAAATCCGATCGTGTGTACGAAGCTTAACACAGCTCTAAAGTATAGCACATCCCTGTTCAGCATGGCAGAAGACCTGATTTTAATCTGTAGCAGTTTTGTTACACTTACAGGTCTTATGCCTCCCTCAGGCTGTGACTGGACAGTAAAAGGAGAAGCAGTGGACTGATGAGCTCATCTTCCTGTCACTTTGCTCTCTCCTCCTATCGACAGGTTCTTGTTAGCACATGACCACTGCAGCACAACTGATTGACTCCTTGTGCCGCTTATCCCTATATCAGGCCAAACTCTTCTGTACAGTGGATTAGAAGAGGCTGATGTGTTAGGCTAAGTTCTTACGGCATGACACCCTGCAAAAGTGAGCCGTGGTGGGTTGCTTTGCAGTGTGTGGCTAAGCAGCAGCTTCCAGGTATTCAAGAAGCAATCCTGCTATCTCCTGCTTGTCTGTTTTTTTGCAGAAGGGCAATGATCAATCAAACTAATGTGCCACAACCTCAAGGTGGGGCCGGCGTGGCCTCATTCTCTTGAATGGGTGAATATGACAGGTTTTGCCACGTGTCAACTCGACAAGCAATGGTAACCTCTTCACGCCGGCCGTACACAAAAACGCGGCCTTGCTGATGGACTCGTACCCAAAATAACTGAGTGCTGTAATAAAATCAAAAGGTGCTTCAACAAAGTATTAGTTTATGGGTATGTACACTTATGCAACCATATTATTTTAGTTTTCTATTTTTACTTCCTTCCACTTAAAAGATTTCAGTTTGTTGTTCAACTGAGTTGTACAGTATATAGGCCGCATTAAAGGTGGAAAAAGTTCTGAAATTATTTATATTTGTCTCATTTTTTTTTTTTAAATCACAGAAACCTGACATTTTAACACCGGTGTGTAGACTTTTTATATTCACTGTATAATGTTTGGGTGTTCTCAGTAATTTTCTATCAGAAAATACGGATTTTAACTTGTGAGCAACAAGCGTCAGAAAAAGGTTTAGCCATAAAGGCGTTAAAATGTGTGTACAGCTCCCTCTGACAGTATGTTTTCTTTTACCAGCAGCTTGCATGTGATAGAAAGGCAGCAGTGTCAATATGCTGTAGAAAGTATATTGCACTGTAACGCTTTTCATTAGAACTTTATTGAAATTTCACAAAGTGACATTTGATTCAGTTCTATTGGTTGAAGCACAGTGCAATGCAGTGGATTGCATTACACCATGCTGCTCCAAAAAAAAAAAAAAAAAAAAGCATTGCGTGCCATACTTTTTATCAGCATAGTGATGTGAGCTGCCCAGGAAAGCCCAATGCGGCTGGCGTAAGAATGCCCTTTTTGATTTGCAATGCCATGCAGCGCACTTTGCTGCCACTATTGACTTCCAGTTAGTGCATGTGTCCCGGGATCATGTTCCTGAATTTGACCCAGTATTCAGCCTCATGCAGTCCCTCTACAACAGAGCTGGTGTGTACGAGGAAAAAGCAGCATAAGGAACTATACAGTGCATGTGCTGACAAGAAACATGCTGATAGGAGGAGAAAGCAAGGTGAGAGAGAGCTGAGGCTCATCACTGCACTGCTTCTCTTTTTACTGTCCAGTCCAGGGTTACCTGGGCTCAGAGGAATTGGGTTGAATGATGCTGGCTATATGAATAAGGACATCTAGTGGCAAAAAAAAGTACTACAGGGGAAATGTTTGGATGGAAGGTGACCATTGCAGCAAAATCTGGACCATTCATTTTTATCTAATTATATTTATAATTTTATATATTTATCATTTATATTTTGGGTTGGTGTTTTGCTTTAAATACACTTTAAAGTGATTGTAAAGGCTGAAGGTTTTTTACCTTCTTGCAAATTGCATTAAACAGTAAAAAACCTTCAGGGTGCAGCTCCCCCCACAGCTCCCTCTTATACTTGCCTGAGACCAATCCTAATCAAGCAATGTTCCCAGGTATCTGTCTCCTCATTGGCTAAGACACAGCAGCGGGAGCCACTGACTGTCAATCACAGGCAGTGAGAAGGGGGCGGGGCCAGGTCATGCTTTGTGTGTCTTATAGATGCACGAGTGCCCCCAGAGAAAGCAGCTTCCTATGGAGGGCACTCAGCAGAGGGGAGGAGCCAGGAGCACCGGCGGGGGACCCAAGAAGAGCAGGATCGGGCTGCTCTGTGCAAAACCACAGCACAGAGCAGGTAAGTATAGCATGCTTTTTTATATAAAGGAAAAAAAAGTGAACCTTTACAAACACTTTAACTACTGAAAGTTTGTGTTTCTTTTTTATTGGATAGTGTACCCTGGTTTTAGTGGTATGTTATTAAATATGGTTATTGTATTCATTTCAAAGTCACTGATACTGAAATCTATAACTTTCCACGGGAAATTTACAAGGAAAATAATGAAAAAAGATGAACATGACCTTTGACTCTGCACATGCATGCTATAATTCTGTAATTTTTTTTTTCTAACAGATCAAGCAGGATGGGAAAAGAGAAGGAAAGCTGTGGATGTACTGTCACTTCCTGCCCGCTAGTGGAAATCCTATCTTTTTTTGAAGGGAGATGAGGTCAGATGATGAAAGAAACAGAGAAGTCAGGGCATAGGGGAATACAGCAAGCACAGTGTGAACTCTTTATACTCCGAACCCTTTAAAGATAAATGCCATGGATAGACCCAGGAATTTGAAGGTTTCTCCATGGAATTTTTCTTTGCTTACCAAAAAAAAAAAAAAAAAAAAAAAAAAAAAAATTACTTTTTTTTTTACTTTCCAAAGCTACTTGACACTTCATCACTTGATCCTGGACACACATTTCAGTACCTCCTGCTACAAGTTATGCTACACCTATACTGGGATAGAACTGACAGATTATGTGTAAAGGCTTACAGGTGACCTTACAGTGAATCTCAACCCAAAAATGTAATATATTGCAGCTTACCAGTCCTTAAAGAGGAACTTCACTCTAGCCAACTTCCTTTCCCGAACAAAAAAACTCCTAACATTTGTCCCCGTCTCAAAATAGAATAAAAAAACAAAAACATACAGACCAGGGGTCTCCAAACTTTCTGAACAAAGGGCCAGTTTACTGTCCTTCAGACTTAAGGGGGGCTAAACTGTGCCCAGTGGAAGTAGAAAATCCCTTGGCATCAACGAGAGTAAAGAATGCCCCATTGTTGGTGTCAGTGGGAGGAACAGTGCCCCATGGTTGGTGTCAATGGGAAAAAAAGTGCCCCATCATTGGTGTCAGTGGGAGGAACAGTGCCCTATTGTTGGTGTCAGTGGGAAGAATAGTGCCCCATCATTGGTGTCAGTGGGAGGAACAGTGCCCCATTGTTGGTGTCAGTGGGAAGAATAGTGCCCCATCATTGGTGTCAGTGGGAAAAATAGTGTCCCATTGTTGGGGTCAGTGACAGGAATCGTGCCCCATTGCAAAATTTGCATTTTTTTTTTAAAAAGGGGATATTTATTATAGCAAAAAGTACAAAATATTGTGGGGTTTTTTTTTCAAAATTGTTGCTCTTTTTTTGTTTATAGCGCAAAAAATAAAAACCGCAGAGGCGATCAAATACCACCAAAAGAAAGCTCTATTTGTGGGAAAAATGGACGTTAATTTTGTTTGGGTGAAACGTCGCACGACTGCGCAACTGTCAAAGCGACGCAGTGCCGAATCGCAAAAAGTGCTCTGGTCAGGAAGGGAGTAAATCCTTCCGGGGCTGAAGTGGTTAACTTACACATAAGTCATGTGTGGGAAACTGTGTCAAACAGTTTTGCAAAGTGCAAGTATACTGTATCCTTTGTCTAAGTTTTTGCTTACTTCCTCATAAAAAGAAAGCCGATTTGTTTGACAACTACAGTTTTTCACAATTGTTGCTGACTATTGCTTAAAATATTGTTTTCTAGCAAAAACTCTTTTATATGGTCTTTTATCAAACTCTCGAGTATTTTCCCAACTATAGAACTTTAATAAAGGCACCACATCGGCCTTGCGCTAATCTCATGGTACCAAGCAAAGTTTTAAAGAGTCTCTAAAAATTAGAGGCAATGGGGTTTATTTACTAAAGCTGGAGAGTGCAAAATCAGACTCACTCCTGGATGGTAACCAATCAGCTTCTAACTTCAGCTTGATCAAGTAAGCTTTGGCAATAAAACCTGGAAGCTGATTGGTTTCTATGCAGAAGTGAGACTGATTTTGCACTCTCCAGCTTTAGTAAATAAACCTCGTTGAAGGTAGATAAGAAAATCCGGACAGCCGCACTCCAGGAAGATATAGTTCAAAACCATTTATTGTAAACTCAGGAGCATATGGAATACAGGACACCGTGGCAAAAAAGTACAGGCAATCAGCTAACGCGTTTCGCACTTATGCTAAGTGCTTACTCATAGCTAACAATAATAAGAATGAGACCACATTTATACTTTCTATTGGGAATCATGTGACTGTGTAATGATGCCGAGATCTAGGCCAGCTGAGATCTGGCTGTGGAAAGTGTGTGCACCTGTCAATAAATAACCAGTGCTGGAAATAAAAGATTCCTGTGAAAATATACTAAATGTGTATAAGCAACGGAAGAAACATGAAAGAAAATAATGAAATTAAAAAAAATAAAAGTAAAAATAGAAATAAGATTAAAAATAAAAAGTGAAGATAAATAAATGAAAAATAACGAGTGAAAAAATTCACTCGTGAAAATAAACCTCAATGGCTTTGAAATATCAGAGCTCAGCTCTTTGAGGAGACATGGATATAAGCCACCTAGCCCAGCTCTTCACCTTTATTTTGTCTAAATGTTTCTAGATCATATTCAGTTTGAGCCTGTGGGGTTCTTATTGTCAATACTATCCACATTATGGACTTGAGCCCCCATTTTCCCTTTGTATGTACAGAGCTGAAGAAGGTATTTAATAAATTTACCTTCTGTTTGCACGTTGCTTGTCTGCTGCCTGTCCTGACCTTGAAACTGTTTTCTGGATTACGCTACCAGCTACTGCCTTCCCAGACCACCGCCAGCCTTTGGACTGTGCCACGGACGCTCTTCTGAAGTGACCATAACCCTTGTGTGACCAGCCTAGACTACAAGTACCCTTTCCTGTTATCTTTGCTGAGTCTTGGTACCGTCTGGTTACAAACTATAATATTGTGTACTAAGACCCAGGAACAACCAAAGCCGGTAGGCCTGCTTGCTTTAAGGGACAGGGGCTCCTAAAGGCTGAGGAAACACTAGTCAGCTATAGTTCCTGACCTAGGCATAGGAACACCAATGAGTCAGAAAATGCTGTATAAATTGTATGGGACCTTTTGCAAACTTTGTATTTTATCTAGAACTACTTAGTAAAGATTTCCAGTTAAAGTAATTTTCCATTTATATCAGATTCCCAACATGAACCTCTGGTCTGGAGAGATGTGCTGCTTTCTCTACAGTACTCAGGATCTTGCACTGTTTATAGGTGGAAGAAACCAATAGTCCTAAAGTCTGAGAGTTCACTTTCCAAAGTTTCAGGTGTTCCAGGTGTTCAGGTGACACTTTCATTGATGTTCTAAAAAAGTTCCATTAATGACTCCCCGACATAAGGATTTATCTGCAGTCTCCTGCTGTTACACAAGCTGTAGTTACTAGACAAGTATGGTCTGCCATGGCCCTGTCATCACCAGGGTGATCAGTTTATTATACCGCTGATATCTTTACCCTGCAAGCATAAAAATGCACTCTTGAAGAATTTATGACTTATTAGCTTCATAGCGTTAAGTGAATACTTCCTACTGAACTTCAGCTAACTGAACCTTAGCAGGAATATAAGTGACCTTATTTTTCAAATTGTGTATCTCTGTTGACCATACACTAGTAGATTTTAGAATGAATGTTTGTACAGACATTACTATGAAAATTCTAAGTACATTCAATGACTAGCTAAATGTTGTTCAAAATGTAACTGCTTCACCCCCGGAAGATTTTACCCCCTTCCTGACCAGAGCACTTTTTGCGATTCGGCACTGTGTCGCTTTAACTGACAATTGCGCAGTCGTGCGACTTTGCACCCAAGCAAAATTGACGTCCTTTTTTTCCCACAAATAGAGATTTCTTTTGGTGGTATTTGATCACCCCTGCGATTTTTATTTTTTGTGCTATAAACAAAAAAAGAGCGACAATTTTGAAAAAAATGCAATATTTTTAACTTATATAACTTATATAATATATAAAAAAACAATTTTTTTCCTCAGTTTAGGCCGATATGTATTCTACTTATTTTTGGTAAAAAAAAAATCGCAATAAGCATATATTGATTGGTTTGCGCAAAAGTTATAGTGTCTACAAAATAGGCGATAGTTTTATGGCATTTTTATTATTAATTTTTTTTTATTAGTAATGGCAGCGATCTGTGATTTTTATCATGACTGCACCATTATGGCGTACACATTAGACACTATTTTGGGACCATTTATACACCGATCAGTACTATAAAAAAGGAACTGATTACTGTGTAAATGACACTGGCAGGGATGGGGTTAACCACTAGGGGGCGATGAAGGGGTTAAGTGTGTCCTAGGGAGTGATTCTAACTGTGGGGTGGATGGGCTACCACTGACATGACAGCGATCACTGCTCCCAATCACAGGGAGCAGTGATCTCTGTCATGACACAAGGCAGAACAGGGAAATGCCTTGTTTACATAGGCAATTCCCCGTTCTACGGCTCGCCGGGAGACCGGCGGACATCGAGTCTGCGGGTCCCGCGGGCACGGTCACGATGTACGCGGCGGGCGCGCACCCGCTAACCCCGCCAATTAAAGGGGACGTACAGGTACGCCCATTTGCCCACCGCTGCCATTATGCCGACGTATAGCGGCGTGCAGTGGTCGGCAAGTGGTTAATGTGCTTTTAATGTTTAATTTTGCAACAGATGCAATTCCCCTATCAAAAACCACACATACAGGCATACCCCACTTTTAAGTACACAATGGAGTTTATTTACTAAAGCTGGAAAGTGCAAAATCAGGCTCACTTCTGCATAGAAACCAATGAGCTTCTAACCTCAGCTTGTTCAAATAAGCTTTGTTAATAAAACTTGGAAGCTGATTGGTTTATATGCAGAAGTGAGCCTGATTTTGCACTTTCCAGCTTTAGTAAATAAACCCCATTGTGTACTTAAAAGTGGGGTATGCCTGTACACTGTTAGAAACTCTATTTACCAATTAGGTGACTTCTGAAGGCGATTGGTTCCACTAGATTTTAGTTAGGGGTATCAGAGTAAAGGGGGCTGAATACAAATGGACGCCACACTTTTCAGATATTTGTAAAATATTTGAAGAACCATTTATCATTTTCCTATCACTACACAATTATGGGCTGTGACGGAACGTCCCACACTCCGCTTGGGTGCTTCCGTCAGTATACCACTTCCTCCCAGTCTGAATCTAGATATCAGATATTCCAACCGCTCCCAAGCACAAAACAAGACGAGACTTGCTTAGCTGCTAACATGGAGTCATTTATTATCACACATGGACACAACAGATAAAATAACTCAGAAACTTATGCCGCGTACACACGGTCGGACTTTTCGTCTACAAAAGTCAGACAGCCTGTCCGACAGACTTCCGGCAGACTTTCGGCGGACTTGCGGCGGACTTGCGGCATACTTTCTAACGAACGGACTTGCCTACACACGACCACACAAAAGTCCGACGGATTCGTACGTGATGACGTACACCGGACTAAAATAAGGAAGTTCATAGCCAGTAGCCAACAGGTGCCCTAGCGTGGCTTTTTGTCCGTCGGACTAGCACACAGACGAGCGGATTTCGGGGTCCGTCGTAGTTACGACGTAAAGATTTGAAGCATGTTTCAAATCTAAAGTACGTCGGATTTGAGGCTAAAAAAGTACGTTGAAAGTCCGGAGAAGCCCACACACGATCGGATTACCAGCCAGCTTTAGTCCGTCAGCGTCCGTTGGACTTTTGTAGACGAAAAGTCCGACCGTGTGTACGCGGCATTATTCCCCCCACCCTTGGAAAAGAGGGCGGTTTAAACTGTCCAAAGACAATGGACACACAGGTCAGGTGTGTTCAAACTTCTCCTCAGTAAACAGTCTTATCAGCAGGGGGGCTGCTGGAGGAATCCCCCCCTCCCTCCATAGAGATACACATCCCAAATGATCACAACAAAGAGTCCACAACAGAATGAGACAACATACAATATATACATATATACACGATTGAGTCCGATTAGTAGAGATCAGACTGGATTTATCATTCACCTCGCAAAGAGTATTGTTCCCTTAAAATCCAGGGCCCATAATCAAAAGGAAAGAGGCTTGCATTCAGTCCTCCCCAAAAGCCTCTGTCCCAGCTAGGTCTGTCACATGGGCCACTTTGTGTTGGTCTATCACATAAAATCCCAATAAAATACATTTACGTTTTTGGTTGTAACATGATAAAATGTGGAAAATTTCAAGGGGTGTGAATACTTTTTCAAGGCACTGTAATGCCCCGTACACACGGTCGGGCTTTGTTCGGACATTCCGACAACAAAATCCTAGGATTTTTTCCGACGGATGTTGGCTCAAACTTGTCTTGCATACACACGGTCACACAAAGTTGTCGGAAAATCCGATCGTTCTAAACGCGGTGATGTAAAACACGTACGTCGGGACTATAAACAGAGCAGTGGCCAATAGCTTTCATCTCTTTATTTATTCTGAGCATGCGCGGCACTTTGTGCATCGGATTTGTGTACACACGATCGGAATTTCCGACAACGGATTTTGTTGTCGGGAAATTTTATATCCTGCTCTCAAACTTTGTGTGTCGGAAAATCCGATGGAAAATGTGTGATGGAGCCTACACATGGTCGGAATTTTCGACAACAAGGTCCTATCACACATTTTCCGTCGGAAAATCCGACCGTGTGTACGGGGCATTAGTCTTACCAACCAGCTCTTATTGGACAGTGAGCATGGAAGATGGGAGAGGTGGGGAAACATAGGAGGATGGAAAGGACAAGAAAAGCTACTGCATAAAACACTGAGATTTATATATCACATCCACTGCCAGTACCTCTGGATCCAATGACCAAGTTGACTTGTGGTTTTCACTGACAATACTTTCTGCTTTATGATATTTATCATATACTCAGGTTTAGTTGCATAAAGTATTATGTTTATTGACAAAATTAACTAGATATCATACTTTTGTTTAGTAAAAAATATAAAAAAATCTGCTGTACTATAATTTTAAATAGGGGCTGTAATTGTGGTCAAATGTATAAAGCTATGCTGGTAGGGTCAACCAAGGAATGCCGGGAACAGTGACATCTATTCTGCTCAGTAGACGTACCAGGTGGAATGAAAAGCCATAGGCTGCAGGCAATGTCCTGAACA
This sequence comes from Lithobates septentrionalis, assembly GCA_037952835.1. Taxonomy (NCBI): domain Eukaryota; kingdom Metazoa; phylum Chordata; class Amphibia; order Anura; family Ranidae; genus Lithobates; species Lithobates septentrionalis. The sequence continues at coordinate 908,796 of JBBDGP010002032.1, forward strand.
CCTGGGCATGGCTTCCACCACATGATGCAGAACACATTCCACACTGTTATAATTATAAAGCTTCCAGAAGATTCAGGTGTGAATACATCAGGCAAGGTAATACAATATCCCAAACTCTCCTCTGTACAAATATTAATACATCTGGGGACAAAGGTTTACTTGGAGATTGTAAATCATTTATCAGGTGTCTGTTGGAAGCAGAACAAACATTACTGGGAAGTATAACTATAGCATATAGCTATTCGTTTATAAGATTAAAAATGAATAAAGGCACATGGGGCGACCAGGACCCATCATGGATTAGTTAACCAGACAGAAGCTGCTGGTCCCACCTCAAAAAATCTATATGTTGTATAACTAAACCAAAAAGCTCCTTTTATCTGGTCAACTTTTCATGCTGGACACTTCAAAATGTAGTTTAAATTTATTGTGACCCATACCCTTAACAAAGTCCTTAAAAAGACCCTGTACCCCTCTCTCTCATACCCTGTTTCCCCGAAGATAAGACCTAGCGTGATTGTCGGTGATGGCTGCAATATAAGCCCTACACCCCAAATAAGCCCTAGTTAAAGTCCTTGTAGGTCTTATTTTCAGGGCAGGGCTTATTTTCAGGAAAACAGGGTAGGGCTTATTTGGGGGGTAGGGCTTATATTGCAGCCATCACCGACAATCACGCTAGGTCTTATTTTTGGGGAAACAGGGTAGAAAAAAAATGCCACAAGCTTAGTGCATCATGCACACTGGTAGTATAGCCCTGCTGAAGGACGCCCTGGAGGTTAGCTGCATTTAGAAGGCATAGGTGCACCATCCAGCCCCACTGCTAGCGGCCTGTAAAACTCTATGAGAGGCTGATAGCTGCTGCGGCTGGTGGTGCACCGAGTGCTACTAATGTGTAGGGCAGTATCCACCCAGGGACAAATGCTTAGAATACAAGAGGTCCATCATCCAGGCACAGATACCTGGACGCATACTGCCCTAAAAATTTGTACCATTTAGTGCACTGTCCAGCAACAGCAGCTGTCAGCCTCTCATGTAGTTTAACAGGCTGCTGGCAGTGGGGCTGAATAGTACCTACCTACGCCTTCTGCCCACACCTCATGAGCCAAGGCTAAACATCCAGTGTGCATGGGGCCTAAAAAGTAAAACCACCTTAACCACTTGCCGACCGCCGCATGTACAAATACATCGGTAAAATGGTACGGCTGGGCAAATGGGCGTACAGGTACGTCCCTTTGAATTTGCTGCCGTGTGGTCACGTGCGCGACCCTGCCGGGAGTTTCGTGAGTCGGATCGTGGGTCCCGCGGACTCAATCGGGATACCCGCGATCATCTCACGGAGCTGAAGAACGGGGAGATGCTAATGTAAACAAGCATCTCCCCGTTCTGCCTAATGACACTGTCACTGATCATAGCTCCCTGTGATCGGGAGCTATGATCAGTGAAGTGTCGTTCGTAGCCCATCCCCCTAACAGTTAGAAACACTCCCCAGGACACACTTAACCCCTCCCTAGCCCCCTAGTGGTTAACCCCTTCACTGCCAGTGTAATTTTTACAGTAATCAATGCAATTTTATTGCACCGATCGCTGTAAAAGTGACAATGGTCCTAAAAATGTGTCAAAATTGTCCGATGCGTCCACCATAATGTCGCAGTCACGATAAAAATCGCAGATCGCCGCCATTACTAGTAAAAAAAAAATTATTAATAAAAATACCAAAAGACGCTATAACTTTTGCGCAAACCAATCAACGCTTATTGCGATTTTTTTTACCAAAAATATGTAGAAAAATATATATCGGCCTAAACTGAGGAAAAAAATAGTTTTTTTTATATATTTTTGAGAGACATTTATTATAGCAAAAAGTATAAAATAATGCGTTTTTTTCAAAATTGTCGCTCTATTTTTGTTTATAGCGCAAAAAATAAAAACCGCAGAGGTGATCAAATACCACCAAAAGAAAGCTCTATTTGTGGGAAAAAAAGGACATCAATTTTGTTTGGGAGCCACGTCGCACGACTGCACAATTGTCAGTTAAAGCGACGCAGTGCCGAATCGCAAAAAGTGCTCTGGTCTTTGGCCAGCCAAATGGTCCGGGGCTTAAGTGGTAAGGTGTATCTAAACTCAAAATACGAACATGTTAAATATTGCAAATCTACAGTCCTTAGATGTGGTGGCTAAAATAGTTTTCTTTTTTCAGGACTTTTTCTCTTTATTTTCACCTGGTAATCCTGACACTAACATGCTTTCTGTCCTAGGGTGGCTACTCTTATGCCGCGTACACACGGTCGGACTTTTCGGCTACAAAAGTCCAGCAGCCTGTCCGACAGACTTTCGATGGACTTTTGGTGGACTTGCGGCAGACTTTCTTACGAACGGACTTGCCTACATACAATCACACAAAAGTCCGACGGATTCGTACGTGATGACGTACACCGGACTAAAATAAGGAAGTTCATAGCCAGTAGCCAATAGCTGCCCTAGCGTGGGTTTTTGGCCGTCGGACTAGCATACAGACGAGCGGATTTCTGGGTCTGGCGTAGTTACGACGTAAAGATTTGAAGCATGTTTCAAATCTAAAGTCCGTCAGATTTGCAGCTGGAAAAGTCTGCTGAAAGTCCGGGGAAGCCCACACACGATTGGATTGTCAGCCAGCTTTAGTCCGTCGGCGTCCGTCGGACTTTTGTAGACAAAAAGTCCGACCGTGTGTACGCGGCATTAAGCCTGCTATATACAACTTGATTTTTGGGCAGGTGCAAAATCATTGGACAAACAGTCATATGCATTCATCATTCGGGTATTCAAAGAGCTGCAAGTGCCAGCTAATTAAATACAATAGCCATCATAAGAGATTCCTCTATCCACATTGTTTAGCGTGATTATGAGGAATTTCTTAGCCTTCTCTTGTTCAGCTTGTGGGATGAAAAAAAAAACAAAAAAAACTATACATGTATATGGCTACCCCTAGGCCTTGATCACATGGGCAGACAGAAAGCAGTAAAAACAGGCAGTTGATCCCAATTTTCTAATACCCCAGGACTGTCAACTTACCATATGCAATGGCCAACAACAAAAATTATACAGCAACAGGTCAACAGGTATTTTCTGAACTTTTAATAAATGTTCTTGGCCTGAAGAAAGAGAACTAAAGCAACCACCACATAAAAGAACTAGTAGGCTGCAATATATTATATTTTTGTTCTTGTATTTAGATATACTTTTGTTCATAGTGCTCACAAGGTCCACACTTCTGGTTCACAGTAAGTAGGCCCATAGGCTGGTTCTGGGTGCAGCCATCTTTGATCTAGCTGCAGTGGTCCCAGCAGCCACTGAGCTGTCAGTCAAGTGACACTCTTTGGTATTCCCAAGCATGTGAGATGTCTCTTTGTTTGGATGTAAGCTCCCAATAAAAACACACATTCATAAGATATATCCTTAGATAGTCACAGGATGGAGCTCTGGTAAGTGAAGGTGTCATTGGTGGTGTATAATCGTGGGCACAATGCTGGCCCTATACTGCTGTTGTCTGCACTCTCATTGAGCACACTCCTGCTGTCAGCTTTTTTAGAAAGCAACGTGAGACTGAGTTGGGAGCTGGACAATCCCAGCACTGATGTAAGAGGGAGGGGAAGAGCAGCAGCTGTGGCCAGAACACCAAAGGATCTGCCACTTTCATTGCCTATAGAAAAAAAGAAAACAATTGTTTGCAAAGATGTCAGCACACATCATACACTACAAGGGTTTAAAAAGCCCTGTGGTGACGGGGGCTTTTCAAAAAAAACATTATAGTTCATGAGAACATTTTCAGAGATGCCATGGTTAGTCAGTTTTTGAAAATGCCAGTTCCCTGGCTGTCTATGACTTTAATATGTATGCGTCACAGACCCGGAACAAGCATGCAGCAAATGAAAGTCAGAGAAAAGTCTGAATTCTTTATATCTATACTCATTCAAGATTAGTGATTCAGAAAGTCATGAAGCATCAGCATATGGCTATATTTATATGGGTGAGGGGGTGCGAATAGTTTGTTGTGTTTAAAGGTGTATGTAGCTGCACTCTGTGCTATGACAGCATGCAAACCCCCAGATTGGCTGCGGACAATGTTCATGTGGCCAGAAACTCAGGAGAAATGCCATCCCTGGACGCTCACTGTCTGCATCCAGAGTCGGTCACAGGCTCTGTTCGCATTTAACGGCTCAGATGAAGAGTTGCGTGTAAACAGCGGTGGCAGCTGTACGGAGTACAAATCTGACAGCAGTCCCTGACAGCTGCTGCTGTTTGTGCACAGTGTGTGCATGCAGCATTTAAAACAGCCACCAAAAATTTACCAATTTGTGCCCGGTGGCAGACCGTTAGCACTTTCAAAAACAGAGGACAGCAAGGTCAGCCTACGTGTTTTTCTTGTGACAGGTGTACTTAAAGCGGAAGTAAACCCATCCATAAAACAGTTTCATTTACGGCACCTGCCAGGTATGTAGCACTCCCATTGGTTGTGTTCTCAACCAAACTGTCACACTATCCAATGGCTGGTGTCATCACTGATCACATGTGCAGCATCATGGCAGTTGTAGATTAAACAGAGGCAAAGATGGCAGCTTCCTTGGCTGAAAATGATAGGGGGGTTTACTTACACTTTAAGGGCTCCTTCACACCATACATGCATGAAAACTGATGGGAAAACCGACATTAGTTTTCATCAGTTTTCATGCACGCTGACATCATTTTTCATGCGTGTCAGTTATGTGCCCTAGTCACACCAATGTTGATGTCATGTCAGTTTTTTTCCCGTGCAGAAGAAATCTACACGTGATACCAGTGTTGTGGTGTGAACAGGGCACATAGAAGACAATTATTTTTTTGTGCCCTTGCAGAAAACGTGCAGAAAAACGAATGTCTCTGCGACATGGTGTGAACGAGGCCTCAATCATAGTAAAGGAACACTATAGTATAAAAAAACACTTATTAAGTCAGTTCTTTTCCTGGGCAGCAAGCCCTTGATTAGGAGTGTCCATTATGCAATCTGGCTGCTTTGTCCTGAAAACTAAAATTCTAATTACCCGAGGGTACAATTATGTTTCTAGAGAATCTCAACTCGCCCCCCTGAAACATGTCCACACTCCATCTGCCCTTTGTGTGATTTCCAAACAGCTGTCCCATCCAAAAATGGGGCATGCAATATGACTCTAATACAACTACAGTTAGCAGTTTGTGTTGGTTACTCTTGCTCTGACACTTCTCTGATTTTACCAGAAAATACAGGAATACCGGCTCTCAAATTTTAAATTTCAGTTGGTACACAGAGAACGATTAGAAATCTATACCAAGAATGCTCATGGAACAGTTTAGAATGTGGAAGAGTTGGGCCTCTTTCACACCGACATCTGAGCTCATGCAGTGCAAAATCCAGTGTATTCCCCCCCCCCCCCCCCTTGGAAAGCTCAGTAACTGCGTACAGCCACTCATTGACATGAATGGTTGAGCGCGGCTGTACTCCAGTATATGGCCTAAGTCGTAGGCCTAAATCGAAATAAACACAGGGACAATGCTGACCAATCAGAATCCATCTGGTTCGTCCTTGCAGAGCTGGGCAGAGAGAAAGCAGCAGGGATATCAAATCTCTGGACCGGTGGAGCGCCTTCAGAGCTCAGGATCATGGGAGGAAAGTACAGCGGGGACTGAGGGGGTGGGGGTTCAGTGTTAGGTTACTTTTACAGATTTTCTGTGAAGGTGAACTAACACTTTAAGGACCCCTTTGGGTCTCTCTGATGTGTTACATTACCTAATACATTTATTTAATTCATTTGCATTAGCAGACAACACACCACATGTGTGTGTGCTCCCAGTTGGAACTGAAGTTGAATGTCCCTGTGAGTGCCAGTAAAAATAAACATGTGAACACGGATCATGTGACTGCTGTAAAAGCCAATCACAGCCATCATATGATGGCAAAGTTGCGCTGCCTCCTGGGCACTAAAGCCCACTTAAAGACCCACCAGGATGCGATGCAGCTTCTCTATCATGTGGTGGCTATGATTGGCTCTCACACATCAGGGAGCCCATCACTATGGCTCCCGTTCAAAAGCCGTGACTGACAGCTGTCAGTGACAGCTTGGTCATTGTGCTGGTTCGCTCTCAGCACTCATCCTCAGGCTGCCATGGGTGCATATTTGCTGTAGCTGGGCATTAAAGGTTAAGGGTTGATTTACTAAAACTCTAGAGTGCAAAATCTGGTGCAGCTCTGCATGCAAATCAATCAGCTTTCAGGTTTTTTTGTGAAAACGTAAGCAGGCCATACACGGTCGAATTTCAAACGAATTTTCTTTTCAAAATCAGAAAGTTCGTTTTTTTTGGTGATCCGATGATGTCACCATTGATTTTCGAAATTCGGCCGACCAAGCCTTCAATTTCACCGCATGTTGCTACAGAAAAGAATTTTCTTGGCCGGGAATCTGCTTTTCTCTCCGTAAATTTTCTTTTCTTATTACATTTCTCGCACGATTCTCCCAACATTGATTAGAAAATCGTTCGTTTTTCTAAAAATTTCCAACATGTCCGATTCCTCAAATTTGATTGCCGCACGAAAATCGGCCGTTGTTGCAGCCCACTAATGGTGCGAAATTCATGCGAAAATTCTTTCATACGATTTTCGAAAGAAAATTCTTACGAAATTCGAACCGTGTATGGCCGGCATTAATTGAACAAGATGAAGTTAGAGGCTGATTGGCTACCATGCACAGCTGCATCAGATTTTGTACTCTCCAGGTTTAGTAAATCAACCCCCATTGTACAAAACAAACCGTAAATATCACAAAACTTGTTTATATGTGTGCTTCATATCATAGAGCTAACTAGACATGTGCACACTGAAATATTTCGTTTCGGAATTTCGTTTTCGTCCAAAAAATACATTTATTTAGTTACTCCCGAAATTCGTTGTTATTTATTTCGTTTTTCGTTAAAAATTGCATTCGTCCGAAAATCCTAATTAAGGTCGAATCTGTCATTGAATGCTTATGGTGTCTGTCGAATGTTCAAAGAAGATTCGACGGAGCAGCTAAACTGTGCGACGCCATATAGTTTACCTGCTCCGTCGAATCTTCTTAGAACTTTCAACAGACACCATAAGCCAAAGTACTGTGTACTTAGTTCTAGCTATTTTACTGCTCCTCCTCTTTGGTTACAATCAGCCAATAACATTCATCATCATCATCATTATTTTTATTTATCTTTCCTCCCCTACGTCGAATCTTTCCTCTCCTACGTCGAATCTTTCCACCCCTACGTCGAATCTTTTCTCCCTACGTCGAATCTTTCCTCCCCTATGTCGAATATTTCCTCCCCTACGTCGAATCTTTCCTCCCCTACGTCGAATCTTTCCTCCCCTACGTCGAATCTTTCCTCCCCTACGTCGAATCTTTCCTCCCCTACGTCGAATCTTTCCTCCCCTACGTCGAATCTTTTCTCTCTATGTAGAATAATCTTGGACTAATAGAGCTAAGGTTAGGCACATTCGACTACAGGTTTGATGGACACAGATTGTTATTGTCATCATCATGTCGAATCTCCTATCTATATCGAACTGTTGTAGCAACGAAAACGAAAATAAAGCATTTGTTTATATCGGATCTTTCGTTTTTCGGACTCTGCACTTTCGTTATCGTTTGTTAAAACGATAACGAAAATACCTGAAATTCGGACGAAAATGCATTCGGACGAAAACGAATGCACATGTCTAGAGCTAACATAAGACTATCTATGAGTGCTCAAGAAGACAATGAACTTTATGTCGGAATACTAAAGCTGAATTTCTTTTTTCTTGGTAAATATTGCAAATGTCAAGAATCCAGTTACAATCATACGTTTGCCCTTTCCTGTTCCATAGAGCTTTCTGTGGTCTGACAAAAAGGACAAAGTCCCATATTTGGTAGGCCTGCCAAAACACTCAGAAAATATGTTCTTGCCCATTTCCTTTACTTCTATCAACTGTATTATACTTAGATGTATCATTCTCCCAGGCCTTTTACCTAAAACACAATAACCCCTTTAGAAGAGAAGAGATTTGCAAATTACATTTAGATATACAATGTTATACACATTTACAAATTACAAATCCCTAAACTGTATATATATATAGATATAGATATAGATAGATAGATAGATAGATAGATAGATAGATAGATAGATAGATAGATAGATAGATAGATAGATAGATAGATAGATAGATAGATAGATAGATAGATAGATAGATACATAGATACATAGATACATAGATAGATAGATAGATGATAGATAAATAGATAGATAGATAGATAGATAGATAGATAGATAGATGATAGATAAATAGATAGATAGATAGATAGATAGATAGATAGATAGATAGATAGATAGATAGATAGATAGATATCTCTATATATATATATATATATATATATAGAGAGAGAGAGATCTCTCTCTCTCTCTCTCTCTCTCTCTCTCTCTCTCTCTCTCTCTCTCTCTCTCTCTCTCTCTCTCTCTCTCTCTCTCTCTCTCTCTCTCTCTCTCTATATATATATAAATATTTCAAGAGCTGACAATATGTGTAGTGATTGCAGGGAGATGTCACACATGCCATAATGCTGGGGCCATGGTCTTAAAAGTTCCACTGTTATGACCATAACTTTGTTATGATAAAACCATTAACTTGTGATAAAGATGTGTTGGTGATATAAGGTATATTCTTCTCTGTGGTTGAACAGCAGCATCCACTTGCAACTATCATCGCTAAAGCTCCACCATCGAGACTGAGGTCCAAGATGCAGGATTGTCCCTGCAAATCCGGGACAGTTTACACCTATGCTCTTGAGGTGGATATGCATAGATCTCATATGGTTTAAGTACCTTGTATATACCATAATTTTGTATTTCATATTATTATTTTACATGATTTATGTAGCGCTTTAAACACAATAAAAGGAGGCAGCACTGTTACAATATAATTCAAGACATGAGGGTAAGGAGGGTCCTGCTTGTGAGAGTTTACAATCTAAAGGGAATGAGAGAGAAGGAAGTATATCTCTTAATTTATGTCTGTTCTCTCTACAAACTGGGCAATCGTTCTCACCAGCTGTCCTGTTACTATGGGCTGTGTGATGTGTTTTTATGCAGAATGGGAAGGAAATATTGAATCATCCTGTTACTTTAATTAATAGCTGCAGCACTACATGACTAAAAACGATATTTTATCACATATCCTATTGTCTTCACTTGTTTCCCCTAATATGCATGTACACCCTAACTGTGAACTTCTCTTATTTGCTACATTTTGTTCTATTAAATATGTCATTGAAAGCATTTAGTTAAATATGTTTGATAAGTGCATAAAATATACCGATTTCTCCTGCTAGAAATCTTGGAATCTGATCAATTCTAGCGCTCTATGCCTCTATTGAGTGTTTTCAGTTAGCATTGCTCCCAGCTCATTATCTCTCTCTGTCCTAGGGTGCCAACACCGCTCCTCTATAAATACAGTACATTTATACATAGCTATATTGGTCCAGTGTAACTATGCATATACCATACCTGTGGGATCCTTCTAGATGCTGGAAATCACTATAGTAGACACCAGTACTGCAATGGTCTCCACTAGCTTTTAGGTGCCATGCCAAACAGCTGTCCTACTGCTTCATGAACACAGGAGGTCAACCACTTGGCAATCAGCCAATCAGAGAATGCTTTGCATTTTCTCAAAAAATGCAAAGCATTCTCTGATTGGACAAGGTGGAGAGTGTGACATAACCGCCACCCCCCCCCCCCCTTTCTCCACTTCGTCTAATTAGAGAATGCTTTTCATTCATTGAGAAAACGCAATGCATTCTCTGGCTGGCAACTTGTGCAGAGTTGCCAACCTCCTGTGTCCTAAATGCAGTAGGGCAGTTAACATGGGACCCAGAAACTAGTGCCAATCATTGTGATTTCCATCATGTAGAGGAGTCCCACAGGTATGGCATATGCATAGTCACATTGGTCCAAGCAGGACCAATATAACTATGGCCTTCAGATCATGTTTGCCATTTGAAAAATTATCTGATCCACTGATGTATCTTTCATACTCTTTACCCACATAGCTACTGTGTTGGTATGCATATAGGCCACACTGTGATCACGTTCCAGTAATGTAGAGGTGCCAGCTCAGGATCTTATCACTGCTTTTGCAGCCAACCTTCAAGGATGCATTATGTACATTAGGTGTCCTCAGCAGGTTAAAAAGGAGGGTTTACTATAGCTCACAGGGGCAAATTATAGCTAGTGGGTAGACTTATGCCCTGTACACACGGTCTGATTTTCCGACGGAAAATGTGTGATAGGACCTTGTTGTCGGAAATTCCGACCGTGTGTTGGCTCCATCACACATTTTCCATCGGATTTTCCGACACACAAAGTTTGAGAGCAGGCTATAAAATTTTCCGACAACAAAATCCGTTGTCGGAAATTCCGATCGCGTGTACACAAATCCGACGCACAAAGTGCCACGTATGCTCAGAATAAATAAAGAGATGAAAGCTATTGGCCACTGCCCCGTTTATAGTCCCGACGTACGTGTTTTACGTCACCGCGTTCAGAATGATCGGATTTTCCGACAACTTTGTGTGACCGTGTGTATGCAAGACAAGTTTGAGCCAACATCCGTCGGAAAAAATCCTAGGATTTTGTTGTCGGAATGTCCGATCAATGTCCAACCGTGTGTACGGGGCATAACAATCCAGAGATTAGATGACATGAGACTGAGAATTAACCAGTGAGTTGACAGTTTAACCCTACTAGATTAGTAATCTAGTAGGGTTAAAACCTAGCAAGGACTAGAAGTATATAACAGAAGTGTATAGCCAGGACTTTTGGAAATCAGAGGAGAGTGCCAACAAGTAATCCAAATTAACAGCCAAGATCTGCAACTTTCATGCGAGGTCAGGACAATCCAGGTCACCAGTAGAGTCAATCCAAGAAACAACAAAGAGCCAAAGCCAGCTAACTAGCTCTATGATGGGCAACCTGAGAATGGTCATATTCTCTTTTATGTTCCAATCACTATAATCAACAATACCTGCGAATTGTGTAGGTGTGCTCTGCCATACTTCTGAATGTCAACATTAGGCCTGCTGGCATGAAGGGAATGCTGCTATAAACTTAGCACTGGGAGAGCCTTTAAAATCATGAGCCAAAGAGGACCAACCTGCAGAAGATAACTTGGTGACAAATCTCACCGCTGATATCTGGCCACAACATGAATGACTGCTTAGCTGGATAAAACCATGACAACATTCAATCACAAAGGGAAACAGTGGTGAACATTTCCTGTACAATCATTTTAAGTAAAAGTTTCAATAACAGAGTACAAGAGAAGACAAGTGTAAGCAAATTCAGGATAATAGAGATACAAATGTACAATATGGCCAGGCGGTATTGCTTTATAGTTCTTGATAATTGTACCATAAAGTGTCAGGAAACAATAGTCTCCAAACTTGTGCCGCATAACCTGTGGGGTTGTAATGGTATACATTTCAACAATCTAATCCTGTCCTGCCCACAAAGTCCAATATCGCCTAAACCAAGATTGAACAGAATGTGATTTTGTGTAAGCAACGGAACATAAAAAAAGGGGATTGAGCTGTGATGGTTCGAGGACAGATTTGAAACAGTGGTGAACATTTCCATGTTCCATTTTCATTTCAATTGCAACGGTGCCTAGCATACAAACTGAAAATCATTTGATGCTCACGTTTATCAAATTAAAGCTATAAAAGACAAAACAGGCATCTTCTAAAAATGGCAGCTAATTCATCTGTATAATGGGGAAAAAGTTAGTCCTTAAAGACACTGTGACTGGCTCCACCCTGAATGTCCCTTAAAAGTCTCTATTCTTCCCCTCCATGACCCACTTATACTTACCTTAGCAAGGCTTCACTGAATTCTCTATAAGCTCTGTGTCAGGAGTTTACGTGTGGTAATCCTCCTCCTCCTCCCTTAAGGTTGTTCAGGCTTAGGGAAGGCTGCGCAGGCCCAAGCACTGTATCTAGGAATAGGTAACTGGATATCCCATAAAGGAACATATGGAGTGTTTTCTGGGGGTTCCTCTGAAATACCAGAGGGACAGGAAAATGCAGGGAATGTGAATAAAGGTAAGTCTGAGGCAAGCTGTTTAGAGAGCTAAAGAGGTAATCCTAAAAGGACAAAATTAGGAAAATGATTGTTTTATGCCCACCGGCTCACCCCTGTTCAGGGGTGTGGATCCTGCACCTCAACACAGACCAAGACTGTATTAAGGAATAAAGTTCCTAAAAAGCAGGTGCTATCAATGGTTCAACCGGTATGACAATAAAAAAATTACCTTCATTGACAGCGCATTACATTGCCTCCTCAACACCTGTCAATTACCTCTGAAGCGTGATCCAAGGGCGGATCATGCTTCAGAGGAAAGGTAGATTTAGACGCACATCTATGTCTACCTTTATGGTTAATGTGCTGCACAAGTGTTCCATAAACGTTAGCTTCTGGTTCAGGCAAACACTTTGTTGTGTTTATATCATAAGGGGAGTGAGAAAAAGACCTGCACTGACAAATGCTTCTGTACAGTGTGTCCAAATAGCACAGATCATAGTGGGGTTCTCAGGCACCCTGTGCCCCTAATGGACACAAGGTGATTTACACATAAGAGGATCCGGGGAAGCTGGACACAGAGTTTCCAGAGCTCTCCAAGGTAAGCTGAGTTCCACAAACCCCCCACCCAAATTGACTCCTGTCACAGAGCCAATTATCATTGGGAATTTTCTAACCAGTCCAATCAATCTATTTATACCACAAGACTGAAAGCTAGGTGGTGCATGGGACCCAGACTTGAGATTGTTACTGTTCCCCAAAAACAACTGGATTGTGCTTTGGTTTTATGTGTTAGTATTGGAGCCGTTATGGATAGAAATATACTGTATAAGGAATCTGTCAGGATACCACTAATAACATATTTTTGAAGATGCATGCTCTATGGCTGTTATCCTTAATCTATCTTCCCTACTTGGTGGGTCACTGACCTAGGACAAGCACCTGACCTGATTGACCTAATTGAGTCATCAATTGATGGGAAACCTGCTGCAGGTCAGTGGCCCACCAAAGCGAGGAAGAAAAAATAAGGATTACAGATCAATATCAGGCACTTTAATAGCAGTGGCAGATTTCATGTTTCTAAAAATAATAAATGCACACGTTTTTTGCAGGTTAAAAAAGGTGCATTTATTATTTAATTACACAGGAGCCTCCAAAGCAATATACCCACAATCAGTGTCAGGCTCCTGCAGACACTTCTTACAGCTCTCTGTCCAGACCTTCATACTGTCAATTACTGAGCTGCAGGATGTGTCAATGGACTATGAATGTTCTGATCATAGTCAATTGAGAACTACAAAATGCTCCTGCTCCTGGACACACTGGCAGTGTTTTTTTTTTCTGCTTCTCTAAACGAAAAAGTGCACTTGCTCCAGAACTTAGTAAATTATTTTCCTTGCATGTGATTAACTATTCTTTGCAAAGTATAGTCTTGACTAATTATATAAGTTCTGGAGCAACTACACTTGCGGAGTGCACAGCCCCAATGTGTGCATGGACATATAGGCTAACATGCAGGGGCATTTAGAGGCAGGAAAAAAAAACACCAGACAGCCTTGGAAGCAGCAGAAAAAAAATGTCCAGTGTGCATGAAGGCTTAGTGATATATGTGGAATATAAGATTGATTTAATAAATACGGATACTAGGGTTTCCCGCTATGATATACACTATATTACCAAAAGTATAGGAACACATGCCTTTATACGCACATGAACTTTAATGGCATCCCAGTCTTAGTCCGTAGGGTTCAATATTGAGTTGGCCCACCCTTTGCAGCTATAACAGCTTCAATTCTTCTGGGAAGTCTGTCCACAGGGTTTAGGAGTGTGTCTATAGGAATGTTTGACCATTCTTCCAGAAGCGCATTTGTGAGGTCAGGCACTGATGTGGACAAGAAGGCCTGGTTTGGCAGTCTCCGCACTAATTCCCCCCAAAGGTGTTCTATCGAGTTGAGGTCAGGACTCTGCGCAGGCCAGTCAAGTTCCTTCACCCCAAACTCACTCATTCGTGTCTTTATGAACCTTACTTTGGGCAATGGTCCAAATCATTTGGTGGAGAACGGATTATTGTGTGGGGTTGTTTTTCAGGGCTTGGGTTTGGCCCCTTAGTTCCAGTGAAGGGAACTCTTAAGACGTCAGCATACCAAGACATTTTGGACAATTTCATGTTCTCAAGTTTGTGGGAACAGTTTGGGGATGGCCCCTTCCTGTTCCAAAATGACTCTGCGCACCAGTGCACAAAGCAAGGTCCATAAAGACATGGATGAGCGAGTTTGGGGGTGGAGGACTGGCCTGCACAGAGACCTGACCTCAACCCAATAGAACACATTTAGGATAAATTAGAGCGGAGACTTTGAGCCAGCCTTCTTGTCCACATCAGTGCCTGACCTCACAAATGCGCTTCTGGAAGAATGATCAAACATTCCCATAGACACACTCCTAAACCTTGTGGACAGCCTTCCCAGAAGAGTTGAAGCTGTTATAGCTGCAAATTGAGGGCCAACTCAATACTGAACCCTACGGACTAAGACTGGAATGCCATTAAAGTTCATGTGCGTGTAAAGGCAGGATTCATAATACTTTTGGTAATATAGTATATTTAAACACCCAGTTGTTTAAGGGGCTAAGGCTTTGTCCTGTTTTCAATTTTTGGCCAATATGTGTGCATTTTATGCATTTTTATATGTTTCTTCTGCATAGTTTTGAATAAAATAAGCTATATGGTTAAGTATAGTAGGTTGTCACTGGAGTGTTCCCAACTACATTTCACCCATTGTTTATACCATATATGTAGAGGATGTGGTGGATCTGATCCTAAGCCACGTTTGTATTGTTTCAGTTTTGCATGATAATGACAATACTGGCGTCTCCTCTCAGTTTATCATCCCCGAATGAATCACTATTTTTTTTTTTAAATACTGTATATAGTTGAGACTTAGAGGACTGTCAATTTCAGTATTACTTGGTAGTGCCAGCAGCATAACACCAATAATCTTTTTCACTGCCTAAAAAGATGGCATTCTGACCACCACTGTAAGGGACATCTTCCCACTGACGACCAATGTAAGTGGCATTCTTCTCACTGACCACCAATGTAAGTGGTATTCTTCTCACTGACCACCAATGTAAGTGGTATTCTTTTCACTGACCACCAATGTAAGTGGCATTCTTCACACTGACCACCAATATAAAGGACATCTTCCCACTGACCACCAATGTAAGCGGTATTCTTCTCACTGACCACCAATGTAAGTGGTATTCTTCTCACTGACCACCAATGTAAGTGGTATTCTTCCCATTGACAACCAATGTAAGTGGCATTCTTCCCACTGACCACCAATATAAAGGACATCTTCCCACTGACCACCAATGTAAGTGGCATTCTTCCCACTGACCACCAATATAAAGGACATCTTCCCACTGACCACCAATGTAAGTGGCATTCTTCCCACTGACCACCAATATAAAGGACATCTCACTGACCACCAAGTGAATAAGTGGTATTCTTCCCACTGACAACCAATGTAAGAGGTATTCTTCCCACTGACCACCAATGTAAGTGGTATTCTTCCCACTGACCACCAATGTAAGGAACATTCTTCTCACTGACTACCAATGTAAGGGGCATTCTTCCCATTGGCTGTTGGTAAATTTGTTTTTAAAGGGGTTCCCCAAGACCCCAAATTATATTAACGGTTTCTCTGGGGTAGGAAGGTTGAGAAAACCTGGCTCAGAGAGTATAACTCTGCAGTAAGTGCCCATGTTTCAATTACTGGAGAGAAAAATTCTTATAATACAGTAAAGTTTTTTGGCAAGGATCAACTTATTTTTTATCTTTTTATTTTTATCTAAACTGCCATATATTCAGACTAGCCAAAATGTGTTTCTAATTTTGGATGTAGGATTCACTCTTTCTGGCCAGGTGACCACTGTCTTCGAGAAAGAAATGAAGGGGAAATCTTAAATTATTCAGTTGTCACCAGAACAGGAGGATATGGCAAATCTCCCACTGGGGACACCCGTTGTGGTGACAGATGCCAAAAGCAGTGATTTCCCCTGACTTTACTTCCTGCTGTGTCTCCTGGACAGGAAATGAAGGACAACAGGGACACGAGCCACAAAAAAGACATCCTAGAGGTTGTAACCCTTCTTCATTCTATCAAAATCTAAATAAGTTTTTTGCTGGAATTCCACTCTAACTGAATGTAAAAAAGAATGACAATTTAATTATCACTTACTTGCAGATATCCTGTAATTTCATATGTTCTTGTCCTTAAATACCCCAGACAAGGTAACCATGTTTTATCTTTTCAGAACACTTAAGCAAAATTACGCTGTCTGGACATTCAATGTTTCCATAAAATTATTTATATGGCTTTGGTAGGGGTGGCTTTTTACACATAATTTGTCTTTAGATCAGTTTTATCTACAGAAATGAACATTTTCCATTTTCCCATCTTGCTTTCAGCATACAAAGTGTGTTATCACCAGTTCTTCTTCTGTTTCCTTCCTTCCATAACTCTATTCACTAAGGGATTGACTTGCTAAAGATCAAGTTAAAATCATCTCTTTCATGTTCTTTGTGCATTTTTTTTTTTTTTTTTAGCTTTTTTCTCTTCCTAGAGGGACATTTAAACAGATGTAAAGCCGCTTCACTTTTAAACTTTTTGTGGTCTTTCTTATAGTTAATCCAGCATTTCCCAACACTTAACTGCCTTGGTTAAAAAGGGTCTTTAGTCTGTTAACATAAACCTATGTAACAGTCTGGCTTGGGTGGACGAAATAAGTTGGAAGGGCTGAATTATTAACCTTTCCAGGTGAAAATGCTGCTGCAGTCTCCCTCTTGTGCTTATCGCACTGGCTAAAGCTTAGACATGTGGTCACATGACCTCTGCTAAAGAAAAGAATCTGAGTTCAGATTGGTTGATCCAGCCTTAGCAGAGATCATGAGACCAAAAACCTTGACTTTCGCTTACGTGAAGCAATAGAAGGAACTTGTACAGCTTTCAGGAAAGGTGCAGTGCCTTGAAAAAGTATTCATACCCCTTGAAATGTTCCACATTTTGTCATTTTATAACCAAAAACATAAATGTATTTTACTGGGATTTTATGTGATAGATGAACACAAAGTGGCACATAAGTGTGAAATGGAAAGAAAAATTATAAATGGTTTTCAACACTTTTTAGAGGTAAATATCTGAAAATTGCGGTGTGCATTTGTATTTAGCCCCCTTTACTCTGATACTCCTAACGAAAATCTAGTGGAACCAATTGCCTTCAAAAGTCACATAATTAGTAAATAGAGTCCACCTGTGTAATTTAATCTCAGTATAAATACAGCTGTTCTGTGAAGCCCTCAGAGGTTTGTTAGAGAACCTTTGTGAGCAAACAGCATCATGAAGGCCAAGGAAGACACCAGACAGGTCAGGGATAAAGTTGTGGAGAAGTTTAAAGCAGGGTTAGGTTCTAAAAAAATATCCCAAGCTTTAAACATCTCACGGAGTACTGTTCAATCCATCATCCGAAAATGGAAAGAGTATGGCACAACTCCAAACCTACCAAGACATGGCCGTCCACCTAAACTGACAGGCCGGGAAAAGAGAACATTAATCAGAGAAGCAGCCAAGAGGCCCATGGTAACTCTGGAGGAGCTGCAGAGATCCACAGCTCAGATGGGAGAATCTGTCCACAGGACAACTATTAGTCGTGCACTCCACAAGTCTGGCCTTTATGGAGGATCGGTAAGAAGAAAACCATTGTTAAGAGAAAGCCATAAGAAGTCCCGTTTGCAGTTTGTGAGAAGCCATGTGGGGGACACAGCAAACATGTGGAAGAAGGTGCTCCGGTCAGATGAGACCAAACTTGAACTTTTTGACCTAAAAGCAAAACGCTACGTGTGACGGAAAAACTAACACTGCACATCACCCTGAACACACCATCCCCACTGTGAAACATGTTGGTGGCAGCATCATGTTGTAGGGATGCTTTTCTTCAGCAGGGACAGGGAAGCTGGTCAGAGTTGATGGCAAGTTAGATGAAGAAAAACTGTTAGAGTCTGCAAAAGACTTGAGACTGGGGTGGAGGTTCACCTTCCAGCAGGACAAGCAGTCTAAACATAAAGCCAGATCTATAATGGAATCGTTTAGATCAAAGCATATTCATGTGTTAGAATGGCCCAGTCAAATTCCAGACCTAAATCCAATTGAAAATCTGTGGCAAGACTTGAAAATTGCTGTCCACAAATGCTCTTCATACAATCTGACAGAGCTTGGGCTATTTTGCACAGAAGAATGGGCAAAAATTTCACTCTCCAGATGTGCAAAGCTGGTAGAGACATCCCCAAAAAGACTTGCAGCTGTAATTGCAGCAAAAGTATTGACTCAGGGGGCTGAATACAAATGCACACCACAATTTTCAGATATTTATTTGTAAAATATTTTTTAAATCATTTATCATTTTCCCTTCACTTCACAATTATGTGCTACTTTGTGTTGGTCTATCAAATAAAATCCCAATAAAATATATTCACGTTTTTGGTTGTAACATGACAAAATGTGGAAAAATTCAAGGGGTATGAATACTTTTTCAAGGCACTGTAAGTATTCCAGGCTCAGCTCTTCTATTGCTCTTTATTTATGCCTCCAAATAAGGCTGGTAACTTGATGAAAAGTACTTGTAAGGGACAAAAGTATTTAAAGCAGGACTAAGGTCCAGCAACAAACAACTGGTAGGAGTTAGAGGTTGGTTTTTTTAACAGAAGATATACAAGTCTGTTTTGCCAAAAGCCCTTTCTCCCGGCTTCCAGCAGTTTTTTATTTTTTATGTACACTGCGGGCAAATGTGCCATGGTAATGCACAGTCACGGCTCATTTCTGTAATATGCCAGGGAGGGAACCGGGTACCATGGACGATGTAGCTCATGTGAGCATGTGCAGAAGCCGCATCATTAGCAGCCACCTAGTGGCCAGAAGAGAGCATTGTGTACATAACATTAATGAATGGCCCATGGTGCTTATGTGCAGCAGCTGGGCGTTAAGGCCTATGCATCCTGCTGCCATATAGATATATATATGCAATGAGAAGAGATTAAAAAGGTTATAGTCTGTAGAATGAAAAGACATCTGTGACTGGCTGTAACCAGTTACATAAAATATTCCACACCACACTATTAAAGTGAGCCTCTCAGAATCCTTACAAGTCTTCATGAATACATTTCTGCTATGTCACAATATACAGCAATAGTAAAAACTATCTGTATCATTAACAAAGCCCTTAATTGCCAGTCCAGTGACTTTGCTTAGGCTGAGATTACGTCATCGGTCTGCTGCAGGCACAGAACAGCATGGCCTCAGTCTTCACTCCTCCACTGGTCAGGCTGAACCTTCGTAACCTTGTGGGAAGTCATAAGGTAGTATAGGCTGCAGCAGGGGGCTGATTTGTATCAGACATCTGTGAGCACAGCCAAGAAATACACAGGAACCAGGATTCATCTCTGATCCAGCATCTCATTTCTCAAGCTTGATGCTGACCCTGGAGGATGCCTGAACAAAGATGGTGCCATCTTTTTTTGGAGTGAAATGCAAATGAAGGAATTGCCAGGGGAGTGCTGGGATCTTTGTAAGAGGTAATAACTACCTGAACGTGTTAGGCCTCATTTATATTTGTGAATAGGGCCATCATCAGTTTCCAATGGTAAGAATCTGCCAATTCTTGCAGCTGGATTACAGCAGACTGCAAACTGCTGCGCCAAGGAAGACTGTATTAAAGCAATGACAAGCTGAGAGGAGCTGCAGCTATCTGCATGTATCATCCGATCCAGTGGTTAGGAATACATGATGATTGGTCCTGAATGCAATCTGTAAACGTCCAGGGCTGATCATCTGTCCCTAACCAATGGAAGTGTGGATCGATGCAAACAATGGCTGACATCTGCAGCTCTGGTCAGCCTGTCATTGCTTTGTATAACCTCCCTAGCCGCATTTGTTCACAACCACCTGTGATTCCAGCCGCAGGAATCTGCTGAGAACTCAATTCATAAGTGTGAATGAGGCTTTACACTTACACATTACTTGGCATGCATGCAAGACTAATTAACCACTGCATATATATATAAAATTATTTATTTATTATATAAACAAAAAAAGAGCGACAATTTAGAAAAAAACACATTATTTTTTACTTTTTGCTCTAATAAATATCCCCACAAAATATATAAAAAAACACATTTCTTTCTCAGTTTAGGCTGATATGTATTCTTCTACATATTTTTGGTAAAAAAAAAAAATCGCAATAAACGTATATTGATTTGTTTGCGCAAAAGTTAAAAAATAAGGGATAGATTTAGAGCATTTTTTATTAAAGTTTTTTATATTAGTATTGGCCGCGATCTGCGATTTTTATCGTGACTGTGACATTATGGCGGACACATTTGACACTATTTTGGGACCATTGTCATGTATACAGTGATCAGTGCTATAAAAATGGACTGATTACTGTGTAAATGACACTCGCAGGGAAGGGGTTAAACACTAGGGGGCAATTAAGGAGTTAAGTGTGTCCTAGGGAGTGATTCTAACTCTGGGGGGATGGGCTCACTACAACATGACAGAGATCACTGCTCCCAATAACAGGGAGCAGTAGATCTTTGTCATGTTGCTAGGCAGAACAGGTAAATGCCTTGTTTACATAGGCATCTACCGGTTCTGCCACACCGTGACACGAACGCGGGCCCCTGGAGGACATCGAGTCTGTGGGACCCGCGGGCACGGTCATGGAGTACGCAGCGGGCACGTGCCACAATGTCACAATTTAAAGGGGACGTACCTGTACGCTCATTTGCCCAGCTGTGCCATTGTGCCAACGTATATCGTCGCACGCTGGTCGGCATGTGGTTAAACTGTATCTGAGCACCACAAACTGAAAACGCCATTTAGGTTTAGAATGCCGGGAGGTGAGGCCGTGCCTATGGTCATGTAACCGCAATGACTGGCAGTCACATCGGTCACATGATCGGAAATCTACTGATCGCAACAGCGATTGGGAGCTTTCCATCAACCGCTGGTAACTGTGCCCGGAGGGCGCTCTCGGCACAGCTCTATCTGCGCTATTGCACACAAATATGCGGCCGCTCAGTGCAAAGGCCTGCCCCCTGAGAGGCTGCATATTTGCGTGTGCTCAGCGCATAGGGATTAATATTCAAAGCAAACTCACCCATCCATGTCTCCATGCTTTATTTTGTGGAGAAATCACTCTGAAAAACACAATTTTATCCGTGGCCATCTTGAGTAAGGGCAGGTGATTCATGTAGCATTTACTTCCTGAAATCCACCTGCCCTTAGCCCAGGCATGCAGGCAGGAGGGTGTGCGTAGCTGAAAAAGCCTCTCCTCCCCCCCTCTAGAAAAAAAAAAATGTCCATGAAGACCCTTGGGATGTAGGACACCACTTTGGCCTAGGTCAGAAACCATGAAGCAACTGAAGAAATGTAAAAAAAGTTTTAAAACAAGTAAATATAAAATACCTTCCTATCTATTTACTAGTGGTAGCAGCATAAGGATTAAAAATAGTTAATGGCGATTGAGAGGGTTTAGTTTGGCTTTAAGTTTCAAGTAGTTCTGTAACTACAATCTACAAACTCCTCCAATAACACATAAAATTGCATTATTGTTAGTCTTCTGACTTCGGGAAGACAAATCAAGCCAAAAAAGCCAAGCTTTACCGAAAGGGAGTCAGAAATCGACCCTTTTTTTTCAGCAACAAATATTATTTTACAGAAAGAGTAGTTAATACGTGGAAAAGACTTCCAGCAGAGGTATTTACTCAGTCAACAGTTAGGCAGATCATATATTAGTCATTTATTTTTTCAATCAATCAGCAGGTTGAACAAAAAAAGTGTCCCAATTCCCCCATCCACACATTTGAGGAGACTTCCCTGCGATCAGAATACACCCATCAGTGCTGCCCGCTATAGAGGTTGGACATTTTTCAACAGGCTGGTTGGACTGAAGCCACTCAGTAGATCAACTTCAGTCCAACCAGTTTGCCCAAACACGGATTGAAACTCAGCCAGTCCGTGGATTTATACTCAGAAATAATTGTATATAAATTAGTAAAAATGGGGCAGACCAGGGTTGCCAACCGTCAGTATATTTACAGGTAGTTCGTAAAAATCTGTGATTTTTACAACTGTCTGCAAATAAAGGGGCTGATAATTTGTCATGCTGTGTTGACTTTTTAAGTGTAAAAGAGGCAAATGACTTTTTATGGGTGTTGTCAGTGCTTCC
Organism: Lithobates septentrionalis; assembly: GCA_037952835.1. Lineage (NCBI taxonomy): Eukaryota > Metazoa > Chordata > Amphibia > Anura > Ranidae > Lithobates > Lithobates septentrionalis. Next base: position 931,203 of record JBBDGP010002032.1, read on the forward strand.
CTACTGTGTTTATACTGCTTAAATATCGGTTGTCTTCGTTTTTAATGAGTCCTGACCGTTTCCAGGTTGTCAGTAAAAGAATGTGCTCCGTCAGTAAATTTTCAGTAGAAATTGCTGCGGGAGGTTGGCAACATTGGGCAGACTTGGTGGGCCACTAATGCCGCGTACACACGAGTGGACTTTACGGCAGACTTTGCCCGGTGGACTTTTCGACGGACTTTACGACGGACTTTCTGAATGAATGGACTTGCCTACACACAATCCACCAAAGTCTGTCGAATTCGTATGTGATGACGTACGACCGGACTAAAACAAGGAAGTTCATAGCCAGTAGCCAATAGCTGCCCTAAGGTGGCTTTTTGTCCGTGGAACTAGCATACAGATGAGCGGACTTTTCGACCGGACTCGAGTTCGACGGATTGATTTAAAACATGTTTCAAATCTAAGTCCGTCTAACTTTTGAGAAAACAAAGTCCGCTGTAGCCCACACACATCGAATTGTCCGACGAAATCCAGTCCGCCGGGCAAAGTCTGCCGTAAAGTCTGCTTGTGTGTACGCGGCATTAGTCTTTTTCTTCCATCATTCTTCTATGTTTCTATGTATCAAAGTACCATGTAAGAATTCTAGTGTTTTTGACAGTTACTAAGGACACAATCTCCAGCTGCTAACAAAGACCCATTCAGTATGTCAGTGCAAAGAACAGAGGGCAACTAGGGATTTTGACCCTGGCCGCAGCCGGCATATAGCACAGCAAACAGCACTGGTGTACCTAAGAAATCACTTTCAGCAAATTTGAAACTATCCTTAGTATGCATTTCATTTTTTCATGAGCCGTTACTAAAAACAGTTTAATAACATTAACATAATTGTAATTGTGCAATTAAGTTGTTAAAGCCGACCTTCAACCTCTTTTAGCACTTTAGATATTTTTCCTCCTCTTCTCTCCGGTTACACAATTAGATATAAAAAAAAAAAAGTTTTTTCAAAATACCTGTTCTGCAGGTCCCGGCCCCCTTTCTAAAGCTTTCTAATCCAGGCAAGAATGATGTCCCCCTCTCTTTCTGAAGCCTCCTGGGATGCTTACGTCAACCATCCCAAGATGCTTCAAAACAACGTCAAGCACACTGGTCATGCGCAAGGCAATGTCATCTGGGGGCTGGAACTCAGAATGCGGCGGAGCAGCAGGTTTACACCAGACGATGGATTCACTGCCCATATGAGTATGGTTTTTTTTAGGGCAACTAGCGGTCAAGGTAAGAGAGGAAGAAAAAAAAAGACATAAAGGGAGGTAGTGAGGACCCTCTTTAACCACATACTTAGGTCTTAAAGTATATATAAACCAGCCTCTTTTCTCCTTATAAATTGCTAGGTAAGACAATAAGGAGGCAATTTCCATGAAATCCACCAAGTACAAAAATGCAATAAATATATGATTATTTTATATCTTTTTTATTTTATTGAGTGGTTTACAGGGACCAGGGAAGTGAGTGGCGCCGGTTTTCACTTACCGTAGTCTCTCACTACTTGCCACAAGACTACCTAGTGCTTAGTGCAGTGTTTACCAACTCCAGTCCTCAAGGCGCCCCAACAGGTCATTTTTTCAGGCTTTCCATTATTTTGCACAGGTGATTTGATCAGTTTCACTGCCTTAGTAACTACCACGACTGTTTCATCTGAGGGAAATCCTGAAAACATGACCTGTTGGGGTGCCTTGAGGACTGGAGTTCAGAAACACTGGCTTAGATGATAGTGAAACTCCCTACAATAGCCCCGTCAGTCAATCAATCGGATTTGAGTGCCACAGTGTGGGCAGCTGAGTATGGGACAGACAGTGCACAGTGTAGGCATGGTGGGCATTAAACTGGGTGTGGCATGCCAGGGTGACAACGGTGATACAGCAAGATGGTGATGGATAGTGTTGTCACTTTAAACCAGGAAGATGATGAAACTGTCAGGATCAACAAGTATTTTTTGGCAATGGAATGAGGAAGTGCCAAAACAAATATCAGCACATCATTGGATGTAAATGACCCAGTGGGAGAGATTTAGGCTCCATTGACACTTGTATGTCTCCAAAGTTGCACCGTCTTTGGAGTACATCTTTGGTGCAACTTTGGATGGGTGCAATTTGGATACGACTTTGGCTTTGACCAGAGATCATGGACTACTGTTGCATTGTATAACATTCAGGTAGGACTTTCATGCAACTTTTGAGGGTTAACATTGAAATCTATGGCCCTCAAGTTGCATGAAAGTCGGACCAAAGTAGTGCATGAACTACTTTGAAGTCACTGCAACTTTAAGTTGCACATATATGAATAGTTATTATTGGAAAACATAGGGAAAGACTTTTCATGCGACTTTGATGTCCAAAGTTGCAAGGCAAGTCGCACAACTGTAAGTGAAACCTTACTCAGAATCTGGTGCACCCGGTTCTGATTGCTGGTGCAATTGCATATTGTAACTGAATGTTATTAAAAATGACCTTACCTTTTCAATCTGCAGCTCTGTGATTTTCTGTAAAATACAATGCAGTAAGGCTACCTGGAGGCTTTCTGTACACAGATTGTGTACATAACGCCACCCAGATATGTCATTTCATACTATTGTGATTGGCTTACTGATTTTCCCAGAAGTCTGCACTAAGATACAAATCGGATTTTGAGTATCCTCTGCAACAAAAATGTCATTTTTGGTCAGATACGCTCAAAAGGAAATCACGTCTACAGGGACGCAGAGCCTGCAGCTTTCCTCATTAGAGCCCTGCAGATGCAGCAGCTGATTGATAATTATAAAACCACTCCCGTACACATTTAAGCTGGCCATACACCATACAATGTTCTTATTCAGTTTTCTGTAGATTTACCTTCAACTATGTAGTGCAAGGGCCTGCTTGATTGCATACAAATTGAAAGTGTTTAGGTTTGACCTCATATCATATGGTTTTGGTAAATCTAAAGGAAAGTTGTACAAGAAAATTGTATAATGTATGGCCAGCCTTTCTCTGCACATGGACATAGGCAAACAAACAGTTATTCCTTCAAAATGAGAAAAGGTAGGAGTTTGCAACACAGTTTGTTAAAATCCTTGCAATGTACATAGATCAGCCAGAAGGAAATGTTTTATTTTTCAACAAAAGTGGAGTGAAGCAGGCCATACACGGTCGAATTTCGAACAAATTTTCTTTTCAAAATCAGAAAGTTCGTTTTTTTTTGTGATCCAATGATGCCACCATTGATTTTCGAAATTTGGCCGACCAAGCCTTCAATTTCACCGCATGTTGCTACAAAAAAAGAATTTTCGTGGCCGGGAATCTTCTTTTCTCTCCGTAAATTTTCTTTTCTTATTACATTTCTCGCACGATTCTCCCATCCTTGATTCGATTATCGTCCGTTTTTCAAAACATTTCCAACATGTCCGAATCCTCAAATTTGATTGCCGCACGAAAATCGTCCATTGTTGTAGCCCACTAATGGTGCGAAATTCGTACGAAAATTCTTAGATACGATTTTCGAAAGAAAATTCTTTCGATATTTGTACCGTGTATGGCCGGCATTACTCTTTAACCTCCCTGGCGGTATGATTCTTTCTGATTTTAGGTGCTGAAAGCGGTACAATTATTTTGCATGGAAATTTGGCGTTTTATATTGTAGGTCTGTAATTCTTAACAATAACACACTTAAATCTGTCCAAACAAGAGTCTAGTAGATATCTCGGGTATGATAAAGTTTGAAACACAAAAACATAAATTATAATATAATCAATAAAAATAAATAATTAAAAAAAAAAATAATAATAATAATAAAATAAATTTCCCCACGATTCACTATCGCTCAATTCTGCAAGTGTTCTAATTTACTATCGCTGTTTTCTAGCTGGTCTAAAGCCACTTTTGACGTAAAGGGACACATTTTTGTTGCTATGGACAATCTCCAGTTTCCAGGCAGAAAGAACAGTATATATAACATAAAACTGCATGCAGGGCATGGGCCAAAGCACTGGAGACAAAAGGGATGTGAAATCATTTCATACAGTACTGTAATCTGTAAGATTACAGTACTGTATGTGTTATGATTTTTACAATTTTTTGAATTTGCCGCCAGGCTCCGCCCCCGTGCGTCGCGACGCTCGCAGGGAACGGAGCCTGGCAAGGAGAGGCTTCGGAGGAGGACGGAGCCCGCAGACACTGCGGGGAACATCGCAGGATCCTGGGGACAAGGTAAGTAAAGCCACACCAGGATCCTGCGATGTATCCCCGAGTGTGGCTCGGGGTTACTGCTAATGATCCTGAATTTTAACCCCAAGCCACACTCGGGAAAACCGCCAGGGAGGTTAAGCTTTGACAATAAAACCTGGAAGCTGATTGGTTTCGGCGCAGAGCTGCGCCAGATTTTACAAGCTCCAGTTTTAGTAAATCCCCCCCAATGGCAATTATTTTTTCTTTGGGTTTACAGACACTTACAGTTTGCATTTTTTTCACACTAGGTAATAAAACTCCATCTGTCTTATCACCAAGCATGGCGTTTGTCACAGCTGCCCTCCTCTAGTTCCAGCTCTTGCAAAAAGCAATCAATAGTGACAAAGGGCAGTTAACAACCAATCAGAATTCATCTTTCCTCCACTTGACTGCTGCAGACTGAAATCTGGTTAATAGAAGTCCTACAATTTGCTATTGTCATGAAAATAAGCAAGGATTTCCAGTTTAGTAAACTATATAAATAAATAAATAAATAAATATGGTAAGATTGATGGTAAATAAGGAGAGGGGAAAACTGATGTTCTTGACATTTTTCAATCTTGTCACATTTTCAAACCACATGCTCAGCTGCTGACACCGTGCAACAGACAGAAGGAAACACGAGAGGCTCAGACGTGCTCTCAGCTGGGATAAGATATGACAAAACACCACTTGACTACTACAAAGGACCAGCTAAATATTCAGCTGAAGGGACCCCAAGGGAAAATAAAAATATCAAATTTTCTCAAAAACAAATGTCTTCCAAAGTCTACAGTGCAATTAAGAAGAGAGGGTTCAATATTGAAGACACAAGGGACACAAGGTCATTGTATTGTTTCTGTAGGGTTGGACATACTGTATCATATCAGGCTTCTAAAATGTTCAGTTATAGAAGAACCACGAGTCCTCTTGATTTTTGCTAAAACACATGGGAAGGGATGAGGTCAGACAGCTGGTTAGACACATATTGCCTATTTCAGATTGTTGTAGAATGTAATGGGTGAATCATCCCCGGATTATCTATCAGAAGATGATTTATGATGGGATGATCTGAGTTTTCTTATTGGGAAAGCAATGGGAGCGGCCAGCATTGACGCCTACTTTAATCCCTTTATTTTTTTCAGCGGGAATGGAGGCGGAGAACGCAGTTCCTGCACCTCCAGTACTGAATGTATACAATGACAACCGATGCTGTGGTGTGATGGAGGCTCTACTGTTGCTGGCTGCTGTGGTATCTATTGTTGCTGGAGGCGATCTATTTTTGCATGCCAATCTATTGTTGCTGGTGGGGGATCTTTTGTTACTGGAGGGTCAATTGTTGCTGGAAGGGATCTACTGTCTAGGGGTGTTTTGTTGCTGCCTGCTGTAGAGTCTATTGGTGATGGCTGTTGGGAGATCTGTTGTTGCTGGGGGGGGGGGGGTCTATTGTTGCTGGGGGGGTCTCTGATGCTGACTGTGAGGGATCTATTTTATTGTTTTTCTTGTCATCAATACTAAATTCCATGCAAATTACTTAGCACTACAAAATTATACTTGACTCTATATTCTCTAAAAGGGGCTGTACTGGAAGCTGGGTAGGGGGTGGAAGCAAGGGTCAGTGCTTGGAGGTGGGTAGGGCCGTAACCAAGGGTCATTGCTCAGAGGTGGTTAGGGGAGGAACCAAGGGTCAGTGCTCGGAGGTGGGTAGGGGAGGAACCAAGGGTCAGTGCTCAGAGGTGGGTAGGGGAGGAACCAAGGGTCAGTGCTCAGAGGTGGGTAGGGGAGGAACCAAGGGTCAGTGCTCAGAGGTGGGTAGGGGAGGAACCAAGGGTCATTGCTCAGAGGTGGGTAGGGGTGGAACCAAGGGTCAGTGCTCGGAGGTGGGTAGGGGAGGAACCAAGGGTCAGTGCTCAGAGGTGGGTAGGGGAGGAACCAAGGGTCAGTGCTCAGAGGTGGGTAGGGGAGGAACCAAGGGTCAGTGCTCAGAGGTGGGTAGGGGAGGAACCAAGGGTCGGTGCTCGGAGGTGGGTAGGGGCGGAACCAAGGGTCAGTGCTCGGAGGTGGGTAGGGGCGGAACCAAGGGTCAGTGTTCAGAGGTGGGTAGGGGGCGGAGACACAAAGTGACTTAGAAGGTAGGAGTTCCTGCACCTATTCTCTGAGAAAAAAAGCACTGGCCTGACACATATGTGCGGGGTCAAAATTGTGGGCTTTAACACCTACATGCCACACATATGGATCGAAGGGCAGCTGTTGTTTAGGTGCTGTGTTCTCAGTCCAGGCCACAGATCAGTAGCCAGCAGGACCGGCTTTTGATCAGGTGACCACTGTGATAGTAATCACATGATCGCCAATCCTTCTCACACGCTCCCTGGTGCTCCAAACTTTCTAAAGGGATGCCTGGGTGAGCAGGAAGAGCTTAATATGACTGCTCCACTGCTGTCATCCTTAAGCTGGCCATACGCTGAAAGAATTTCATCCCTTTCCAAATTCCGATTAGTGGATGGCCATGCCGGCCACCTCTTGCCTGACATCCTTTGATTGAAAAGTGAAGGGAGGCAGCTGGAAAATTGTTGGTCAAACAGCTCCTGCATCCAATCAGATGCAGGTACTGTTTAGGTATTCTGACAGCTGGCAGCATCGGCTATAAGAATACAATAGCCACAACGGGAGTTTGGTCCATCCATGCTGTATAGCATGGATGGACAATCGTAGTACATATAGGGTATTCCGACACTTCATTGATACACGCTTTCTCTGGTTCAGTGTCTGGTACAAAAACAAGGATGGAGATGAAAGGGCTGGAATGTGGATCTTCAACCAAGTCAGCAATGGCAGTATCCATACATCAGTCCTGACAGGCTCACTTTAAATAGTCACAGAGTCAAAGGCACACAAGGGCCACCTGTTAGTAAATTCCATTTCATATAGGGCCTTATTTCTCAACATGTCTCTATATTGCCGCTACACACGATCGCACATTCCGACAACAAAATCCATGTTTTTTTTCCGACGGATGTTGGCTCAAACTTGTCTTGCATACACACGGTCACACAAATCTTGTCGGAAATTGCGAACGTCCAGAACGCGGTGACGTACAACACGTACGACGAGCTGAGAAAAATGAAGTTCAATAGCCAGCACGGCTCTTCTGCTTGATTCCGAGCATGCGTGGAACTTTGTGCGTCGGAATTGTGTACACACGATCGGAATTTCCGACAACGGATTTTGTTGTCGGAAAATTTGAGATCCAGATCTCAAATTTTGTTTGTCGGAAATTCCGACCGAAAATGTCCGATGGAGCCTACACAAGGAATTTCCGACAACAAGCTCCCATGGAACATTTCCAGTCGGAAAATCCGACCGTGTGTACGCGGCATATGTGTTAGATTTGATTCAAACCCGCATCCAAGTTGGCTGCATTCTAATTGGCTGCTACTGAGCAATACAGACAGTACTTACAATGTGGTAGGGCTGTTCACACAAGAACGCGATGCCGTAAAGGCGCATTCCTTGCGTGTTTCTCACACCATGTTCAAAATGCACTGCCTGTGCGATCTGCTGCAAATGTCAATATATTATTAATGGCATCCAAATGCAGATCGCAAAAGCAGTGCTATCGCGGGCACCAGATCGCGTTATGATACTACAGCACAATGTGATTTGGTGTGGCACATGTGATTTGCAAGTTGCAACACATTCAAATGAACGGGCTGTAAAAAAGTATAGTAGGGGAACGCACAGGAATCGCACAGGAACCAAGCCTGGGAATTGTCAGTATTATCTTATAATAACCAATTTGATTCAGGGCCCATTTACTACGTTTTATTTTCACACATACACTGTCAAACAAGTGTTCAACTTCTCCATAATAAAAATAGTGTATGTTCCCACCTCAAAGCTGCCAAATTAAAAAAAAAACCATCATGTCCATTTTTTGTCATTTTAGTATATTGGGAGACCCAAAGACGTCAATGGCAACACATGAAAATGCATAAAACATGCGTTTTGATGCAATGTGAACCGGTATTAACAAGCCTTGGTCAAAGGTTTTTAACCTTATTTACTCCAAATTCCAATTTCATATGCATTGAAAACGTGTTTCAACGTGTGTCAATAAACATGTTGATGCATAACAATGCACCTGCCTAATACTACAAAAAAAAACGCATGCACATAGAGCTAAATGGGCCTTCAGAGCTCATTCGCACCAGACTCGGGGCTATGCTGACAGCTATTTCCAGTGCAGCCTACATTAATAGACAAATGGGGTTTATTTACTATAAGTGGAGAGTACAAAATCGGGGGCAGCTCTGCATAGAAACCAATCAGATTTCAGGTTTTATTGCCAAAGCTTCATTGAACAAGATGAAGTTGGACGCTGATTGGCTACCATGCACAGCTGCACTAAGTTCTGAGTGCTCCAGTTTTAGTAAATCCCCCCCAATGTCTTGTTTCCAATGGCGTCAGTTCACATTTCAAAGGTATTAGCAGCATTTTTTTTATTCTTTTAGCACAGCGGGTTTTGACGCAAACCACTGCATCGCACACTGCTACAGTGAATAAAACTGTATTGAAATGTCCCTTGTGACTTGTGTGTTCCTTAAAAAAAAAAACACCGGGATTGACACATCGACACTGTGGAGGTTATTTACGAAAGGCAAATCCACTTTGCACTACAAATGCACTTGGAAGTGCAGTCGCTGTAGATCTGAGGGGGACATGCAAGGAAAATAAAAAACAGCATTTTAGCTTGTACATGATTGGATGATAAAATTAGCAGAGCTTCCCCTTTTTTCAGATCTTCCCCTCCGATCTACAGCGACTGCACTTCCAAGTGTACTTGTAGTGCAAAGTGGATTTGCTTTTCATAAATAACCCTCTGTGACTCCCAGCTGTCGTGCTATCAGTGCAGCATGCTTGGTGTGAATGAATAAAGTGGACCTTTACTCAAAAGTAACAGTATCGCTTATCTTCCTTGCGTTTCGCAATCTTACGCATGCGCAGTGGGGAGCCAGCTGTAAGGGCCTATTCACACTGCAATTTTGCTGGGTTTTTACCTGGCTAAAAATGCAATAAAATATTTCCCTGTCCACAGGTCATTTTTTGAGTCACATGACCGCAGGTACATGATTGGAGTGAGGCAACCAGTCAATGTACCGGAAAAGCATCAAAAACGTATATGCGTTTTTTAAAGCATTCTCCCAATGGAAGCAGTATGAAAACTCATTTAATCATTAGAAAATCGCAGCCAGTGTCACCGCTCTTGTTCGCCTGTGATACGGCGTGACCCTGATCTCTGTAAAGAGCAGATGACGCGGCTCTTTACCCATGTGATCGGCTGTGTCCAATAACAGGCGATCACATGTAAACACAGAAGTGCCATTTATTGTCTCTCCTTGCCTCACACTGATAGAGTGTGAGGCAAGGAGAGCCGATCAGCGGCATCTCCTCGCAGGGGAGACCTGTACAGGTAATCAGGGCACTGATTATCAGTGCAGCCCCAGCAGTGCCCATCAGTGACGCCAATCAGTGCTCATCAGTGTTACTAATCAGTGACCATCAGTGCCACCCCAATGTACCAATCAGTACCCATCAGTAATGCCAGTCAGTGCTGCCTTTCAGTGCTCATCAGTGCATGCTCATCAGTGCCACCTATCCGTGCCGCCTATCAGTGCCCACCAGTGCCGCATATCAGTGCTCATCAGTGCCACCTATCAGTGCTCATCAGTGCCGCATATCAGTGCTCATCAGTGCCACCTATCAGTGCTCATCAGTGCCGCATATCAGTGCTAATCAGTGCCCATCAGTGCCACCTATCAGTACTCATCAGTGCCACCTATCAGTGCTCATCAGTGCAGCATATCAGTGCTCATCAGTGCCACATATCAGTGCTTATCAGTGCCACCTATCAGTACTCATCAGTGCAGCATATCAGTGCTCATCAGTGCCACATATCAGTGCTTATCAGTGCCACCTATCAGTACTCATCAGTGCAGCATATCAGTGCTCATCAGTGCCACATATCAGTGCTCATCAGTGCCACCTATCAGTACTCATCAGTGCCACCTATCAGTACTCATCAGTGCCACCTATCAGTGCTCATCAGTGCCACCTATCAGTACTCATCAGTGCCACCTATCAGTACTCATCAGTGCCACCTATCAGTGCCACCTATCAGTACTCATCAGTGCCACCTATCAGTGCCACCTATCAGTGCTCATCAGTGCAGCATATCACTGCTCATCAGTGCCACCTAATCAGTGCCCTTCAGTGCCACCTCATCAGTGTAGCCTATCAGTGCCTATTAGTGTCGCCTCATCAGCGCACATCAGTGAAGTAGAAAAATTATTTATTTACTAACAGAAAAGAAAAACTTTTTTTTTTATATAAAAAATTATTTTTTTTAGCAAAAAATAAAAAAACCCAGCACTGATTAAATACCACCAAAAGAAAGCTCTATTTGTGGGAAGAAAATAATAAAAATCTCATATGGGTACAGTGTTGCATGACCGCGCAATTGTCATTCAAAGTGTGCCAGCGCTGAAAGCTGAAAATTGGCCTGGGCAGGAAGGGGGGGGGTAAAAGTGGCCGGTATTGAAGGGGTTAAACATGTATTCTACATTTTGGAGCGCAACCAACAATGATATTCACGCATCAATCGCAGCGTCACTGAGCAATAAATAAATCTCGTTTTGATACAAATTTACAGTAAACACTTTGCGATCATTAGTTCTCTGGCTTGTAGCGTTCCATCTATTAAAGCTTCATCCAGATGTAACAAGTCTCTATTCTCTGTTCCATTCTTCCTCCCCCTCGCTATGAGTCACTGATCTTTTTTTAAAATTCTTTACTGTTCTTTCTGAGTAATTTTCAGCCTGTTCGCCTCTACCTCCCCCCCCCCCCTATCTCCCTCATTACCTGTGTCTGGTCAGACGCACTATTTCCTGCCCATAGCACAGATCTCTTATCTGATCACCTACCTATGTGCTCCCTATAAGCTGCTTCTGATCATCACCATGGACTTGGAGACTCCAATGGATCTCCTCTACGTTCCTCCCATCCCATCCAAGCACACACTCAACCACCTAACCATAAAAACACTCAATGACACAACAAACATCTGTTACAAGTAACAAAAAAAAATAATGGAATTTTTACCAACCTTCAAAGTCGGAAATAATACCTTCCAGGTGCGCGTTCACCGTAGGATCAGACATTTTCGTGGACCGTCCACTATTCCAGATTGTGTCCGGATCCCAGCAGTGATTTCTCGCCCTCCCCCCCCCCCCCCTCTAAACAACAAATCCCAAATTTGGAAAAAATGGGCTCACATCAGAAGCTGCCGCCAAGAAGGGGGAAGGAGAAGAAGAAGGAGAAGGGAGGAGAGGGAGAGGGGGGGGGAGAAGAGAAGGATTCTCCTGTTATGACTGAGATTCTGAACTCTTTCCCTTTATTGCATGTGGGGTTTTGTGTCTCACTCTCTCCCTAACTTGAGCTGAGAAACACAGCCCCTAAAAGCTGATTTGAATCAATGGTGCAAGGGCAGCCCTGTGGCTCCGCCCCCCTGACACACACACACACACACACACACACACACGAGCGCGCACAGCTCACATTCCCCAGGCTGCACCGAGCAACCCTTTCTGGCAACCCTTCGTAATCCTTTAAATGTCACAAACCTGTCTATTAATGGGTTAATTTTCATGGTTGGTACGGCAAGATGCAAATCAGATTTGCAATATTACGAGATGGCGAAAAAAAAATTGTATTTTCCTTTAAAAACTGTTATTTACGTCATTACCTCTGCCGAGCCCCGCAGCAGTATGATGTGCACAGATGGCAGCATTTTAAAGGGGAAGGAAAAAAAAATGAAATCCTTGTCCCCGCATTGCACGAGTTAAACCGGTGTTGAACACCAAAACAAAAATGTTTAAAAAAATGTATATATACACTATATTACCAGAAGTATTGGGACGCCTGCCTTTGCACGCACATGAACTTTAATGCATTTCAGTCTTAGTCCATAGGGTTCAATATTGAGTTGGCCCACCCTTTGCAGCTATAACAGCTTCAACTCTTCTGGGAAGGCTGTCCACAAGGTTTAGAAGTGTGTCTATGGGAATGTTTGACCATTCTTCCAGAAGCGTATTTGTGAGGTGAGGCACTGATGTTGGACGAGAAAGTCTGGCCGCTCTACTTCATCCCAAGGGTGTTCTATCGGGTTGAGGTCAGGACTCTGTGGCTCCTCCACCCCAAACTCGCCCATCCATGTCTTTATGGACCTTGCTTTGTGCACTGGTGCGCAGTCATGTTGGAACAGGAAGGGGCCATCCCCAAACTGTTCCCACAAATTTGGGAGCATGAAATTGTCTAAAATGTCTTGGTATGCTGACGTCTTAAGGGTCCCCTTCACTGGAACTAAGGGGCCAAACCCAACCCCTGGTAAACACACCCCCACCATAATCCCTCCTCCACTAAATGATTTGGACCAGTACACAAAGCATTACTAAGACATTTTAGACAATTTCATGCTCCCAACCAAGTGGGAACAGTTTGGGGATGGCCCCTTCCTGTTCCAACATGACTGCACACCAGTACACAAAGCAAGGTCCATAAAGACATGGATGAGCAAGTTTATGGTGCAGGAACTTAACTGACCTGCACAGAGTCCTGACCTAAACCCAATAGAACACCTTTGGGATAAATTAGTGGAAACTGAGAGCCAGGCCTTCTCATCCAACATCAGTGCCTGACCTCACAAATGCGCTTCTAGAAGAACGGTCAAACATTCCCAAAGACACACTCCTAAACCTTGTGGACAGTCTTCCCATAAGAGTTGAAGCTGTTATAGCTGCAAAGGGTGGGCCAACTCAATATTGAACCCTATGGACTAAGACTGGGATGCCATTAAAGTTCATATGTGTGTAAAGGCAGGCGTCCCAATACTTATGACAATATATATATGATTAATAAAAAGGGAGTGCTGTGAAACCTATTTTTAAAGTGGCTGTAAACCCTTAGAACACACTTTTTGCTACAAGTAAGCCTATAATAAGGCTTACCTGTAGCTACCCTGGATATCACCTAAATCCGAACGGTTTAGGAGATATCCCCTGTATGCAGTAATGTGTGCTGAATGACATTTAGTTGGCTAAAGAGCTGTGATTTATTTTTTTTGCAATAAAATGCTCATTTAATAAAATGCTCTTTTCAGCTATTGTTGTATCTAATGTCTGCATGCATGCAGTCCAGCAGTGGTTGCAATGGACTTCTATACCTCCTGATGTTATGAAATGAGAAAGAGGACTACCTTCTAATACAAAGTATAAAGGCAAAGGACTCACCTCCCATTCTTGCCCCCATTTATAAGAACCATGAAGAATTGGGGTTCATTCAATTAGCTTCTCAACCAGAAGAATCTGCAGATGAGAAACTTCACCTGCAGGCACACTGTTAGCGAGCAGCTGCGCCCAGAAGATTTGAACGCTGTACAAATAAATAGCTGACGCCACCACTTTTAACCTGTAATCACGCATCTGAATGGTTACATGTGAATTGATGTCCCTCCCTTGCAATCAGGGACAGTTGGATGCTAAACATTTCTCAGGGCAGGTTTCCTGATAGTGACAACAGGCCTAGCTCGCAGTCTCCACTCTAATTCATCCAAAAGGTGTTTTATCGGGTTGAGGTCAGGACTCTGTGCAGGTCAGTCAAGTTCCTTCACCCCAAACCCGCAGCGCTCATCAATGTCTTTATAGACCTTGCTTTGTGCACAATCATGTTGGAACAGGAAGGGACCATCCCCAAACTGTTCCCACACAGTTGGGAGCATGAAATTATCCAAAATATCTTGGTATGCTGACGCCTTAAGAGTTCCCTTCACTGGAACTAAGGGGCCAAGCCCAACCCCTGAAGAACAACCCCCACACCATAATTCCTCCTCCACCAAATGGTTTGGACCAGTGCACAAAGCAAGTAGGACTTTCTCCACTGCAAACCAGTGCATATAAGCTCAACAAACCAGTGTGAACTTCTCCTATTCACACACCTGTTTTTATACAGGTCCTTACGTTGGCATGTGTTGAAAAAATGGGCATATGATATGAATGGACCCTAAAAAGTGAACCTTTCTGGCTTAAAGAAAATCTTATGGGAAGGTCATTTCAATAGAAGCAGTATTATGCTCAACTCCCTGGTGGCCCATGTCTCCTACCTTCCCTCTGTACCAGCAATGCGACCTACTAGTCTCTTCAGAATTTGACACTTCCACTGTGTGCCATGGTTCTTTCCGCCAACCCCAACTTCCCTTTAGGACACAGTGATGAGGTAGGGGTCAGTGGATGCAATCCCAGCATGTGTTGGGGACGCAGGCACCTGAGGCTCCTGTAGGCGGCGGAAAATGAAGGGACTGATGATGGGATGCAGTTGGATAACAGAGTGAAGTTAGGAGGCACAGGCTGACAAGCCCCCTATATAAAAATATTGGAGGTAGTTCCAGTTATCCATTATGCCTCCTCTACCTCTAGTCTATGCAGACCACTGCAGACACAAAGTCCCCGATCTGTATGTTATCAGATCACTATTGCTTGGATTCCGAAGTCCCACATCCAGAAGTGCTCAGAGTTGAGCACTTCCAGGTTCATTCATGAAAGAGGAGTTCCAGTCGTTTCTGTGTTTAAAAGTCAGCAGCTACAGTTTTTGTAAAAGTTTTTAATAAACAGACACTCACCTGTCCCATGGTCCAGCGATGCGGCCGCCCGAAGCCTCGCTTCTCTCCCTTTTCTTTCTGCGATGCCAGCATTGCAAGTGTGGACACCCGGCTGTGACAGCTTGCGGCTTCACAGCCAGGTGCGCTCTGCACATGTGCGAGTCGCGCTGCACATCCTGAATGGCTGGGCAATCTTCTGGGACCTGTGACGTGCAGGGAGGGAGGGGGAGAGGAGAACTTCCACTCGTGGTTCCGCGGCACTCAGAATGGAAGTAGGAGCTGGGTACCTGTCAAAACTAGGTACCCCCCCCCCCCAAAAAAAAAAATGACATGCCAAACGTGGCATGTCAGGGGGTCAGGTGTCCTTAAAGCGGAAGCAGCGCTTTTGGGTAGAATGCCACTTTGAATTGGAGATTTGTGACAGCACTTTAATATGTCAATGTGTACCATGCAGACACCACATTCTTTAAAGTGGTTGTAAGCCCTTGCATATACCCAGTTAAGTGACTGGCCTCACAGAGATGCCACAAATCCTCCTACGTAAGTTTAACCTGTTTATCTGCAGTCTTCTATTTTCTACAGCCATTCAAAGTGCATAATTTATAAAGCTTGTCTGAGCAGTCAGAAAAAAGGGGGCAGTTAGCTGAAGTTACTCTGCAGAGCGCAGTGAGGAGATTTCTGACACCTGATTGGAGGGAAGGGACACACCCCCTTCACACAGCACACAGACACAGAGCTGAGGCTGTCGAGCATAGGCTGTGTTCTGGAGATCCCTCCCCTGTCACCTTTTTTCTCTTAGTTTCAGGAAAACTTGTCACATGTGACTCGTGCTGATAGCAGAGAAACAAGGCAGCAGACAGAAATGACACTTAGCGATCTGGATTCAGACAAGTACACACTATAGAGCAGCCTTCCTCAACCTTTTCAACACAGAGGGAACCCCTGCTAAAAATGACTTTATCTACAACTCATAATAAATGAATGTGATGGTCATAGGGAAGAATGTTCCTTATAACTATGGTCATTGGGAAGAATTACCTCCTTGTAGATAGCCAAAAAGATCATTGGTGTTAGTGGGAACTTATCTGAGAGGCTAAAACTGCTCATTGCTCAAGGAACCCCTAGCAACCTCTGGAGGAACCATAGGGGTGCGCAGCCTATTGCATTAAGGTGTGCATCCCAAAGTTCAAACACACATGCACAGTAGAGCAGTGGGTGGTGTCAGTAGAGCAGTGGATAGTGTCAGTTTTTTTTTTATTATTATTTTTTTTTACAATATTTTTTTGAATTATTTTTGTATAATATTATTTTTAATATTTTTTTTACAATATTTTTAAAATTATTTTTGTACAATATTATTTTTAATTATTTTTTTTATTTTTTTTACAATTTTTTTTTAAATTATTTTTGTATACGGTAATATTATTTTTAATCATTTTTTAATTTTTTTTACAATATTTTTTTTTTTAATTATTTTTGTTATTTTTAATATTTTTTACATTTTTTTCTCAATTTGTTAGGAGCCCCATTGAGAGGCTTTGGTGAAATAGCAGAGAAAGGAACTGAGGACAGAGATTCCCCAGTCCCTTTCTCTGTAGCCTCAGCTGCCACGGGGGTTCGGCAGGGGGAATCTGCATCACACAGGTGGATTGGGGTGTGCCTAGGCACCCCCGGCGCACCCTGTGGGCACGCCTATGGGAGGAACCCTGATTGAGAAACCCAGCTATAGAGGGATATGCTTTCATATTTCATGTCTGACCACTTTAGGAGATGCTCCATAGTTTTGCTATGTCCCTAGGAGGGTGCCTAATGTAGTCCTAACCCTGACAGGGTGCCCTATCAGTCATCATGCCACTGGCCATGATCTGCTCGCAGAAGCACAGAGACCCAGTGATGACATCACTAGGTCTAAAATAAGGTAAGTAATGCAAATGGAGAGGATTCACCAGGGGTGGACTGACAACTCATGGGGCCCCCGGGCAATAGGAGATTATGGGGCCCCCGGGCAATAGGAGAAGATTATGGGGCCCCCGAGCAATAGGAGATTATGGGCCCTCAGGCAATAGGAGATTATGGGGCCCCCAGGCAATAGATTATGGGGCCACACAGTATACACATACAGTATACACACACACACAGTATACACACACACACATACAGTATACACACAGACGCACAATGTACACACAGTATACACACACAAAATACACATACACACACTGAAAAGGTACTGGAGAGGCAGGGCATCTATAATCTTGGGAGTTAAAAAAAACACAGATTTTTACATACTGTCCCTGATTTTATTGAGGCTGGCAACCCTGATGGGGCCCCTTAGTGGCATGGGGCCCTCGGGCAGTGCCCGAGTGCCCGAATGGTCAGTCCGCCCCTGGGATTCACTTAAAATTTTCCTTACCGTGCTGCTATGGGGGGAAGAAAAAAAACATGGAAGAGAAAATCTAATCAGATTAAACTTCAGCTTTATAGGGGTGGTTAGCAAGGAAGAGACTTACTGTGGGGGATAGATAATAGCGTGTAGCTGCATATATTTTATGAATCAAATGGTGTGACGCAGGAATGACCATCCTAGGATGATGCACTGGAGGCTTCACCCCTCCTCCCCTAAATCTCATGTAAGGGATGGTAGGAAATCCACTCCTATTGTCTCTTTAAAAGAAAGAAGGGAAAGGATCAGGGATGGAATCCGCTGTCACACTCTTGTAAGAAATGTATATTTTTAGCACTGCAAAAAGACCAATATTGTATTGTATAATAGGAAACAAATTTCTGAGTTTTGTCTTCACCACAATGATCTAATCCACATATTTCTATTACACTGCTGTCATTGATTTCTTTCTCTCTATTTCCATGAGCTGTGCCATCTCCTTCCTCAGTACTGGGAGGAGGGCGATTCAGCAGCTGACGGGTTACAGTCATGACGTCACCATATCCTGGAAATGGATTGATAGGCAGCAGGAACTCCTAAAATATCAAGCAAGAGGAAAAGCCAGCTGTCAACAGGAAGCCAGCCACACACCGGGGGGTACCGGCTCGGACATATGTTCACTCTATTATTGGGGGCATTCGAATGCAGCCTTCTCACATCTGCCCCTGTCACATTATCTAGATGCTCAATTCCTTAAAAGTTGCATTTCCTGCATAATTAATGAGTTCATTTAGTAACGCAGTCCTGAAAGCAATGGTCACTGTACAATATCTCATCGCAACCAATCAGCAATCATCTCTTAGCGCAACCGACTCCAGATTGGTTCACTGTACTGTGTAAAACCCCTTTTTTTTTCTACTGCCAGATCAAAAATCGTTCAATGGACTACTGTACGCATTCAATGTCTTACAGGTCCCACTGTCTGAATACAGCAGTTGGGATTCCCCCATCCATCTTGTTGCAGGCTGAATGAAAGAAAAAAGATAAAACAGTCTATGGCCATCCTAAGGCTTAAAAAATGCCAGTTCCCGTGGCAAAAAAAAAAATTCTCATATAGAGCGTTTTTGTACAGGTGTTTAGGAGTGTAAAGCCTCGTACACACGATTGGATTGTTGGCCAACAAAACCGTGGACTTTTGTCCAAAGGGCATTGGCCCAAACTTGTCTTGCGTACACACGGCCACACAATTGTTGGCCAACAATTATGAACGTAGTGATGTACTAGACATACTACGTGGTTTTTTTAGCTCTTTAGCGCCACCCTTTGGGCTCCTTCTGCTAATTTTGTGTTAGTAGTTTGGTGAGTGTTGATTCGCGCTTTTCTTTTCGCACTTTTCATTTCGTGATTTTCAGTTCGTTTCTGAACGGCCGTTCGTCAACCAGACATGTTGTGGAATCGGAGGAGATAACATGTTATTTATTATTGGAGTTATTGCTTTCACATTATTTTTTTGGTTTTATAATGTTTTGATTTGGTATATTTTCTATATTTTTGGATGCATAGAATGCACTTTTTGGTTAAGTTTTATTGGCAAATAGAATGTCTAATTTTATTTGTTTTCTTTTTTTAATGCACAATAAAAAAATTGTGTAGAATAATACTTGGCTATGTGTTTTACTTCAAATGACAATTTGGGAGTAGGCAGTTACATTTTAAAAAATACAATGTAAAATTAACAAGGGACTCCAACATAGTGGTATCTTTGATCTTAAAAACTATGGGATAATGGTGTTGTGGTAGCTTGCACAAAAAAAAAAAAAAAAAAAAAAAAAAGCATAATAATATTATTCTTGATATCACTAGAAAAAAAAAGCCTTTGAAAATTAGTTTGCAATAACTCCATCAGTATCACCAGCAAAGCAGCTTCATTATTATCCCATTAAAGAAGAAGAGAATTGTGCGCTGCATTTGGAGATTTCATAATTTGCCACGCCACGAATGTTAATTCTCCATTACAAACGCTAGTTTACAAGACCGACCGCTTCTGGCTCATCCTTGCTTCCGATCATGCGTGTTTGTACTTTGGACTTTTGTCCGACGGACATGTGTACACACGCTCGGAAAATCCGACAACAGACATTTGTCCGTGGAAAATTTGAAAACCTGCCATCCAATATTTGTCCGCGGAATATCCGACAACAATTGTCCGATGGAGCGTACACACGGTCTGTTTACCGACAACACCCTGACATCACACATTTCCCGTCGGAAAGTCCGATCGTGTGTACGAGGCTTTACGCATGTTTAGCGTTTTGTTCTGCCAGAAAACTCTCAAAAACGCAAACTAGAAGGATCTTTTTTGTCTGTAGGTAGGGTGCAGCGTGGTACAGCAGCAATAATTCACACAGTCGGGTGCAATGAAAGACTTGTATTGAAGTAATGCAGCAACAGTCACAACAAACCCAATGGCAAGGCTGCCCAACCGGGTCCACTCATGGTTTCCAGCAACATGAAGAGAGCAGGTTTCAGTGGACTGGCAGCATCTGTTAAGAGAGCAGAATGTGGCATGGCTGTCATGTGCCCAAGCGGGATGTTGCCCAGAGAAGTTGCAACCCTACACTTTTCCCCCTTGTCAGGAACCTTTCCCTACCACTAATACTGTCTGTAACATACAGGGTACCTTTCCCTATTCTACCCACTCGCATTAAAGGCTCCCAACCTGGGTGCCAGGGCCTTAATCACTTCCCTACCGGGTTGGGTTGCCACCTCATCCCTTTAAACCGGAACACATATGAATTACACAGGTTTTGAGGCTAATTAAAGTGAAAGTAATCCCTCCTATTGTTTTCAGCCAAGGAAGCTGCCATCTTTGCCTCTCTTTAATCTACAACTGCCATGATTCTGCACATGTGATCAGTTATGACATCAGCCATTGGATGGCTTGACAGTTTGGTTGAGAGCACAACCAATGTGCTGGAAATAAAACTGTTTTATGGCTGGGTTTACTACCATTTTAACCACTTGACGACCGCCTCACGCCGATGTACGTCGGCAAAGTGGCACGGACAGGCAAAATCACGTACAGTGTACGTGATTTGCCTTCCGCGGGTGGGGGGTCCGATCGGACCCCCCCCCCCCCGGTGCCCGAGGCGGTCGTCCTTTGTGCCCCGGCGATCGGTGGTGAGGGGGAGACCATCCGTTCGTGGCCCCCCCCTCGCGATCGCCGCTGGCCAATCGAATCATTCCTTTGCTGCTGTATGCTAAACAGCAGCAAAGGAAATGATGTCATCTCCCCTCGGGTCGGTAATTTCCGTTCCGGCCCGAGGAGAGAAGACATCAATGTGAGTGCACCAACACACACACACACACACAGTAGAACATGCCAGGCACACAAAACACCCCGATCCCCCCCCGATCGCCCCCCGATCCCCCCCCAATCACCCCCCCCCCCTGTCACAAACTGACACCAGCAGTTTTTTTTTTTTTTTTTCTGATTACTGCATTGGTGTCAGTTTGTGACAGTTAGTGTTGGGACAGTGAGTATTACCCCCCTTTAGGTCTAGGGTACCCCCCTAACCCCCCCTAATAAAGTTTTAACCCCTTGATCACCCCCTGTCACCAGTGTCACTAAGCGATCATTTTTCTGATCGCTGTATTAGTGTCGCTGGTGACGCTAGTTAGGGACATAAATATTTAGGTTCGCCGTCAGCGTTTTATAGCGTCAGGGACCCCCATATACTACCGAATAAATGTTTTAACCCCTTGATTGCCCCCTAGTTAACCCTTTCACCACTGATCACCGTATAACCGTTACAGTTGACGCTGGTTAGTTTGTTTATTTTTTATAGTGACAGGGCACCCGCCGTTTATTACCGAATAAAGGTTTAGCCCCCTGATCGCCCGGCGGTGATATGCGTCGCCCCAGGCAGCGTCAGATTAGCGCCAGTACCGCTAACACTGACGCACGCAGCATACACCTCCCTTAGTGGTATAGTATCTGAACGCATCAATATCTGATCCGATCAGATCTATACTAGCGTCCCCAGCAGTTTAGGGTTCCCAAAAACGCAGTGTTAGCGGGATCAGCCCAGATACCTGCTAGCACCTGCGTTTTGCCCCTCCGCCCGGCCCAGCCCAGCCCACCCAAGTGCAGTATCGATCGATCACTGTCACTTACAAAAGACTAAACGCATAACTGCAGCGTTCGCAGAGTCAGGCCTGATCCCTGCGATCGCTAACAGTTTTTTTGGTAGTATTTTGGTGAACTGGCAAGCACCAGCCCCAGGCAGGGTCAGGTTAGCGCCAGTACCGCTAACACCCACGCACGCAGCATACGCCTCCCTTAGTGGTATAGTATCTGAACGGATCAATATCTGATCCGATCAGATCTATACTAGTGTCCCCAGCAGTTTAGGGTTCCCAAAAACGCAGTGTTAGCGGGATCAGCCCAGATACCTGCTAGCACCTGCGTTTTGCCCCTCCGCCCGGCCCAGCCCACCCAAGTGCAGTATCGATCGATCACTGACACTTACAAAACACTAAATGCATAACTGCAGCGTTCGCAGAGTCAGGCCTGATCCCTGCGATCGCTAACAGTTTTTTTGGTAGTATTTTGGTGAACTGGCAAGCACCAGCCCCAGGCAGCGTCAGGTTAGCGCCAGTACCGCTAACACCCACGCACGCACCGTACACCACCCTTAGTGGTATAGTATCTGAACGGATCAATATCTGATCCGATCAGATCTATACTAGCATCCCCAGCAGTTTAGGGTTCTCACAAACGCAGTGTTAGTGGGATCAGCCCAGATACCTGCTAGCACCTGCGTTTTGCCCCTCCGCCCGGCCCAGCCCAGCCCACCCAAGTGCAGTATCGATCGATCACTGTCACTTACAAAAGACTAAAACGCATAACTGCAGCGTTCGCAGAGTCAGGCCTGATCCCTGCGATCGCTAACAGATTTTTTGGTAGCGTTTTGGTGAACTGGCAAGCGCCAGCGGCCTAGTACACCCCGGTCGTAGTCAAACCAGCACTGCAGTAACACTTGGTGACGTGGCGAGTCCCATAAGTGCAGTTCAAGCTGGTGAGGTGGCAAGCACAAGTAGTGTCCCGCTGCCACCAGAAAGACAAACACAGGCCCGTCGTGCCCATAGTGCCCTTCCTACTGCATTCGCCAATCCTAATTGGGAACCCACCGCTTCTGCAGCGCCTGTACTTCCCCCATTCACATCCCCAACCAAATGCAGTCGGCTGCATGAGAGGCATTTTCTTTATGTCCTCCCGAGTACCCCTACCCAGCGAACGCCCCCAAAAAAGATATTGTGTCTGCAGCTAGCGCGGATATAGGCGTGACACCCGCTATTATTGTCCCTCCTGTCCTGACAATCCTGGTCTTTGCATTGGTGAATGTTTTGAACGCTACCATACACTAGTTGAGTATTAGCGTAGGGTACAGCATTGCACAGACTAGGCACACTTTCACAGGGTCTCCCAAGATGCCATCGCATATTGAGAGACCCGAACCTGGAACCGGTTACAGTTATAAAAGTTAGTTACAAAAAAAGTGTAAAAAAAAAAAAATATATATATATATATATAAAATAAAAAAAAATAGTTGTCGTTTTATTGTTCTCTCTCTCTCTATTCTCTCTATTGTTCTGCTCTTTTTTACTGTATTCTATTCTGCAATGTTTTATTGTTATTATGCTTTATCATGTTTGCTTTTCAGGTATGCAATTTTTTATACTTTACCGTTTACTGTGCTTTATTGTTAACCATTTTTTTGTCTTCAGGTACGCCATTCACAACTTTGAGTGGTTATACCAGAATGATGCCTGCAGGTTTAGGTATCATCTTGGTATCATTCTTTTCAGCCAGCGGTCGGCTTTCATGTACAAGCAATCCTAGCGGCTAATTAGCCTCTAGACTGCTTTTACAAGCCGTGGGAGGGAATGCCCCCCCCCACCGTCTTCCGTGTTTTTCTCTGGCTCTCCTGTCTCAACAGGGAACCTGAGAATGCAGCCGGTGATTCAGCCAGCTGACCATAGAGCTGATCAGAGACCAGAGTGGCTCCAAACATCTCTATGGCCTAAGAAACCGGAAGCTACGAGCATTTTATGACTTAGATTTCGCTGGATGTAAATAGCGCCATTGGGAAATTGGGGAAGCATTTTATCACACCGATCTTGGTGTGGTCAGTTGCTTTGAGGGCAGAGGAGAGATCTAGGGTCTAATAGACCCCAATTTTTTCAAAAAAGAGTACCTGTCACTACCTATTGCTATCATAGGGGATATTTACATTCCCCGAGATAACAATAAAAATGATTTAAAAAAAATAAAAATGAAAGGAACAGTTTAAAAATAAGATAAAAAAGCAAAAAAATAATAAAGAAAAAAAAAAAAAAAAAAAAAAGCACCCCTGTCGCCCCCTGCTCTCGCACTAAGGCGAATGCAAGCGGCGGTCTGGCGTCAAATGTAAACAGCAATTGCACCATGCATGTGAGGTATCACCGCAAAGGTTAGATCGAGGGCAGTAATTTTTGCAGTAGACCTCCTCTGTAAATCTAAAGTGGTAACCTGTAAAGGCTTTTAAAGGCTTTTAAAAATGTATTTATTTTGTTGCCACTGCACGTTTGTGCGCAATTGTAAAGCATGTCATGTTTGGTATCCATGTACTTGGCCTAAGATCATCTTTTTTATTTCATCAAACATTTGGGCAATATAGTGTGTTTTAGTGCATTAAAATTTAAAAAAGTGTGTTTTTTCCCCAAAAAATGCGTTTGAAAAATCGCTGCGCAAATACTGTGTGAAAAAAAAAAATGAAACACCCACCATTTTAATCTGTAGGGCATTTGCTTTAAAAAAATATATAATGTTTGGGGGTTCAAAGTAATTTTCTTGCAAAAAAAAAAAACTTTTTCATGTAAACAATAAGTGTCAGAAAGGGCTTTGTCTTCAAGTGGTTAGAAGAGTGGGTGATGTGTGACATAAGCTTCTAAATGCTGTGCATAAAATGCCAGGACAGTTCAAAACCCCCCCAAATGACCCCATTTTGGAAAGTAGACACCCCAAGCTATTTGCTGAGAGGCATGTCGAGTCCATGGAATATTTTATATTGCGACACAAGTTGCGGGAAAGAGACAATTTTTTTTTTTTTTGCACAAAATTGTCACTAAATGATATATTGCTCAAACATGCTATGGGAATATGTGAAATTATACCCCAAAATACATTCTGCTGCTTCTCCTGAGTACGGGGATACCACATGTGTGAGACTTTTTGGGAGCCTAGCCGCGTACGGAACCCCGAAAACCAAGCACCGCCTTCAGGCTTTCTAAGGGCGTGAATTTTTGATTTCTCTCTTGACTGCTTATCACAGTTTCGGAGACCATGGAATGCCCAGGTGGCACAAACCCCCCCCAAATGACCCCATTTTGGAAAGTAGACACCCCAAGCTATTTGATGAGAGGTATAGTGAGTATTTTGCAGACCTCACTTTTTGTCACAAAGTTTTGAAAATTGAAAAAAGAAAAAAAAAAAAGTTTTTTCTTGTCTTTCTTCATTTTCAAAAACAAATGAGAGCTGCAAAATACTCACCATGCCTCTCAGCAAATAGCTTGGGGTGTCTACTTTCCAAAATGGGGTCATTTGGGGGGGTTTTGTGCCACCTGGGCATTCCATGGCCTCCGAAACTGTGATAGGCAGTGAAGAGTGAAATCAAAAATTTTCACCCTTAGAAATCCTGAAGGCGGTGATTGGTTTTCGGGGTCCCGTACACGGCTAGGCTCCCAAAAAGCCCCACACATGTGGTATCCCAGTACTCAGGAGAAGTAGCTAAATGTATTTTGGGGTGCAATTCCACATATGCCCATGGCCTGTGTGAGCAATATATCATTTAGTGACAACTTTGTGCAAAAAAAAAAAATAAAAAAAAAAATGTGTCACTTTCCCGCAACTTGTGTCAAAATATAAAATATTCCATGGACTCAATATGCCTCTCTGGAAATAGCTTGGGGTGTCTACTTTCCAAAATGGGGTCATTTGGGGGGGTTTTGTGCCACCTGGGCATTCCATGGCCTCCGAAACTGTGATAGGCAGTAAAGAGTCAAATCATAAATTTACGCCCTTAGAAATCCTGAAGGCGGTGATTGGATTTCGGGGGCCCCGTACACGGCTAGGCTCCCAAAAAGTCCCACACATGTGGTATCCCCATATTCAGGAGAAGCAGCAGAATGTATTTTGGGGTGCAATTCCACATAGGCCCATGGCCTGTGTGAGCAATATATCATTTAGTGACAACTTTTTGTAAATATTTTTTTTTTTTTTGTCATTATTCAATCACTTGGGACAAAAAAAATAAATATTCAATGGGTTCAACATGCCTCTCAGCAATTTCCTTGGGGTGTCTACTTTCCACAATGGGGTCATTTGGGGGGGTTTTGTACTGCCCTGCCATTTTAGCACCTCAAGAAATGACATAGGCAGTCATAAACTAAAAGCTGTGTAAATTACAGAAAAAGTTTGTAGACGCTATAACTTTTGCGCAAACCAATAAATATACGCTTATTGACATTTTTTTTACCAAAAACATGTGACCGAATACATTTTGGCCTAAATGTATGACTAAAATTGAGTTTATTGGATTTTTTTATAACAAAAAGTAGAAAATATCATTTTTTTCAAAATTTTCGGTCTTTTTCCATTTATAGCGCAAAAAATAAAAACCGCAGAGGTGATCAAATACCATCAAAAGAAAGCTCTATTTGTGGGAAGAAAAGGACGCAAATTTCGTTTGGGTACAGCATTGCATGACTGCGCAATTAGCAGTTAAAGCGACGCAGTGCCAAATTGGAAAAAGACCTCTGGTCCTTAGGCAGCATAATGGTCCGGGGCTCAAGTGGTTAAGGTGGTAATTAATCTCACTTGGTGCCTTATCTGCATTAAGTTAGCCTCAAAACCTGTGTAATTCATATGTGTTCGAGTTTAAAGGGATGAGGTGGCAACCCTACTACCGGGCCCGTTCTGACATTCCGTTTCTACATGTAAAAATCATATTTTTTTTTCTAGAAAATTACTCAGAACCCCCAAACATTCTATATTTTTTTTAAAAGAGACCCTAGGGAATAAAATGGAAGTTGTTGCAATTTTTTATGTCACACGGTATTTGCGCAGCAATTTTTCAAATGCGATTTATTTTTCATTTTTTTGGAAAAAAAAAAAACTTTCATGAATTAAAAATTAAAAAACATAATATTTACCCCATTTTTTTTTGTATATTGTGAAAGATGATGTTATGCCGAGTAAATAGATACCTAACATGTCATGCTTTAAAATTGCGCACACTCGTGGAATGGTGCCAAACGTCACATGTGTGGTTTGAACGCCGTTTATATATGCAGGCATGACCTACATATGTGTTCGCTTCTGCGTGCAAGCGTGAGGGGATGGGGGCGCTTTAAAAAAGAACAATGTAATGTTTAATTTTCTATTTCTTTTTTTTTACTTTTTAGAATTTCCCGTTCATTTTTTTTTTTTTTTGATCACTTTTATTTATATGACAAGGAATATAAACATCCCTTGTAATAGGAACAGGGCATGGCCGGTCCTCTTTACGGATGGATCTGGGCCCTATAAGTCCCCACATCTCTCCTCTATGCTGGAAAGCCTGAGATAAAAAAAAAAATTGATCTCAGGGTTTCCAGCGAAAAAAAAAAAAAAAAGTCAGTGTTTACAACTGCAGGCGCTGGAATTGACGTCATGATGTCACTTCTGGCCTCCGAGGGTCATAGAGATGCCTGAGCACCATCTGGTTCACGGCCAACTCTATGGTAAACCGCCACCACCAGCGTATTCACTCTTCTGGCTCCCCGATCGCACGGACAAGCCCATAGAAGCACCGGGGGGGGGGGGGGGGGCTTCCCCTTCCAACACCTGTAAAAGCAATAAAGCAGATAAACAGCTGCTATGATGGTTTTACTTTGCAGGGAATCACCGACTGAAAAAAGATATCTAAATGATGCCTGTAGCTGCAACCATCATTCAGATATATCAACTCAAAATCCAGGACATCATATGACGTCCTTGGGCGGGATGTGGTTAATAGGCTCTGTCTGACCCAAGATGGCTGCCAGAGTCACATGGGGCAGCAGCATCAAATCAGATATCTTCCTCAGTGACTCAGGAAAGCATTAAAACTATGTTCAGGTTAACGTTCTCGTCAGCTGCACGGCCGCTGTGGGTGAGCACCACCTGCAGAGGAGAAGGTAGACTGCACCTGCCTATTTACCTCAAAATGCTGAGCTTAAAATATGTCTATAAACCTTGTAATGTGCATAAGAACACACAGGGGGCACAAACGCCTAGTGCATTACCCGAGATTTACTAGAAAAGAAAAACTCAAATAGCCGATTGAATACCGCCAAAGAACAGCAGTAACATGCATAACAAAAATCTCTGACGGTCATCCAGTGTGGCAAAGAGTGACCAGACTGTTAGGGATCTCGACGCGTTTCGTGGAGGCATCCCCTTCCTCAGTTCCACTGAAGCATTGTTCCAGAGGAAATATAGGCCACACACATTGTCCTGGTCTGATGACTACCCTTTTGATCGCTAGAATAGTTGATTATCTTAATGTGCATGAACACATAGGATAACATTGAGCTGCTTCTACAAGCAAAACACAAAACACCTGAAGAAGCAAATGTTTTTTGAGACCAGTTTGCATGGACCCTCAGGCAGAGAAGGTAGGAAGAGGTAGGCCAGAGCCAGTTACTACAGACGCCCGTCACAATTTACATAACAGAGAGCCATGACTTTCAGGGGACCTACTATTTAAATGAAATGGTGCTTTACAAAGTTGTTGTTTTTTTGTTTATTTTGTACATGCATGTTTTATTTATTCCTAAACTACAGTCTTTACATTTTGTTTGTTTGGCCTGCTTAACACCTGCACATTTTTATTTGCATTCTGCATTCCATAAAAACTCACGTCTCATAAAAATACACTGATTCCAATGAGGCCGTTCACATATGCTTGTTGCACTTCGTCGTAAAAAATAAGGCATGTCTGATTTTTTGTGCATTTCATGTGATGTGGTTTCCAGTACAATAAGAAAAATGCATGTACGATGCATGTTAAAAAATGGACAAAAGCTGACACAGACAGGTGTGAACCCAGCCTTGGATATAATGTGACCAGCTTATTGTTAACGGACAGTGCCACTTTTTTTAGAATCCTTATTTTTAGAGCAGTATTAAACCCAAAACCAAAAATGGTATATATTGCAGCTTGCCAATCATTAGATGTGGTGACTGCATTAGTTTTCCTTTTTTTCCTTTTTTCTTCTGTTTTCACCTGGTGATCTGGCCAGTAACACACCTCCTATATTAGTGAGACACAACTCTGAAGGAATGAGCACAGGAGGCACAGCAGACAGAAAGATTGTCAGTCGGGGGGGGGGGGGGTGTTAAATGTATTAGCAGATTTAGAAACACTAACAAAATGGAAGTCAAACTCCGGCTCGCACTTGATAAGCAGTTACAGTGTTTTTTTTTCGTTTTAGGATAAAGATTTTACATGAATAAACAAAAGTTGATTATTTTAACCACCCCTGTCAGTGTTAAGTGCTTTGTCTCATCCATGTAAACTGCTAAATTCTGCTGGAGAGCTTGTAAAAAATAACAGACCTGCTGGCTGAATGGAAATAGAAAGAAAGCAGCCTAAAAAAAATAAATAAAAAACAAATGCAGCCATCACACTAAAGGCTGGCCATATATTATACGTTTTTCTTGTACAGCTTTCCTTTAGATTTACCAATACCATATAATATGAGGTCAGATCTAAACACTTTCAAATTGTATGCAATCAGGCAGGCCCTTGCACTACATAGTTGAAGGTAAATCTAAAGGAAATTGAACAAGAAAATTGTAGAATGTATGGCCAGCCTAAGAATTCCTGATATGTCAGAGACAGAATTCCATAACCTGATAAGACAGAGCCTTTGGAGTTTTGTGTGTATTGCTAAAGAGTTTTTTTTTTTTTCTTGGGACAGTGCATGTGATTAGCACAGGGCCAATCAGCACTGTCCAGACAGAGGTCAGGGCCATGCAGCCTCATAGGACAGTCACAGAAGAATGAAAACTCCTCCTACAAGTTTTAAGCAGACACTGATAGAAATCACAAGACTGCTGTATACCGCTGATGAGAAAAGGTATTTAGCAGTTTTACAAAAATAATTACATTTCCATGTTCTGTGTACCATGGGAGACCAGATATAGTGAATGCAGGGTCCTGGGTTTAGTAACTCTGTAATATTGCTTTAAAGCGGAGCTCCATCACCCACTCCACTGCCACGTTTTGACAGGTACCTGTTCCCACTTACGGGTAAGATCGCCGCATGGCAATCTACAACATACCCGGCCCCTCCTTCTTCCCCCCACTGCCTTCTGGGACCTGTGTGTGTCCCAGAATACGTCGGGACCATTCAGAAACCGTGGCACAACTTGCGCATATGCAGTAGGAAACTGGCTTACTTTCAATGCCAGCGCCTGCACCCAAAGCCGATGGAGGAATCTGCCTGGTGTGCCGACATCGCGGGATCCCTAGACAGGTACTGTAAGTGTCCTTATATTAAAAGTCAGCAGCTACAGTATTTGTAGCTGCTGAATTTATTTATTTATTTTTTTACAAATGGAGCTCCGCTTTAAGTATAGATAGTAAATATACATGACTGCCTCAATATTGGCATATTGCCTATGCAGACTTTGCTTCCTGCTTAGCAGTCCTGCTCTATGGTTGTGGTTTACCATTGCTGTCTCTTAATGCAAGTCTATAGGTCAGGTATAATGTGCTTGAAAACAGCAGACTCTCTACGAGGCTACGTGAAAATGGCGGCGGTGTTAACCGCTTCAGCCCCGGAAGATTTGGTTGCTGAATGACAAGCCCATTTTTTGCGATTCGGCACTGTGTCGCTTTAACTGACAATTGGGCGGTCGTGCGACGCTACACCCAAACAAAATTGACGTTCTTTTTTTCCCACAAATAGAGCTTTCTTTTGATGGTATTTGATCGCCTCTGCGTTTTTTATTTTTTGCGCTATAAACAAAAAAATAGCGACAATTTAAAAAAACACAACATTTTGTACTTTTTGCTATAATAAATAAAAAGCAAATTTTTTCTCAGTTTAGGCCGATATGTATTCTTCTACATATTTTTGGTTAAAAAAAATCGCAATAAGCATATATTGATTGGTTTGCGCAAAAGTTATAGCGTCTACAAAATAGGGGATAGATTTATAGCATTTTAATTTTTTTTATTTTTTTGCTAGTAATGGCGGTGATCTCAGATTTTTATCAGGACTGCGACATTATGGCGGACACATCGGACACTTTTGACACATTTTTGGAACCATTGGCATTTATACAGCGATCAGTGCTATAAAAATTCACTGAATACTGTATAAATGTCACTGGCAGGGAAGGGGTTAACACTAGGGGGCGATCAAGGGCTTAAATGTGTTCCCTAGTGTGTGTTCTAACTGAAGGGGGGAGGGGACTGTCTAGGGGAGATGACAGATCGCTGTCCATACTTTGTATGAACGCACGATCAGTCTCTTCTCCCCTCAGAGAAACTGGATCTGTGTGTTTACACACACAGTTTCCGATTCTCGCTGTGTCACGAGTGATTGTGGGAGGCGGCCAGTCATCGCGCCCGCCAGGCACTCGCATCGGCTCCGGGGGCAAGCAGCGGGCACGCGTGAGTGCCTCCGGCGGCGTGCACGTGCCCCTAGTGGCCACAGGGTGAAGCGACGTAACATAACGTTGTCTCACCCAGCCATGCCATTCTGCCGCAGTAAAACTGCTGGTCGGCAAGTGCAAGGAATGCTGCTCACATTTTATGAATTACAAATGGCACTAGATGGAGCACTTACTAATCTAGACATGAAATAGAATAACCATAATATGGAACAGCAAGCAAGTAATTGTGCCCAAAATTACTTACATTACTAAATGTTACAGCAAAATGCATCTATTTACTTTTCACTCCACCACTTTTCCCTATGATAACTAATTACCTTTTTCATTTGGAAGACGAAAGGTAATATAGATTTAATTTAAAGTGCATCCAATGCTTACTTATAGTGCCAGAAGCCATTTTGATGGCCTATAAATTCACTATGAATTAATGGCATCAACAAGGTATGTCAAACCATTTTCCTTTTGCTCAGTGGTGCACTAGACCTTCTAACTGATCAATCATCTTGAATTATGCTTCTTACATGAAGCATGGTGGGAATCTCACTGTAGATAGCACACATCCAGGGCCAGCCTAAGGCCCCATTCACACCTGAGCAGAGCGATTTTCACGTGGTTTTTTTTGAGAGTTTTGCAAGCGTTTTATGAGCTTTTTACATGTGTATTCAAGCTTCAGGTGTTTTTATTTTAGCCAATAGAAAGCACTAGGGGTGTAGAGCTGCTGTTTTGCCAGAAAGCATGCATCAAAACACTCGTCAAAATGCTCATGTAGAGCGTTTTTCAGGTGTTCCCATTGTAGTCTATGGGGCCACTGCCTAAAAGAAGCCTGTGTACTTTGAGTGACAGGCGTTTTGCTACAGGTGACAAAACGCTCAGGTGTAAAAAGGGGTCATTGAAATGAATGGGATTTTGTTTGTTGAGCATATTAGAGCTACGGGCTTCAAGTAGAAAATCACTCAGTGTGAACAAGGCCAAAAATGTTTTTTTTTCCCTTTCTTCACCCTTATAAGTAAGGATGAGCTCCGGCGTGTTCGCACACTCCACGTGTCCCGATATGTGGCTGCAGAGATCGGGAAATGTCTCACTGCCTGTGATTAGCGCAGAGCAGTGCCGACTTCCTGGCGGGCTCTGCACGTGGAGTGTGCAAACACGCCCGAGCTCATCCTTACTTATAAGCACCCATAAACATTGAAAGACATTTGTTTATTAACAAACATTTCAATCAGATTATTTGAGGTGATTGTAGCGGTATTAGTGCACTTGAGACAACTTTTGAATTCTTTATCTACCTACTACTTAAAGCGGATCTCCACCCAAAAGGGGAAGCTCCGCTTATCTGCCTCCCCCCCCCTCATTTGCCATATTTGGCACCTTGGGGGGGTACCTGGATTTGACAGGTACCTACTTCCGGCTCAGTTAGCCACGGTGAAGTGAGCTGGAAGAGTCTGACCCCTCCTCCTTCCCCCTCGCAGCAGCCCATTGAGATAGCGCAGCACAATTTGCGCAGTAGGAAACCAGCTGTGAAGCTGAAAGTTTTCCCTTAGCCAAGATGGCGGTGGCAGCACCAGAAAGTCGATTCAAGAATCGGCTTGGGTGAGGACGCTGCTGGATGCCTGAACAGGTAAGTAACCCAATAGTAAAAGTAAGCAGCTACAGATTTCCCAGTGTGGAGACACGCGCATATAGATCCTTTTAGGATCTTCGGATCTGGTAAGCTGCCATCTATTTATTCCTCAGCATGGTGGTGAAGTATTTTTGGATATGTTTGCACTGAACCTTTACTCTTGTATTGTTTTGGATGGACATTTTCATTGGATCTAGCAGTTGATTCACAGATGGACTAATTTTTTATGCACGTATTTTATTGTTGTTAAGGTGGTTTTTAACATAACCAACATTTTGAACTCACTTATTAGAGGTTTTTTGCACCAATACATTTTTTTCTTTCATTTCAGGACAGCTTTTTCAGGCTTTGTTATACTGGTTTGTTTTAAGTTTTTTTTGTCATTTTATATCAATTGTTTACACACATTTGGTATTTGTATATAATTCTATGAATTTTTACACTTAGTTTTGACAGCGCACTTTACACTTAATACCACATTTTCAGCTGCTGACTTTTAATTTTGCTTTTCACTCTGTACATTTGCACAAGAGTGATGTAAACAAAGTGGTTTTGTATGATCTCATGTGGTTATACTATATTGAACTTGTCAATCTGTGATAAAAACTTTCCATGTATCTATCTTTTTAGAAATTTTGTATTATTAAATTCATATAAATATTATACTTCTTTTGTGTGCAATTTTTGGAGTCATCACCTTTCAAAGTCCTGCCATAGGGTTTTTGTTTTGCTATTTGTATGCTTTAATAGGGATGTGGGTGATTTCTCCAATTCCCCACTAGAATTGAGCTATTCTATATACATTAGGGCATTGAAAAACTCTGATATTCACAGACATGTCTAGGCATGATGGGAATTGTAGTTTCTGAACAACTGGAGGGCCTTAGTTTGAAGACCCCTGTTCTATAGTATTGTTCACAGGTTCTTAAAAGTATTAACATACATCAAGCCAACGTGTTTCGAGGGAAAGGACTCCCCCTTCTTCAGGGCTGTTGCTGTGTACATTTGGATGGTAAAGGTTCCCATGATGGTTACATTAATCATAAGATTCCAAGGAAGCGGGATGGCAGGGTCCTGGCTATAGTAACAGAGGTAGCTTCCTTCCTATCCAAGTCTACATGCTGAAATGATGACCATAAGGCCGTACAGGGAAGGTAGCAGCCCAAACCCAGGAGAGTCCATCACCACCTTCCACCATTGGGCACAACCCACTGGAAGGGATTTCTTCCTATCTGCCCATACAAACACCCACCCACGACCACTGACTGATCCAGTCAATCCAACTCGGGTTCCAAAGTCAAATTTATTATTGGGAAACTACTCTAATTATTAGTTACATGGATAATCAAATCTAAATCTGCCCATGCTGATTTAATAGCACTTAGAAGAAGTTCTCACCAGACCCTTTATATCCTGAAACAAATGTAATTGTTCTCCAGTGCCTAGACCCTTCCTTCTGCTGGCTTCATGGTCTGGCTTAGGCACAGGTCTAGCCAGAGAGTGAGCGTTCCAACTCCCTTTACTAGCAAACTGGAATACTCTGACCCTTGGCTGTACATGAAGAAAGAGGTACTTTAATATATAAAGGGTTATTTTATCTTTAAGGCTATGTTTATTATGAACTGCCTGTCCCCTCGTTGAGATATTGAGGATTTTACCAGCTGCTGGCTAAGGTATTTCCGTCTCTCTCTTCATGTCTCAAGCAGACCAGCTGGAAAATACACACTGTTTCTTCACATTGTGGCAGCTATTATGATGGATTTAGTAGCTGTGAACTGGACACTGCCATTGTAGGACACCTTTGGACACAAGCTGTGTATGAAAATAGTTAAAGTACATGTAAACCCTTACCAAATAATATTTAGTTTGCTTCAGCACCGTATATGAAACCCTTGCCCTGGTTTTATATGTTCTTTACAGTATATACATGCTTACAGAAGGCATCCTATGGTTATTCATATGGGATTTCAGTAATGCTACTAGTTGAGTTTTTTTACCAGTTACATTGGACACCGTGATATGGTCATGTTCTACATTTTGTCTTCTTTTTGCTTCCACCTTTCTTAAGGAAAATGGAATATACACTTGACGCAATGAAGCAACAAATCTTGGAGTAAAAAACTAATAAGCACTGCTTTGGATGGATGGGGTCAGGGTTCTCTACCAACCCTGGATACTTGGGCCTACAACCATATTCTCTAATGTTTCACTGATGTTGGCAGTATCATATTTATACTTACTGTCCCCTTCTAATTGTTTTTTCTGCCGTTCCTACATTCTGCCGTTTACATGATGAAGAAGACAACACATTTAGCATAAGGTATATAGACATAGGACATATCTCTGTCACCCTGCCAGTTAAGTCAACCACAAAGAATGAATACATAACTAAGGATTGATAAAACCAATGTAGCACCCTCCTAGGTAGGTGCTAGAAGAGAGTATTGTTTTTGATCTTTCTGCTTACCAGGAAGATGGTCAGGAAAAACTCTCTGCCTACCAGGGAGCAGGATCTATTGGTTAGGTCTGCTCATTGTACTCAGGTGCAGCTTGTTCTGACTGTCCTCCACTGGTCCAATAGGGAGGCATATTGGACAGTGCGAGGGGATCTGGCAAGTGAGTGCACAGGTTTTGTTACAGCCCTGGCAATTGGCAGAAGGAAAGTGCTGCATTGCATTGTGGGATACTGCAAAAAAAACCAGAGTGTGCTCAGGTTGAGTTGAGCCGGGGGACAGAGCCCAGGAGGGAGAGGGGCAGCTGCCCTCTCCCCTGCGGAGGGGGCCGTGCAGCCCTGGGTGATCGTCCCTAGCGAGAGAGAAGCTGAACCCAGAGGTCCTGCAGAGTTGACTGGAAGGGACACACCAGGAAGGATCTGAGACTGCCTACTGTGAGTACAGATCTGTGTCTTTGGGGCCTGTCGAGTGAGGGTCGCCCCCTTCAGCTAGAAGAGTCAGTGGATGGGTGTCAGTAAAGGATGCTAGAGAGTGTCCTGAAGATAACTTAGTGCATCAAGTCTGCTGCTAGTGAGAGCAAAAAGACTTAACCCTTAACTTAAAGATACATGTGGGTGTATGGTTAAAGCAGTGTGTCTGCTTCCACGGATAAACTGGTGAGGTCAAGTGAGAGTTGTAAATATCTATTGTGAATAGTTCCAGTTGGAGTATCCCACGCATCCCTTCTCCCATCCAAGTTCCAAATAAGATCCAAAAACCCAAATACCCTCGACTGGTCTTTGAGTAACGAGCAAGCGGGAGTAAGGGTGGAACAAGTGGGAGCTTTCAGCAATCCAGCGGGAACTCCTAGCAACATAGTGGGAAATCCTAAGCAACCAAGTGGGAATCCCTAGCAGCATAGCGGGAACCCTCAGCCACATAGCAGAAAACCCCGGTACCTAGGTGGGAACCCTCTGCACCTAAGTGGGGGACCCTCTGCATCTTAGTGGGAACCATTGGCAACCAGCTGCAGGTAACCAGAGAGAGGCCTATGAAGTCAACATTGAGTAAGCCCTACGGGGACAGTGCTACACCAATAAGTGGTTTTCACATCTACTTTACCTTTATACTCCTTTTAAAATGAACAAGTATGATAATTTAGAGGATGAATGAAAGGTTTAACCACTTCAATTAAATGAAAAAAAGACTGAAAATTTTGAAAAAATGCATTATTTTCTTTGTTTCTGTTAAAACATTTTGTAAAAAAAATTGTTCTTCATAAATTTAGCCCAAAATGTATTCTGCTACATTTCTTTGGTGAAAATAACCCAAATCAGTGTATATTATTTAGTCTGTAGGAAAGTTATAGAGTCCACAAACTATGGTATATATCTGAAAATTGATCAATCCTGATGTACTGACGAACAATCTCATTTCTTGAGGCCCATAAATGCCAGGACAGTAGAAATAACCCCCAAATGATCCCTTTTTGGAACGTAGACAGTCCAAGGTTATTAGTAAGAGGCATAGTGTGTTTTTTTGAAGCTATAATTTTTGTCTTTTTTTTTTTGGAAAATGAAGGTATTAAAAAAAAATCAATTCTTTTTTTTTTACATACTACACTAGGGCAGTACAGCCTCATCATATAACTGGTGTGGCAGTGATCAGGGACACTGACTGGTGACAGTACGAAAAAAAAAAAATTAATACACTATGACTAGAGCAATATAATGTTTACATTGTACTACTCTGGGGAAGTAATCAGGATTTTATTTTTGTATACATTATGTTTGCTTATAGCAGTGAATTACATTGCTATAAGCAAGCATTTTACTGAATTAAATGGAATCATTCAGTATGTTTTGGTTTGATTAGCTGTGATTGGTTAAAGCTAATGACTTGGTTCAGATGGGCTGTGATTGGCCGTCTGTACAATGTGATCAAATTGCCAATCACAGCTAGCAACACAATTGTACACAAAGGATGGCATGAAAGAAAGTCATCCGTTGTGTACAACTGTCATGTGACCTGCTGTAATTGGTGGTACCGGCAAGGAGCCGGTACTCTGGTCATTGCTCGTGTCCCGTGGACAAGGCTGATGACAGATCGCGCCGCTGTGCGGCCCTGCGCTCAGCACGTCCTGACAGGATGTCATATGACGTCCAGTCAGGATAACAAAGCCACTGGGAACTGGTCAATGTAGTATAACACTTTGCAATTAAACTAGTATCTTTTTTTATAGTAGTCTATTTCTCAGACCAAAAAGAGGGACGGTTGAGGAGGAAATCATGCCCCCACCCCAGTGAAATGGCTAACCTTTGTAGCCCTAGATCAGATATCATAGCCACATGTAAATATGTATATATCATACCTGGCCAATGCCCCTGGAAGCTGAAAATCCCTGTAGTAGACACACTGCTACTCCAGTGATCCCCACTTGCTTCTGAGTTCCATGGTGAGTGGTTGGCCTGATGCATTGTGAACCCAGGAGGTTGGCTGCTCAACACGAGTGCCATTCAAAGAAAACCTTGTATTTTTTGAATGAATGCAAATCTACCTCTGATTGGAAGAGGTGAAGAGTATGATGTCATCACCCCATCTCGTCCAAACAGAAAATGATTTGCATTCATTCAGAAAGTGCCGAGCAGGTATCCTCCAGATGTGTTTAATGAGCAGGAGTGCAACCAATTTGCCTCAGAATTGGAAGCAAGAGGAGATCACTGTCTATTTCTGTAATTTCCAGCTTCCAGGGGGATCAGCCAGGTATGGTATATACAGGTATGGTAAATACATAGTTACATTGGCCCGAGCAAAACCAATGCAACTGTATAATATACCTGTGTCTGGAATTATTCTTTATGTCTAGAAATACAGGAAAAACCTGTAATATTTACCTTATTCCTCATTCTGGCAGGTTCTGGTGCTCTTCTCCTCATTCCCATTCTCAGAGTTGTGGGCAAGTTCTTGCAATGCAACAGACATCTAGAATGCCGTGGAGCAGTGGCTTTGGCGGACCGGTTGTACAGCATGGTAGATACGCGCAAAAAATGGGGGCTCTACTCCTAGACTTAACAAGCATTTAACCCATGCAGTGCAGGGAGTGGGGGAGCCCGAAGTGGGGCTTTTAACATAGGAATGTTTTTTTTTTTTTTATGCTTAATAAAAGGTAAGCACCATGATACTATGGGGTTGATTTACTAAAGGCAAATAGACTGTGCACTTTGCAAAGTGCACTTGCACTCTGCAAGCGCAGTTGCTCTAAAGCTTAGAAAATGAGGCAAAGCAAAGAATACCCAATCACATGCAAGAAAAAAAAAGCATTTTTGCTTGCACATAAATAGATGATGGAAGTCAGCAGAGCGTCTGCTCATTTACTAAGCTCTGGAGCAACTGCACTTGCACAGTGCAACGGCACTTTTCAAAGTGCACAGTCTATTTACCTTTAGTAAACCAACCCCTATATGTGTTCTTTCTCTGGTCACCTACCCCTTCTATTGCTCTCTCCTAGCTATGCAGAAAACCTGCCTTGCCCGTAGAGTCTCATCCTTTGGGATCCCTATGTAAAAATACAGGCTAAATATCTGTTCATACTTCAGCTCCAAAGTAATCAGCTCAAACACATGCTGGCATGGCAACTGGCATCAAACATCCGAATTCCTGGTAATAAAATCCATTAAAATCCACATGTTTTTAAAATCACATAATGCAAATTGCTCAATTAACGACATACCTGCCATGATGAATGACAGTGTGACTTTTCATTTTCAATAATTAGAGTTGAATTACTGCAGCTAACATTGCTGCAATTGAGCAATAAGATGGGGAGAAAAGATAAGCTGAATAACATACTGTGTTATTCAACCTGAAAAAATATTAAGATGTGTTTTCAAGTTGAAGTGACCGTAGAGCGAACATTATGGGGCATTCGCGGCAAATTCGAGCGCCGCGGAACGCCCCATAATGCACTGTGAGCTCGCATTCTGTATGATGATTGGCCAAAGCATGCAGCTGACCTGCATGCTTTGGTCAATTAAAACACCCTCTGCTAAGAGAGCCATAATTGGCCAAAGGCAGGGTGCCTTTGTCCAATCATGGCTCAGGGGGACTTAGGGGGGACTAAGTCCACGCCCTACACTATATAAGACTGCTTACATGGCTGCCGTGTGTAGTGTTGTTGGTGTGGACAGAGAGATAGCTTGATTTAGATTAAGCAGGCAGGTTATTCAGTTAGTGGCAGTGTATTTGGTATATATATATATATATATATACAGTCAGTCTAATATATATATATATAATCTGCATTTAGCATTTACTCTATATTCAGTCAGTGCAGGCAGTGTATTAATATATATATATATATATATATATATATATATATATATATATATATATATATATATATATATATATATATACACACAGTCTAACCAGTGTAACCTATATCTACAGTGAATTCCATGTTGCTGTTTCTAATACACTTCAGGCGGTGTACACAGTATCTAATACAGTGTGTACAGTGTCTACTATACTTCTGGTGGTGTACACAGTATAAAATACAGTGCAGCCCTTGTACAGTTTCTAATACAGTGAAGGCAGTGTACACAGTATCTAATACAGTGTGTACAGTTTCTACTACACTTCTGGTGGTGTACACAGTACACAATACAGTGCAGCCGTAGTACAGTTGCTAATACAGTGCAGGCGGTGTACACAGTATCTAATACAGTGTGTACAGTTTCTACTACACTTCTGGTGGCATACACAGTATCTAATACAGTGTAGTGTGGTGTTGGAAAACAAAATATACATCATGTCCGGAAGGCCACCAAGGAGAGGCAGACGGTCACCGGCTACTAAAAGAGGGCAAGCAGCCTTTGTGTCTCCAGTCAACAGTGGTCGTGGACATGGTGCATCCTCTGCAGGTGGCCGTGGGGCACGCTTGTCCTTTTTTTCTGCTCCTGGCCGTGTTATTGAGCCAGTACATGCAGAAGAGTTGGTGGAGTGGATAACAAAGCCGCCCTCATCCTCTGTCACCCAGGCTCAGGGTAGTTTGCCAGCTAAAAGGCAGCCACCCTTTTGCTTCACACCGCAGAGCTCCGCAGGTGCAGGGCACTGCTGACTCCCCGCTGACTTTTAAAAGTTGCTTGGTGTGGGCCTTTTTCGACACATGTGTAGCAGATCGCACTGTTGCTGTTTGCAACCTATGTCTGAAGCGGATAAAGCGTTACCAGAACAGCAGCCGCTTGGGCACAACATGCTTGACCAGACATATGACGACCTGCCATGCAGTCCGTTGGCAACAACACTTGAAAGGAGGAGTATTGTGTCAGCATGGATGTAGAGGATAACACTCAGCAGCAGTCTTCAAGGGATGGTTTTCAGTCCCCAGAAACCCAAGGAGTTGTACGTGGCTGGGAGGAGGTAGTTACGAATCATGTGATCCTTAGAGACCCAGAGTTCTCAGAATTGAATGCCTCTGCAAACTTATGCTGCATGGCCTCCCTGATTCTGCAAAACCTGTGAAAGGACCCTAGGATTCGTGGTATCAAGGAGAGGGATCATTACTGGCTGGCAACCCTTCTTTATCCACGTTGCAATGGTAAGGTTGCAGAACTCATCCTGCTTTCACAGAGGGAGCAGAGGATGAAACATCTTCAGGAGGCCTTGAAGAAAGGTTTGTGCAATGCATTTCCAGACCCTGGGAGGTTGCAATTTCCTGGTGCTGGACAACATGTTGCTGAGGCTTCGTTCAGTCAGAGGAAGAGCGGTGGAGAAGGTGGCCAACTGACCGATGCATTTAAACAATTTTTCAGTCCTCGGCGCCAATGTCTCATCGGTTCAAGCAACCATCGCCAGCGTCTGCATTACATGGTGCAGGAATATCTAGGGGCAAGAGCAGACTTGGAGATCTTTCCAACAGAGCATTCACTGGGTTACTAGGTCTTGAGGATGGACCACTGGCCAGAACTTGCTCAATATGCAATTGAGCTACTGGCCTGTCCTGCATCCAGCGTGCTTTCTGAACGCACATTCAGTGCTGCTGGAGGGTTTGTTATGGATCAAAGAGTGCGCCTGTCCACAGACTCCGTTTATAGGCTCACATTCATAAAAATGAATCAGTCTTGGATCAGCAGCTATCAAGCACCTGATGCTGATGTAACTGATTGAATTTGCTATGGGTGTGGGATCCCTTGAAGACTGCCTATGCTGACTATCCTATTCCTCCTCAATCTTGATGATGCTAGCTTCCAACAATATTTTTGGTTTAGGGCACCACCACCTTCCAAGGCTCAATGTTTCTGCCCCTGTTTAACAGTTACATAGGTACATACAGGGCCGTCTTTAGCGCAGGGCAAACGGGGCACTTGCCCTGGGCCCAATCTTTGTTGGGGGGCCCGCGCTAGCCGTGAATTGGGGCCCCGATGACAGCTTTGCAGAGCGCACAGAGGACACGGGAGGATGTATTCCTCGCTAGCCAGCTGAGAGGGGCGGGGCTGGGAGCTCCACTGACGCTCTGACCCCGCCCACGTGCAGCCTGTGTACTCGGAAAAGAGCTTCTGTAGTGAGAACCAGTGATCGGAGTGGGAGTGGCTGGTGAATACAGAGGTCCGGGGGCGGGGCCGGGAGCTCCAATGACACTCTCACTCCGATCACTGGCTCTCACTACAGGCGCTCTATCACCAGTACACAGGCTGCACGTGGGCGGGGTCAGAGCGTCAGTGGAGCTCCCGGCCCCTCCCCTCTCATCTGGCTAGTGCAGAATACATCCTCCCGTGTCCTCTGTGCGCTCTGCAAAGCTGTCATCGGGGCGGCCATTCACGGGTGATGTGGGCCCCCCAACAAAGCATCAGTGGAGCTCCCAGCTGCTTTAGTGAGAGCAGATAGTGGAAGCCCCGCCCACAGTCCTGAATGTATGTAGTAAGTTTGGCTGGCCAGGTATGTCCTTACAACCATAAAATGCCTGACTGTCTAAAGCCTGAGCTGTGTTATTTAACTGTAAAGCTGTGCATTGCTGAAAGTTCTCTGACCATCCCCTGTATAATGTCTGCAGCCTCTGAGTGTCTCCTGCAGTATGTCCGCAGTCTCTGAGTGTCTC
The DNA here is from genome assembly GCA_037952835.1 of Lithobates septentrionalis. Taxonomy (NCBI): domain Eukaryota; kingdom Metazoa; phylum Chordata; class Amphibia; order Anura; family Ranidae; genus Lithobates; species Lithobates septentrionalis. Next base: position 973,413 of record JBBDGP010002032.1, read on the forward strand.
CTGCAGTATGTCCGCAGTCTCTGATTGTCTCCTGCAGTATGTCCGCAGCCTCTGAGTGTCTCCTGCAGTATGTCCGCAGTCTCTGATTGTCTCCTGCAGTATGTCCGCAGTCTCTGATTGTCTCCTGCAGTATGTCCGCAGTCTCTGAGTGTCTCCTGCAGTATGTCCGCAGTCTCTGATTGTCTCCTGCAGTATGTCCGCAGTCTCTGAGTGTCTCCTGCAGTATGTCCGCAGCCTCTGAGTGTCTCCTGCAGTATGTCCGCAGTCTCTGAGTGTCTCCTGCAGTATGTCCGCAGTCTCTGATTGTCTCCTGCAGTATGTCCGCAGTCTCTGATTGTCTCCTGCAGTATGTCCGCAGCCTCTGAGTGTCTCCTGCAGTATATCTGCAGCCTCTGAGTGTCTCCTGCAGTATGTCCGCAGTCTCTGAGTGTCTCCTGCAGTATGTCCGCAGTCTCTGATTGTCTCCTGCAGTATGTCCGCAGCCTCTGAGTGTCTCCTGCAGTATGTCCGCAGTCTCTGAGTGTCTCCTGCAGTATGTCCGCAGTCTCTGATTGTCTCCTGCAGTATGTCCGCAGTCTCTGATTGTCTCCTGCAGTATGTCCGCAGTCTCTGATTGTCTCCTGCAGTATGTCCGCAGTCTCTGATTGTCTCCTGCAGCATGTCCGCAGTCTCTGATTGTCTCCTGCAGTATGTCCGCAGTCTGAGTGTCTCCTGCAGTATTTCCGCAGTCCCTGATTGTCTCCTGCAGTATGTCCGCAGTCTCTGGTTGTCTCCTGCAGTATGTACACAGTCTCTAATTGTCTCCTGCAGTATGTACACAGTCTCTGATTGTCTCCTGCAGTATGTCCGCAGTCTCTGATTGTCTCCTGCAGTATGTCCGCAGCCTCTGAGTGTCTCCTGCAGTATGTCCGCAGTCTCTGATTGTCTCCTGCAGTATGTCCACAGTCTCTGATTGTCTCCTGCAGTATGTCCGCAGTCTCTAATTGTCTCCTGCAGTATGTCCGCAGCCTCTGAGTGTCTCCTGCAGTATGTCCGCAGTCTCTGGTAATCTCCTGCAGTATGTCCGCAGTCTCTGATTGTCTCCTGCAGTATGTCCGCAGCCTCTGAGTGTCTCCTGCAGTATGTCCGCAGTCTCTGGTAATCTCCTGCAGTATGTCCGCAGTCTCTGATTGTCTCCTGCAGTATGTCCGCAGTCTCTGATTGTCTCCTGCAGTATGTCCGCAGTCTCTGATTGTCTCCTGCAGTATGTCCACAGTCTCTGATTGTCTCCTGCAGTATTTACACAGTCTCTGATTGTCTCCTGCAGTATGTCCGCAGTCTCTGATTGTCTCCTGCAGTATGTCCGCAGTCTCTGATTGTCTCCTGCAGTATGTCCGCAGTCTCTGATTGTCTCCTGCAGTATGTCCACAGTCTCTGATTGTCTCCTGCAGTATGTCCGCAGTCTCTGATTGTCTCCTGCAGTATGTCCGCAGTCTCTGATTGTCTCCTGCAGTATGTCCACAGTCTCTGATTGTCTCCTGCAGTATGTCCGCCGTCTCTGATTGCCTCCTGCAGTATGTCCGCAGCCTCTGAGTGTCTCCTGCAGTATGTCCGCAGTCTCTGATTGTCTCCTGCCGTATGTCCGCAGTCTCTGGTAATCTCCTGCAGTATGTCCACAGTCTCTGATTGTCTCCTGCAGTATGTCCGCAGTCTCTGTTAATCTCCTGCAGTATGTCCGCAGTCTCTGATTGTCTCCTGCAGTATGTCCGCAGTCTCTGATTGTCTCCTGCAGTATGTCCGCAGTCTCTGATTGTCTCCTGCAGTATGTCCGCAGTCTCTGATTGTCTCCTGCAGTATGTCCGCAGTCTCTGATTGTCTCCTGCAGTATGTACACAGTCTCTAATTGTCTCCTGCAGTATGTCCGCTGTCTCTGAACCTCTCCTGTAGTATGTGTATTAATGTGCCTCTTTACTTGCTCAATTATTTGGGATTGCTCCACTGCTCAGTGAGAGGTAATGATGAGCATGAACCTCTAGCAACCAATCAGCAAACAGTAGTGATCTGCTTTAATCTCTAGCAACCAATCAGTAAGTGCTAATGATGTGCTGTAACCCCTAGCAACCAATTAGTGAGCGCTAATAATGTACATTAACCTCTAGCAACCAATCGGCAAGCAGAAATTATGTATTGTAACCTCTAGAAACCAGCCATTGAGCAGTATTGATAGGCTGTAACCTCTGGCAAACAATTGCAATCGCTGCATGATCTGCTGCAGTAAACTGATTTTGAGTCTACCTGCTATTTTTTGTATGTCTCAGAATGGAGGGGGGGCCCCAAGAAAATGTTTGCCCAGGGCCCAATCAAAATTAAAGACGGCCCTGGGTACATAGTTACATAGTTAGTCAGGTTGAAAAAAGACACAAGTCCATCCAGTTCAACCATAATAAAAAAAATATATATATATTGTACAATCCAATATACCCAATACTATACCCACAGTTGATCCAGAAGAATGCAAAAAAACCAGCAGAGCATGCTCCAATTTGCTACAGCAGGGGAAAAAATTCCTTCCTGATCCCCCAAGAGGCAATCGGATTTTCCCTGGATCAACTTTACCTATAAATGCTAGTACCCAGTTATATTATGTACATTTAGGAAAGTATCCAGGCCTTTCTTAAAGCAATCTACTGAGCTGGTCAGAACCACCTCTGGAGGGAGTCTATTCCACATTTTCACAGCTCTTACTGTGAAGAAACCTTTCCGTATTTGGAGATGAAATCTCTTTTCCTCCAGTCGTAAAGAGTGCCCCCTTGTCCTCTGTGTTGACCGTAAAGTGAATAACTCAACACCAAGTTCACTATATGGACCCCTTATATATTTGAACATGTTGATCATATCCCCCCTTATTCTACTCTTCTCAAGAGTGAACAAATTCAGTTCCTCTTTATCTTTCTTCATAGCTGAGCTCCGTCATGCCTCTTATCAGTTTGGTTGCCCTTCTCTGCACTTTCTCCAGTTCCCCGATATCCTTTTTGAGAACTGGTGCCCAAAACTGAACTGCATATTCCAGATGAGGTCTTACTAATGATTTCAACATGTCAGAAATGATATGTCTCTCTCTGGAGTCCATACCTCTCTTAATACAAGAACGGACTTTGCTCGCTTTGGAAACCGCAGCTTGGCATTGCATGCTATTATTGAGCTTATGATCTACCAAAACCCCCAGATCCTTCTCCACTACGGATTCCCCCAGTTGTACTCCCCATAGCATGTATGATGCATGCATATTCTTAGCCCCCAAGTGCATAACTTTACATTTCTCAACATTAAACCTCATCTGCCACATAGACGCCCAATTAGACAGAGCATTGAGGTCAGCTTGTAAATTGGAGACATCCTGTAAGGACGTTATTCCACTGCATAGCTTGGTGTCATCTGCAAAGACAGAAATGTTACTTTTGATCCCAGACCAAATATCATTTATAAAGATATTAAAGAGTAAGGGTCCCATCACTGAACCTTGGGGTACACCACTGATAACCTTAGACCATTCAGAGTAAGAATCATTAACCACTACTCTCTGAATTCTGTCTTTTAGCCAGTTTTCTATCCATTTACAAACTGATATTTCCAAGCCTGTAGACTTTAACTTACACATGAGCCATGTGTGCGGAACTGTATCGAACGCTTTTGCAAAATCCAAGTATACCACGTCCACAGCCACCCCTCTGTCCAATGTAAAAAGGGGCATGTAATTACAATTTTTGATATAATATTTCACAGCAGGGCTCGTTCCTGCGCCCAACAAGAGTATCTGTGAGGGGTTACAGTGTTGTGGCACCACCACCACCACCCAAGGCCCAATTTTTCTGCCCCTGTTTAACAGGGGCATGTAATTACACTTTTTGATATAATATTTCACAGCAGGGCTCGTTCCTGCGCCCAACAAGAGTATCTGTGAGGGGTTACAGTGTTGTGGCACAACCACCCAAGGAGCAATTTTTCTGCCCCTGTTTAATAGGGGCATGTAATTACAATTTTTGATATACTATTTCAATACACGGCTTGTTCCTGTGCCCAACAAGAGTATCTGTGAGGGGGTTACAGTGTTGTGGCACCACCACCCAAGGTCCAATTTTTCTGTCCCTATTTAACAAGGGCATGTGATTACAATTTTTGATATAATATTTTAATGCAGGGCCTGTTCCTGTGCCCCACAAGAGTATCTGTGAGGGGTTACAGTGTTGTGGCACCACCACCACCAACCAAGGCCCAATTTTTCTACCCCTGTTTAACAGGGGCATGTAATTACAATTTTTGATATAACATTTCAACCAGTGTTAATTTCGTCGACTAAAATGACTAAAACATTTTAGTCGACTAATTGAATACTATTTTAGTCAAATAATATACGACTAAAACTAAAACAATTGAGATGACTAAACTACGACTAAAACTAAAATGGCATTTTAGTCAAAAGACTAAAATGGAACTAAAATTAAAATGGCATTTTAGTCAAAAGACTAAGACTAAAACTAAATTAAAATTTGACTTCAAAATTAACACTGGCCTTTAGTGCATGTTCATACCTCAATACCTTAAATAATAACTAATTTGATTTTTCACTCCAGCAGTATATAATGAGTTTGGAAATTGTAGAGAAATGTTAACTAATGCATTACAATTTAATTGCACCCATTCGATTTCAGATGACTAAAATTTGTTTTAGTCGACTAAAATGTACTGGAGGAGATTTTAGTCGACTAAAAGGGACTAAAAATGGGACTAAAACTAAAATGCCATTTTAGTCCTAAGACTAAGACTAAAACTAAATCGAAATTTGCTGCCAAAATTAATACTGATTTCAAAGCAGGGCCTGTTCCTGCGGCCAACAAGAGTATTTATGAGGGGTTACAGTGTTTTGGCACCACCACCATCACCCAAGACCCAATTTTTCTGCCCCTGTTTAACAGGGGCATGTAATTACAATTCTTGATATAATATTTAACAGCAGGGCCCGTTCCTGCACCCACCAAGAGTAACTGAGTGCTTACAGTGTTCTGGTACCACCAACACCTAAGGCCCAATTTTCTGCATAGTATATAGGGCAGGCCGTATAGTATATATATTGCTGTTCAGAGTATATAGTGCCTAGGGAGCTTGGGGGACCCTCAAGCCATTTTTTTTTAAAATTTGGGTTTCAGGGTTCCCCTTAATACCCATACCAGACCCAAAGGGCCTGGTAATGGACTGGGGCGTGGGGGGGAGGTGGGAACCCATGCCATTTTTTTTCAATGATTTTCAGCTATATTGCCGGGACCCGACAATACATTACAGCCGCGAGTAGGTTTGACATTTTTTCCTTTAGAAATGTCATTTTGCTGTGGTATTGTTCTAAACACGGGAAAAAATGTGCTACTTTACAGGCATACTAAGGACACCCCCCAGGCACGATATTTAACCACTTGAGCCCCGGACCATTATGCTGCCTAAGGACCAGAGGTCTTTTTCCAATTTGGCACTGCGTCGCTTTAACTGCTAATTGCGCGGTCATGCAATGCTGTACCCAAACGAAATTTGCGTCCTTTTCTTCCCACAAATAGAGCTTTCTTTTGATGGTATTTGATCACCTCTGCGGTTTTTATTTTTTGCGCTATAAACGGAAAAAGACCGAAAATTTTGAAAAAAAATGATATTTTCTACTTTTTGTTATAAAAAAAATCCAATAAACTAAATTTTAGTCATACATTTAGGCCAAAATGTATTCGGCCACATGTCTTTGGTAAAAAAAATGTCAATAAGCGTATATTTATTGGTTTGCGCAAAAGTTATAGCGTCTACAAACTAGGGTACATTTTCTGGAATTTACACAGCTTTTAGTTTATGACTGCCTATGTCATTTCTTGAGGTGCTAAAATGGCAGGGCAGTACAAAACCCCCCCAAATGACCCCATTTTGGAAAGTAGACACCCCAAGGAAATTGCTGAGAGGCATGTTGAACCCATTGAATATTTATTTTTTTTGTCCCAAGTGATTGAAAAATGACAAAAAAAAAAAAAAATATTTACAAAAAGTCGTCACTAAATGATATATTGCTCACACAGGCCATGGGCCTATGTGGAATTGCACCCCAAAATACATTTAGCTGCTTCTCCTGAGTATGGGGATACCACATGTGTGGGACTTTTTGGGAGCCTAGCCGCGTACGGGGCCCCGAAAACCAATCACCGCCTTCAGGATTTCTAAGGGTGTAAATTTTTGCTTTCACTCTTCACTGCCTATCACAGTTTCGGAGGCCATGGAATGCCCAGGTGGCACAAAACCCCCCAAAATGACCCCATTTTGGAAAGTAGACACCCCAAGCTATTTGCTGAGAGGCATATTGAGTCCATGGAATATTTTATATTTTGACACAAGTTGCGGGAAAGTGACACTTTTTTTTTTTTTTTTTCATAAAGTTGTCACTAAATGATATATTGCTCACACAGGCCATGGGCATATGTGGAATTGCACCCCAAAATACATTTAGCTGCTTCTCCTGAGTATGGGGATACCGCATGTGTGGGACTTTTTGGGAGCCTAGCCGCGTACTGGACCCCGAAAACCAATCACTGCCTTCAGGATTTCTAAGGGTGAAAATTTTTGATTTCACTCTTTACTGCCTATCACAGTTTCGGAGGCCATGGAATGCCCAGGTGGCACAAAACCCCCCCAAATGACCCCATTTTGGAAAGTAGACACCCCAAGCTATTTGCTGAAAGGCATGGTGAGTATTTTACAGCTCTCATTTGTTTTTGAAAATGAAGAAAGACAAGAAAAAACATTTTTTTTTTCTTTTTTCAATTTTCAAAACTTTGTGACAAAAAGTGAGGTCTGCAAAATACTCACTATACCTCTCAGCAAATAGCTTGGGGTGTCTACTTTCCAAAATGGGGTCATTTGGGGGGGTTTTGTGCCACCTGGGCATTCCATGGCCTCCGAAACTGTGATAGGCAGTGAAGAGTGAAATCAAAAATTCACGCCCTTAGAAAGCCTGAAGGCGGTGCTTGGTTTTCGGGGTCCCGTACGCGGCTAGGCTCCCAAAAAGTCTCACACATGTGGTATCCCCGTACTCAGGAGAAGCAGCAGAATGTATTTTGGGGTGTAATTTCACATATTTCCATGGCATGTTTGAGCAATATATCATTTAGTGACAACTTTGTGCAAAAAAAAAAAAAATAAATAAAAAATTTGTCTCTTTCCCGCAACTTGTGTCGCAATATAAAATATTCCATGGACTCGACATGCCTCTCAGCAAATAGCTTGGGGTGTCTACTTTCCAAAATGGGGTCATTTGGGGGGGTTTTGAACTGTCCTGGCATTTTATGCACAACATTTAGAAGCTTATGTCACACATCACCCACTCTTCTAACCACTTGAAGACAAAGCCCTTTCTGACACTTATTGTTTACATGAAAAAGTTTTTTTTTTTTGCAAAAAAATTACTTTGAACCCCCAAACATTATATATTTTTTTAAAGCAAATGCCCTACAGATTAAAATGGTGGGTGTTTCATTTTTTTTTTTCACACAGTAATTGCGCAGCGATTTTTCAAACGCATTTTTTGGGGAAAAAACACACTTTTTTTAATTTTAATGCACTAAAACACGCTATATTGCCCAAATGTTTGATGAAATAAAAAAGATGATCTTAGGCCGAGTACATGGATACCAAACATGACATGCTTTAAAATTGCGCACAAACGTGCAGTGGCAACAAAATAAATACATGTTTAAAAGCCTTCAAAAGCCTTTACAGGTTACCACTTTAGATTTACAGAGGAGGTCTACTGGAAAAATTACTGCACTCGATCTGGCCTTCGCGGTGATACCTCACATGCATGGTGCAATTGCTGTTTACGTTTGACGACAGACCGCCGCTTGCGTTCGCCTTAGCGCGAGAGCAGGGGGCGACAGGGGTGTTTTTTTTTTTTTTGTTTTTTTTCTTTATTATTTTTTTGCTTTTTTAATCTTACTTTTAAACTGTTCCTTTCATATTTTTTTTTTTTAATCATTTTTATTGTTATCTCGGGGAATGTAAATATCCCCTATGATAGCAATAGGTAGTGACAGGTACTCTTTTTTGAAAAAATTGTGGTCTATTAGACCCTAGATCTCTCCTCTGCCCTCAAAGCATCTGACCACACCAAGATCGGTGTGATAAAATGCTTCCCCAATTTCCCAATGGCGCTATTTACATCCGGCGAAATCTAAGTCATGAAATACTCGTAGCTTCCGGTTTCTTAGGCCATAGAGATGTTTGGAGCCACTCTGGTCTCTGATCAGCTCTATGGTCAGCTGGCTGAATCACCGGCTGCGTTCTCAGGTTCCCTGTTGAGACAGGAGAGCCAGAGAAAAACACGGAAGACGGTGGGGGGGGGGGGCATTCCCTCCCACGGCTTGTAAAAGCAGTCTAGAGGCTAATTAGCCGCTAGGATTGCTTTTACATGAAAGCCGACCGCTGGCTGAAAAGAATGATACCAAGATGATACCTAAACCTGCAGGCATCATTCTGGTATAACCACTCAAAGTCGTGAATGGCGTACCTGAAGACAAAAAAATGGTTAACAATGGTTAACAATAAAGCACAGTAAAGTGTAAATAATTACACACCTGAAAAACAAACATGATAAAACATAATAACAATAACAATAACAATAAAACATTGCAGAATAGAATACAGTAAAAAAGAGCAGAACAATAGAGAGAGAGAATAGAGAGAGAGAGAACAATAAAACAACAACTATTTTTTTTTTTTCTTCTTTTTTTTTTTTTTTACACTTTTTTTGTAACTAACTTTTATAACGGTAACCGGTTCCAGGTTCGGGTCTCTCAAAATGCGATGGCATCTTGGGAGACCCTGTGAAAGTGTGCCTAGTCTGTGCAATGCTGTACCCTACGCTAATACTCAACTAGTGTATGGTAGCGTTCAAAACATTCACCAATGCAAAGACCAGGATTGTCAGGACAGGAGGGACAATAATAGCGGGTGTCACGCCTATATCCGCGCTTGCTGCAGACACGACATCTTTTTTGGGGGGGTTCGTTGGGTAGGGGTACTTGGGAGGACATAAAGAAAATGCCTCTCATGCAGCCGACTGCATTTGGTTGGGGATGTGAATGGGGGAAGTACGGGCGCTGCAGAAGTGGTGGGTTCCCAATTAGGATTGGCGAATGCAGCAGGAAGGGCACTATGGGCACGACGGGCCTGTGTTTGTCTTCTTGGTGGCAGTGGGACACTACTTGTGCTTGCCACCTCACCAGCTTGAACTCCAATTATGGGACTCGCCACGTCACCACGTGTTACTGCAGTGCTGGTTTGACTACGACCGGGGTGTACTAGGCCGCTGGCGCTTGCCAGTTCACCAAAACGCTACCAAAAAACTGTTAGCGATCGCAGGGATCAGGCCTGACTCTGCGAACGCTGCAATTATGCGTTTAGTGTTTTGTAAGTGACAGTGATCGATCGATACTGCACTTGGGTGGGCTGGGCCAGGCCGGGCGGAGGGGCAAAACGCAGGTGCTAGCAGGTATCTGGGCTGATCCCGCTAACACTGCGTTTTTGGGAACCCTAAACTGCTGGTGACGCTAGTATAGATCTGATCGGATCAGATATTGATGCGATCAGATACTATACCACTAAGGGAGGTGTACAGTGCGTGCGTGGGTGTTAGCGGTACTGGCGCTAATCTGACGCTGCCTGGGGCTGGTGCTTGCCAGTTCACCAAAACGCTGCAAAAAAAACTGTTAGCGATCGCAGGGATCAGGCCTGACTCTGCGAACGCTGCAGTTATGCGTTTAGTGTTTTGTAAGTGACAGTGATCGATCGATACTGCACTTGGGTGGACTGGGCTGGGCCGGGCGGAGGGGCAAAACGCAGGTGCTAGCAGGTATCTGGGCTGATTCCGCTAACACTGCGTTTTTGGGAACCCTAAACTGCTGGGGACGCTAGTATAGATCTGATCGGATCAGATATTGATCCGTTCAGATACTATACCACTAAGGGAGGTGTATGGTGCGTGCGTGGGTGTTAGCGGTACTGGCGCTAACCTGACGCTGCCTGGGGCTGGCGCTTGCCAGTTCACCAAAATGCTACCAAAAAAACTGTTAGCGATCGCAGGGATCAGGCCTGACTCTGCGAACGCTGCAGTTATGCGTTTAGTGCCTTGTAAGTGACAGTGATCGATCGATACTGCACTTGGGTGGGCTGGGCAGGGCCGGGCGGAGGCACAAAACGCAGGTGCTAGCAGGTATCTGGGCTGATCCCGCTAACACTGCGTTTTTGGGAACCCTAAACTGCTGGGGACGCTAGTATAGATCTGATCGGATCAGATATTGATCCGATCAGATACTATACCACTAAGGGAGGCGCATGCTGCGTGCGTGGGTGTTAGCGGTACTGGCGCTAATCTGACGCTGCCTGGGGCGACGCATATCACCGCCGGGCGATCGGGGGGCTAAACCTTTATTCGGTAATAAACGGCGGGTGCCCTGACACTATAAAAAATAAACGAACTAACCAGCGTCAACCGTAACGGTTATACGGTGATCAGTGGTGAAAGGGTTAACTAGGGGGCAATCAAGGGGTTAAAACATTTATTAGGTAGTATATGGGGGTCCCTGACGCTATAAAACGCTGACGGCGAACCTAAATATTTACCTCACTAACTAGCGTCACCAGCGACACTAATACAGCGATCAGAAAAATGATCGCTTAGCGACACTGGTGACAGGGGGTGATCAAGGGGTTAAAACATTTATTCGGTAGTATATGGGGGTCCCTGACGCTATAAAACGCTGACGGCGAACCTAAATATTTACCTCACTAACTAGCGTCACCAGCGACACTAATACAGCGATCAGAAAAATGATCGCTTAGTGACACTGGTGACAGGGGGTGATCAAGGGGTTAAAACTTTATTAGGGGGGGTTAGGGGGGTACCCTAGACCTAAAGGGGGGTAATACTCACTGTCCCAACACAGTAACTGTCACAAACTGACACTATGCAGTAATCAGAAAAAAAAAAAAAAAAAAAAAAAAAAAAAACTGCTGGTGTCAGTTTGTGACAGGGGGGGGGGGGGGGTGATTGGGGGGGGATCGGTGGGCGATCGGGGGGGGGGATCGGGGTGTTTTGTGTGCCTGGCATGTTCTACTGTGTGTGTGTGTGTTGTGCACTCACTCACATGTCGTCTCTCCTCGGGCCGGAACGGAAAATACCGACCCGAGGGGAGATGACATCACTTCCTTTGCTGCTGTTTAGCATACAGCAGCAAAGGAGTGTTCTCATTGGCCGGCGGCGATCGCGAGGGGGGGGCCACGAACGGATGGTCTCCCCCTCATCACCGATCGCCGCTGGACAAAAGACGACCGCCTCGGGCACCGGGGGGGGGGGGTCCGATCGGACCCCCCACCCGCGGAAGGCAAATCACGTACCCTGTACGTGATTTTGCCTGTCCGTGCCACTTTGCCGACGTACATCGGCGTGAGGCGGTCGTCAAGTGGTTAAAGGAATATTTCATTTTTATTGTTTCACTTTAAGCATTATTAAAATCGCTGCTCCCAAAAAAACTTCTGTTTTTAAAACTTTTTTTTTGCATTGATACATGTCCCCTGAGGCATGGCCCGGGTCCCCAAACACTATTTATGGGAATAACTTGCATATGAGCACTTTTGATTTTATTATGTTCATGTCCCATAGACTTTAATGGTGTTCACGTGTTCAAACCAATTTTTTGCCTGTTCGCATGTTCTGCTGCGAACCGAACGGGGGGTGTTCGGCTCATCCCTAGTACTGTATATAAAATGCTTATCGATGGGTGATAATGAACTAACAATGTGTAGTTCTGTATGGTGATTGTTCTTTAATGTTCCTCTGTCAAAGCAAGTCTTCTCATATGGACTGTAATTGTGCTCTTAGCAATCAGCTAAAGTGTTAATCTCACAGTCTGATAATCAGATAAAAAAACTGAAATTAAATCTGCAATTTCTTTCATGAAACGCCCTTTTGAAAATAAGGGAGCTGAAATCATGTAAAATGTGATAGCTGCTCTATGCAGGATTCCATTGGGTGTCATGGCTGTGTGATGATGAAACCCCATTGACAGGAAGTGGTTAAATAATGCTGTGTGTCATTCAACCTAGAGGAGTGAAGGCCAGCAGCGGAAGAAAACACAGAGGACAGGAGAGCATTTAAAGTGAACCTTTTATTTTGTATATCTGTTGTCTAAAGTTGGCCATTGATGATTAGGGGTTTTTTTTTCGTTAAAGAAAAAACGAACAGTTTCCTCCATCCACAAAAACGAAGTGGATGAAGGAATCCCCCCCCCCGGCTAGGACTTTGTATTCTGACAACGGGAGTTGGTCAGAATTCACGGATAAGTGGCTGCAGCAGCTGATCAACAAAGGTTTTTCAGCATGACCGGTACAGAAAGCCAACAGCTACTAGGCCAAAACCCATACTCCATCCTCATCCCATACCATGAAGATCACAAAATGGATGGAGTACCAAAATAGCCGTAGCAGCCCCTTTATTAACAAATAAGCTTAATTCAACATAAATGAGAGAAAAACATTCCTTATAACAGAAAATACATCAGTCACTAAGCCTGTAGGTCTTTGAAGGCACCCGAAATTACAGTATGTTCCAAATATGCGTTGCGGTACCTTTTAACATAATAGGCTTCCAGCCGCAATACACCGGCTCGGAGACAACTCACTTACCGCAGTGCAACCAGTACCATATTCCAGCTAAACCGACGTTAACTGGAATACACCAGAGGGACACATATCACAGATAAATCCTGAACCCTTCCTTATCCTAGCTTTTCTTCTGCCATCAAAGACCAACAACCGCCACAACATTCTCACTCTGAAATTCAAGCCTTGGGTGGCCCTGCAAGCACCTCTCGACTCAATAATAGTCAATTGAAAAATTGATTGAACCAGGTGGAAAATTAACGTCCAAACATTCGGGCTTTCAGGCTGTCTCCGCTGCAGAATACAATAGCTGGCAGTGGATATTCCTATATCCACATTGTTCAGTGTGGATGGAGGAATCGATTGCTCAAATTTTAGAATAAAGCGAGGGAGTTTTTCTTAATATTTTTTTTTTTAATCTGATTCACAGTGACAGCTAAACCTGCTGGTACTGAAAGCAGGTAGGTATCTAGCTTTGACTGCAAGCATGCTAATATACTGGGCTGGAACCATCATAAGGCACAGTTGACATGTGAATATTGGTGATAGAGAGATGGCCATTCCCTGTATAATTATCCACAACACATTTTTCCAATCATTGGAAGAAATAAACGTATGTGTTATAAACTGTGCAGGGACAAGGGGTGAGCAGGAGGGGCACCTGCCCTGGGCACTGTGGTATCATGTGAGGTGTGGGGGGGATTTGTGTTAGGAGGGGGAATTTGGGGGCTGCAGGGGTAATTAAATTTGGGGAGGTGCTAAGGTAATTTAGGGGGATTTGTGTTGGCAGAGGATGGGGGAAGAAGATTTGTGCTAGGTGGGGGGTTTTGAAGGCAATTTGTGCTTGGAGGGGGGATTTGAAGTGGGGGGGGGGGGGTGTACTAGGAAGGGACATTTTAGGGTTAGAGAATTTGTGCTAGGAGTGGATTTTTGCCCTAAGCTTGCAGATTAGTGCTCATCATGCAGATTAGTGCTCAGTTTTTTTTAGGAAGATTTTTGCTGACTAAATGCTTATACTTCTTGGGGCGGTGCTCAGTTTGGCATGTTTGCCCTGGGCTCTAGATGACCTTGTCTTGCCATTGGGTATAAACTTATGTTTGTATGTAACAGTATTATGACCAAGATTAGGACCAGTGTAACAAGGAAATATTTTTTATGCAAGTGTTAATTTCATACCTCCTAATTTTCTGCAAAAGGGAAAGAGGGACCCAATATATTATATAGTATTTAGGCACCGAACACACCCCTACCACACCCAGTTATGCAGGCAATGGTTAATTAGCACCTAAAAATGATTGAAACCGGACTTTCTCAAACTTTTTACCCCAGAGGAACTTTTTTGGCTATACTTGTCCCATGGGTCACAGGAATGCAGTTAGTTCTACACCCCTTTGACCTCGTCCAGGCTCTAAAAATATCTGACCATATGGTTGGGATCCACCAAGAAGCATGGACCGTCAGCTGGCTCACTCTGTTAGCAAGCTGCTGAGAGCCTGAGCCAGCCGCTCCCACCCCCCCCCCCCCCCCCCCGCCACAGCTCAGCGCTCCAGTGAGCATTTGAGGAGCAGAGCAGAAAACTGGTCACTAATAGTCACCAGCTCTCTAAGGCTGAAGACCAAGCCATGGTTTATCGCTCAGTTCTTGGTCTTAGAGGCAGATAGAGGGGATAGATGCAGCTAGGATTCGTGCTGCAGCCATCTAGGTGTGTATGATTTTTTTATTTTTTTTTTAGATTTCCAAACTTCTCTTTAATAACTTTTAGGTCTCAGAGAATCCCTACTAAAATAAATTCATCAGAGGTAAGTGGGAAAATAACCCTAACCTTTGGTGGTCAGCAAGAAGAATACCCCCTTTACAGTGGTGGTCAGAATGCAATTCTTACAAACAGCTAAAATGATGATTTTGGCAATGCTGCTGGTTCTGCCAAATAGTGTTGGCTCTGGAACTCTGCACGCTCCATCAGTTGGGATGCCAATTAGCCACAGCTCAAGGAACCCCTTACAACCTCTGGAGGAATCCTAGTTACCCGTACACCGCTGCTTACTTCTGGGTTTAGGGCGCATGCATGCGCGCTTCCCGGCCGCTACCCGCTGTGCTTGACAGCCGGGACCTGCTGATTGACTGTGTACAATCACAACCCAGAGCTCTGTGTTCACAATTAACACAGAGCTCTGTACAAAAAAACATGAGAAACACATAAATCTATTAGTAAAAGTAGCACACTTTACACATAGCTAGGCACACATTTAACCCCTTTATCGCCCTAGATGTTAACCCCTTCCCAGCCAGTGTTATTAGTACAGTGACAGTTAATGTTAAAGTTAATATATTAATGTCACTGGTGATGTCAGAGGCAATAAGTCAGTCCCCCCCCCCCCCCCCAGCGTCAGTTAGTGTCAGATTGCTCACTGCACTAACACCATCTCATTATAAGTCACTGGTCCCCGCCATTAGTAGTATGAAAAAATATATAAATATTCAGTATCTATACCATAGTTTGTAGGTACTATAACTTTCACGCAAAAAAAAATCAAAGAAATCAGTATACACTTTTTATTTTTTATCAAAGACACATAGCAGAATACATTTTAGCCAAAACGTATTAAGAAATTTGATTTTTTTTTTTTACATTTTTTATTGGATATGTTTTATAGCAGAAATTAAAATATATATTTTTTTTACGAAATGTTCTGTCTTTTTTCATTTATATTACAACAAATAAAAAACCCAGTGGTGATCAAATACCACCAAAAGAAAGCTTTGTTTGTTTGAAAAAAAAGATACACATTGGGGTTAATTTACTAAAGGCAAACAGACTGTGCACTTTTGCAAGTGCAGTTGCTCCAGAGCTTTATAAATGAAGGAAAGCACTGCTGACTTCCATCATGTGCAAGCAAAAATGCAGTTTTTTTTATTTTCTTTGCATGTGATAGGATGTTCTTTGTAAAGTAAAGCTTTACCTCATTTACTAAACGCTGGAGCAACTGCACTTGCAAAAGTGCACAGTCCATTTGCCTTTAGTAAATCAATCCCATTTTGTCTGTATTCAGTATTGCATGACCACACAATTACCAGTTAAAGTAGCACAGTGCTAAATAGCAAAAATGGCCTGGTCATGAAGGGGGTAAAATCTTCTGGAGCTGAAGTGGTTAAGATTATTTAAAACAATTAAGAAAGTGTGACTATAAAAAGCTGTATATTTATTTTATTTATATATAGCTTGCTTTGATGCATCTCCTTGTCCTTTTCACATACAGACAGTCTGAGGTTTTCTAGAAACATGCAGTTACTTTACCTTAATTAAACTGTTTTTCATTTCTGCTAATTGAAAACAGGACATTCAAAAGGATATCATTAAAAATTATGTAAACTAAATTTACTGTAGGGATGACCTCAGCTTTAGAATGGAAAAAGGCAACACCCCCACCTACAGGAGCTTCTGGAAATGACAGCCTAGATTGACTCTAGTACTTGTCCAGCCTAGAGCAAGATGGAATCGGAAATCTTTAGAAACATGAATGTGATTTAAATGAACATATCTGTACTACTTACATTTACAAACTTTGTCATTGTTTCATCAATATGTCAGCAATGAGCAGTTATTTCATGATTGGCGAAGTGAAGAGACATGGGGGGATGGCCTCCCGTCAGTGTGCTGTCAGTGATCAATTTTAGGGCTCAGTTACAAAGATACATCTTAACGCATATATTGCAACATATTAAAATGCATGTGCACAATTTCAATAACATGTAGTGCGTTCTTAAAAATACATGTCTGGTTTTTCAATGCATATAACATGTTTTGGTGAGTTGGCAACAGGTAGTAAAAAGCCCTGGTCAATCGATGTTAACCCTATACACTCTCATTTAAAGTGGTGTTCCACCCAAAAAAAATAAAAATACATGAAAAATCCTAAAAAAAAATTACAAAAAAACATTTGGATATTTTTTTTTTTTTACTCACCTCTAAATGCCTGTTGCTAGGTGGTCCCTCGTAGTCTGCCTCTTTCAGTGCCTGGGCTGGTGACATCACTTCCGTCTCGGCACAGGAAGGGCTCAGCTCTGCTCCTTCCCTCCTGTCAATCATCTGGGACCCATTACAGGTCCCAAGTGACTGAGCGGCCAATCACGGCGCTCGGCGCCGCTCGCGCATGCGCAGTGGGTGCCAGGCTGTGAAGCCACAGCCCGGCGCCCACAGTTGCAATGCCGACGTCACTGAACGGAGGGGGAGACAAGCGGGGCTTCGATCCCCCGCATCGCTGGACCCAGGGACAGGTAAGTGTCCAATTAAAAGTCAGCAGCTGCAGTATTTGTAGCTGCTGACTTTTAATTTTTTTTTTTTTTTTGACTTTCCCTCCTCTTTAAATTTAAAATGCGTATCAACGCGGGGCAAAATGCATGCCACTGCCCAAAACAAACACCCTTTGACACATGACAATGCACCTGTCTAATGCTACAAAAAAAAGAAATTCACATGCATAGATCTACATGGGCCCTGAAAAGTAAAGCAGCAGAATGCAGACAACAGCCTGTCTAATTGGCATAACAGTCAATGACAGATCCGCAGAGTGGAAGTGAAGGGTGCAAATCTCTGTAATAAGTCCTCTGTGATCTGTCGCCTAAGTGTCCCAAACTTGGTCAGCACATTCCAGGATATCACGATTAAAAGTAAATTTTATTTTGTACCCAATCACATGCAAGGAAAATTAAAAAAATGCATTTTTGCCTGCACATGATTGGATGATGGAAGTCAGCAGAGCATCCTCTCATTTAATAAACCCTGGAGCATTCTCTTACAGAGTGCAACTGCACGTGCAAAGTGCAGAGTCTATGGGGTTGATTTACTAAAGGCAAATAGACTGTGCACTTTGCAAAGTGCAGTTGCACTCTGCAAGAGCAGTTGCTCCAGAGCTTAGTAAATAAGGAAGAGCTCTGCTGACTTCCATCATCCAATCATATGCAAGCAAAAATGCAATTCTCCTTGCACGTGATTGAGTATCCTTTACAGAAGCCTTACCTCATTTACTAAGCTCTGGAGCAACTGCACTTGCAGAGTGCAATTGCACTTTGCAAAGTGCACAGTCTACTTGCCTTTAGTAAATCAACCCCTAAGGGCCTTCAGACAATCAGCCAAGTAGGCTGGATTGACACCTATGCATTTTTAGTGCGTTTTGCATTTCGCGGATTTGCACTACAGAACGTGTTCCATAGCAAACCATGTTAAATAGACTGTAGTGCCAATCTGCAAAATGAAAAAGCACTAAAACTGCACAGGTGTGAATCCAGCCTTAGTCCTTTTGAAGTGCGGCTTTGAAATCGCGCTACTTCAAAAGCCGCGCATCAGTGCGGTTTGCACTGCCGATTTCATTGCGGCTTGCGACTTCATTTAACAGAAGTCTATGCAAGTTGCAATGAAATCGGTAAAAAAGTAGTGCAGGAACCTGTTTCATAATGGCTGCGATATGAGTCACGCCGATATGAACGGTTCCATTGCCGGCAATAGGCTGCGACTTATCATGTGGTTTGGAACTGTCAAATCGTATGGCAAATCGCACCAGTGTGACTGGGGGCTTAGAAAATAAAAATGAATCAATGGAATGGTTAGCAGAGGAGAGTGTAATTTCTATTCCATTATCAATTGTATCGTGTGTATCCATAAACACACAGTAAATATTTTTGAATTCCCTATAAAATCAAATAAAAAGTGGTTTGGTTATGCAACATCAAACCTGCTTGTTCTTTAGGGTGGGGGGACGGGGGACGGGGTGGGGGTGGGGGGGTGGAGAGGGTGTCGGGTTAAATTAGTTCATCTTTTCATTTTTTTTTAAAAGGTGAACTAACACTTTAATGACTTAACCACAATGGAAGATGAGTCTCAACTAAGACCAACTTACTGTTTCCTATTAACTATTTATTCAAAGAGCAATAAACAAAATATATTAGGCCAAGAGAACTGCAACGTTCCTTTAGGGATTAAATACTTAGACATGTACATGTTTCTAATGCGTGGTAATCTGTAAGCATTTAATCCTATAAAGATCTGTATATACACATAATCATACATTAATTAAAACAAACAAGCCACAGCTCTATGTCAACTAAAATACACATCTGGGCTATCATATTAGTAAACCATGGGGTCCAATAGGGAATGAAGGGCTGAACATGATGATTTATATTGTTAAACATATAGAGCTAGGCTCTAAAGTCAGCCCAGGTCCAGACAAGACATTTTTCTTTCGTTTTGGATGGAGCAGGGAAGAGATTTTATACGCTATCTGTGTTTTCATGGAGGAGATTTCTTTTATCTTCCTCTGACACCTGTCACCAAGACAGGAAGTAAAGGGGAAATCTCAGTGGGTGGGGCTTGCATGTTGCTATGGTGTAGGCACACAGTAATTACATATGGTAGAGGGCTGAAGGCTTGCTTCTTTAAGCAGATTTGCTTGTGGCCAGTCACTGTAATCTGCTCCACTGTCCAACTGGAATGAAGTGTCTGGCCCGACCGCAATGCCAATTACAAGCAGGGAAATTTCTTCTTCCTATCACTGGGTACAAAAAGGAGGTGTCCAGGATGTCCTTAGACTGTCCTTTCTCCACAGGACCCTGTCCCTGTCCCTAGGCTCAGCCTATTTCTTCTTTACAAGCAGATCTCCATCCTCATCTCACACTCCCCACATCGCAGGGCTCCCCAAAATGACAAAGCAGGGGCTATACAGTGCCTTGAAAAAGTATTCATACCCCTTGAAATTTTCCACATTTTGTCATGTTACAACCAAAAACGTAATTGTATTTTATTGGGATTTTATGTGATATACCAACACAAAGTGGCACATCATTGTGAAGTGGAAGGAAAATGATAAATGGTTTTTAAATTTTTTTTACAAATAAAGACCTGAAAAGTGTGGCGTGCATTTGTATTCAGCCCCTTTACTCTGATACCCCTAACTAAAATCTTGTGGAATCAATTCCCTTCAGAAGTCACCTAATTAGTAAATAGAGTCCACCTGTGTGTAATTTAATCTCAGTATAAACACAGCTTTTCTGTGAAGCCCTCCGAGGTTTGTTAGAGAACCTTAAGCAGGCCATACACGGTCGAATTTCGAACGAATTTTCTTTTCAAAATAAGAAATTTCGTTTTTTTGTGATCCGATGATGCCACCATTGATTTTCGAAATTCGGCCGACCAAGCCTTCAATTTCACCTCATGTTGCTAAAGAAAAGAATTTTCTTGGCCGGGAATCTTCTTTTCTCTCCGTAAATTTTCTTTTCTTATTACATTTCTCGCACGATTCTCCCATCATTGATTAGAAAATCGTTCGTTTTTCGGAAAATTTCCAACATGTCCGATTGCTCAAATTCGATTGCCGCACGAAAATCGGCCGTTGTTGCAGCCCACTAATGATGCGAAATTCATACGAAAATTCTTTCATACGATTTTCGAAAGAAAATTCTTACGAAATTCGAACCGTGTATGGCCGGCAGTGAACAAACATCACCTTAAAGGCCAAGGAACACAGCAGACAGGTCAGGGATAAAGTTGTGGAGAAGTTTAAAGCAGGGTTAGGTTCTAAAAAAAAATCCCAAGCTTTGAACATCTCACGGAGCACTGTTCAATCCATCATCCGAAAATGGAAAGAGTATGGCATAACTGCAAACCTACCAAGACATGGCCGTCCACCTAAACTGACAGGCCGGGCAAGGAGAGCATTAATCAGAGAAGAAGCCAAGAGGCCCATGGTAACTCTGGAGGAGCAAAAAGAAGAGAGGGCGCACCGGCCTAGCGCATTACCACTGATAGCGTTTATTAAAACTGTAAAATAGCAAGTATATACTCACAGCTTGGAATACAGGCAATATAGAAGTAAACAAATGAACATGACAATATCATCAGTATCAATTCTACAAATCAATCGATCATGGTGCACAAAAGGGGACTTTACCTGCACAGTTAGGGACTATCCAGGGCTATGATCCGGCCACATCACCAGTGAAGATGTAGGTATAGATGTCGACAGACAGAAGTGACAATACCATCTTTGCCACCTCTGCAAATAGGGGGTATAATGTGGGCTGTGCGTAGCAGAGGGGGCTACAATGAACCATCGAAGGGCTTCAGAAGGCTACAGGCGCCAGTGGAACGCACGCCTGTAGCCTTCTGAAGCCCTTCGATGGTTCGTTGTAGCCCTCTCTGCTACGCACTGGTGATGTGGCCGGATCATAGCCCTGGATAGTCCCTAACAGTGCAGGTAAAGTCCCCTTTTGTGCACCATGATCGATTGATTTGTAGAATTGATACTGATGATATTGTCATGTTCATTTGTTTACTTCTATACTCACATCTACATTTGTGATGTGGCCGGATCACTAGCCCTAGATGGTCTTCACTAGCTCACAGGTAGGGTCTCTTCTTGTGTATCACACCACCAATACTAATGATTGATTAACAAACACATTCCTTTCATGGATATGATATTACCATGCTGTTACTATGAAGATTTGGTGACATCAGAGAGGGCTTTTCTAACTGGGAGAGTTCAGTAGGGGGGAGTGGCCATGGTGGGCTGGTGCTTGTGTTCACTGGGAGGCTCGGTTACATGCATGCACACATATATAGAGGAGCTCTCACTTGTGAGCAGTTACCACCCGCTTAGGCTCTGAGGAAAGGGGCTCGCCCCCGAAACGCGTTAGCCATCGCCGTATTTACCTGATGTCCGGTCCCATTTGTATCCTGATGTCTGTTACTGCATACCTGCAGTCTATGTCCATGCCTGTATTCCAAGCCCATTTGTGAGTATATACTTGCTATTTTACAGTTTTAATAAACGCTATCAGTGGTAATGCGCTAGTTCGGTGCGCCCTCTCTTCTTTTTGTTTCTTTTTGTAGCTTTTGAATGCCCAACATTCTGAAGAGGGCTGCAAGATGGCAGTTACCATTGAAGCCTATTGGCCTTATCACACACTGAGCATCTAGACACTTGAGCGCAGGAGAGAGTTGTTCTCTTTTGGTTATAACTCTGGAGGAGCTGCAGAGTTCCACAACTCAGGTGGGAGAATCTGTCCACAGGACAACTATTAGTCATGCACGCCACATATCTGGCCTTTATGGAGGAGTGGTAAGAAGAAAGACATTGTAGAAAGAAAGCCATAAGAAGTCCTGTTTGCAGTTTGCAAGAAGCCATGTGGGGGACACAGCATATGTGTGGAAGAAGGTGCTCTGGTCAGATGAGACAAAAATTGAACTTTTTGGCTTCAAAGCAAAATGCTATGTGTGGTGGAAAACTAACACTGCACATCCCCCTAATACACCATGGTGGTGGAAGCATCATGTTGTGGGGATGCTTTTATTCAGCAGGGACAGGGAAGCTGGTCAGAGCCAAATACAGGGCAATCTTGGAAGAAAACCTGTTACTTGACTGGGGTGGAGGTTCACCTTCCAGCAGAACAATAACCCTAAACATACAGTCAGAGCTACAATGGAATGGTTTAGATCAAAGCATATTCATATGTTAGAATGGTCCAGTTAAAGTCGAGACCTAAATCCAATTGAGAATCTGCAGCAAGACTTGAAAATTGCTGTTCACAGACGCTCGCCATCCAATCTGACAGAGTGTGAGCTATTTTGCAAAGAATGGGCACAAATGTCACTCTCTAGATGTGCAAAGCTGGTAGAGACATCCCCCATCCCCATTTTCCTTTCGCTTCACAATTATGTGTCTCTTTGTGTTGGTCTATTACATAAAATCCCAATAACATACATTTATGTTTTTGGTTGTAACATGACAAAATTTTGAAAATTTTAAGGGGTATGAATACTTTTTCAAGGCACTGTATAAGACCTCTCTGCTTCAAAGATGGTTACCCAAATCACAAGAGAACTCTGTGTCCAATCAGGCACAGGCTCCCCCAAGATAGCGCCTGGACTCTATGGCAGAGGACATACTGGTGCCAACCCTGACTTCTGCCTAGAACGTGGGTCTCCAAATTTTCTAAACAAAGGGCCAGTTTACTGTTCTTCAGACTTTAGGGGGGCCGAACTTTGGCCAGTGGGAGCAGAAAATGTCCCAATGTCAGTGGGAATAAACAATGCCCCATCATTGATATTACAGAGAGGAATAGTAACCCATTGTTGGTATCAATGGGAGGAATTGTGCCCCATGATTGGAGTCATTAGGAGGAATGGTGCTCCATTGTTGGAGCACTATCCCTCCCACTGACACCAATAATGGGGCACTATTCCTCCCACTAACAGCATCATTCGTGTCAGTGAAGGAACAGTGCCCCAAGGCCGGATAATGCGAAGCAAAGGGCCAAGTCTGGCCCCCGGGCCACAGTTGGGAGACCACTGCCTTAGATGATAGAACAAAAGTGAAGTACTTCTCTTGAAAAGAGTTCAAGAAAATTAAAATGGCTGTAAAGTTTGTTTCAAATTGTTTTAAAAATGTTATATGTACCTGCTCCGTGCAATGGTTTTGCACAGAGAAGCCCCAATCCTCCTCTTCTTGGGTCCCCCTGGCGCTCCTGGCTTGCTGCTCTTTATTCAGTGCCCCCATAAGAAGCAGCTTCCTATGGGGGCACTTGTGCAGGCTCACTACCGAGCACTGTTGCCTTCATACATAGACACAGACAGTGAGGAACGGCCCGGGGGGGGGGGGGGGGTTTGGGTACTAAGGTTGATCCCAGGCACAGAAGGTTTTTTATCTCAATGCATTTACAACCACTTTAAAGCGGCTGTATGCCCTGACAAACATTACCTTAGTTACCATAGAACGAAGCGCCCGCACCGCCCTCACCACCCCCGGTCATCGCTGAGGGAGCTGACATGTTCCCTCGGGGGTTTCTTCCATGTTCGCGGCTCCAGCGCTATAAGTGGCCAGAGCTGCAATGACATCACTCCCGCGCAAGGTCCAGCGACCTCAGCCGGACCTTCAGAGTGCATGCGCTGCTGACGTTAATGGCTGCATGCAAGGTGAATATCCCCTAAACCGTACAGGTTTAGGAGATATTCATTTTAAATACAGGTAAGCCTTATTCTAGGCTTACCTGTAGGTAAAAATGTGCAAGCGGGGTATACAACCGCTTTAACCCCTCAGCCCTTTAAGGAGTTTGCTATGCCGGGAGGCAGGGCTTATGGACATGTGACAGCGGTCACATGATCAGAAACTTTCCGTGAGCCGCCAGTCACTGTGTCAGGAGTTTTTGGCTCTGAAGAAGAAGGACTTTCCTTCGAACCGTGTCAGCGTCAGTAGGCTAGGTCGTCCCCCCCCCCCCCGACACACACTGGTGGTTCACATCTGGGAGTGTCAGTGTGAGTAGATTTTATTGTTACCTATTTTGAATAAATATTTATTGGATAGTGCACTAGGCCAGTGCGCCCTCTTTTAATAATTTCTGTGCTGCAAGGCACGATTTCTCAGCACAGTGCTAATGCACGCAAATATGCGGCCGCAGAGACACATATTTGCATGCGCTTGGCGCGAAGAGGTTAAAGTGATTGTAAAGTCTCGTTTAAAAAAAAAAAATAACAAACATGTTATACTTACCTCCTCTGTGTAGTTGGTTTTGCACAGAGCAGCCCGGATCCTCCTCTTCTTGGGTCCCTCTTCACTGCTCCTGGCCCCTCCCTCCTGTTGAGTGCCCCCACAGCAAGCAGCTTGCTATGGGGGCACCCAAGCTGAGCCACAGCTCCGTGTGTCCATTCAGACATGGAGCCTCGACCCGGCCCCACCCCTTTTTTCTGATTGGCTAACTGACTTTGATTGACAGCTGCGGGAGCCAATGGCGCCGCTACTGTGTCTCAGCCAATCAGGAGGAGAGTCCATAGAAAGCATTAGGATGAAAAAAAAACCCTTCTACTTTTACAACTAATTTAACCGCTTGCTGACCAGCCGCCGCAGTTCTACTGTGGCAGGTTGGCTTGGCTGCGCCAATCGCCGTAGCTGTACGTCGGTCTGTTTAACAGCTATAGCAGGAGCGCACCCCGCCGGAGGCGATTCGCGTGGCCGTCGGCTCGCGATGTTTGCCGGTTGCCCGCATTCCCTCCACAGAGAGCCAGAATGGGGATCTGTCAATGTAAACAAATAGATCCCTGTTCTGTCAGGGGAGTACAGAGTGATCGTCTGTTCCTAGTGATCAGCGATCTCTCTCTACTCCCTGTCAGTCCACTTCCCCCACAGTTAGAAACACCTCCCTAGGGAACACTTAACACCTTCATCAAGAAAGTATTAACCCCTTCTCTGCCAGTGTAATTCATACAGTGATCACTGGCTATTTTTAGCTCTGATCACTGTAATAATGTCACTGGTCCCAAATAGTGTACGATATGTCCGCCGCAATAAAATATATAATAAAAATGCTATAAATCTATCCCCTATTTTGTAGACGCTATAACTTTTGCCCAAACAAATCAATATACACTTATTTTTTTCACAAAAAATATGTAGAAGAATTCATATTGACCTAAACTGATGAAGACATTTTTTTAAGTTATTTTTTTTTCTTACAGCAAAAAGTAAAAAATATTGTTTTCTTTTCAAAATTGTTGGTCTTTTTTTGTTTATAGCGCAAAAAATAAAAACCTCAGAGGTGATCAAGTGCCACCAAAAGAAAGCTCTATTTGTGGGAAAAAAGGTAATCGCAAAAAATGGCCTGGTCATTAAGGGGTAAATCCTTTCCGGGGCTGAAGTGGTTAAGGAACTAAGGGTATGTGGTGACATCTACTGGTAGAAAAGGAGAAGTACACTGAAAATCTCACTAGAGGGAAACAATGTGAGTCTAATACCCCGTTCCATACCTCTTGATGATACAGACGGCAATTAAATCTGAAATTTACACAGATTTATATTTATTGCTTCCTGTGTCAAATAGACAGGAAGTGGTGCTAATTTTCCTGGCTTCCTCCCATTCCTGGGAGGTGGCGTGTACAGCCAACCATATAATGGAATAGCTAAATATGCCCATATCCGTGTAATGACGCTTCTGTGCATCAGCGTTCACCCATGCATGCTGATATGAAGTATTTCCTGAATGTGAAACTTCCGTGCCATTCAATAGCTCCCAAACACTGTACAATCACGGCATAAGCAGAGCTTTTTAACCCTTTAACCCCCACCTCCCCCCCTCCCTATAAACCTGATCTCCATAGTGTCTCTCTACGTGACCTGTTTTTGAAGGTGACACTATACTCTGGTTTAATAAAAAAATCTATTCAATCGTGTATTCTTAACTCAAAAAAAGTGCCTTTTACTATTCTCAGGCTCCTCCAAATCTGCAAATTCCTTCTTTTGCTGCTGTGATCTGACTTCCTGTTAGAGGGTGGATACGTTCATTCTCCATGGTCCCATTCTCTGTAGGAACATAGCCACCCTCTCTTGCTCGCTCCTGAGATGGACTATGGCAGTCTTTCTCAACCTTTTTACCCCAGAGGAACCCTTGAAATCATTTTCTAGTCTCGAGGAACCCTTACTAAAACCAATTTATTGGTGGTCAGTGAAAAAAAATGCCCCTTACATTTGTGGTCACGTGGAATGAGGCAGCCCTTACAGTGGTGGTCAAAATGCAATCCCTATGGATGGCTTAAAAGATTGTTGGCTCTACCAACTGGCATTGACCCCAGAACTATGCAGACACCTTAAGATAGGAGGTCAATCGGCCACAGCTCAAGGAACCCCTAGTAACCTTTAGAGGAACCCTAGGGTTCCACAGAACCCTGGTTGAGAATGGTTGGACTATGGGATTTGTAGTGTGCATAGAGCAGTGCACATAGCCGCAACTAACATGCTCTGCCCATTCCAAACAAATGAAAGGGAGAGGGACAAGGATAGGTTCATGAGCTCACAGAGGAAGTTACAAGGAGGCAGAAAAACACAATGAGAAACAATTGCTGAAAATGTGATTACAGGCCTATTAAATAGTGGATGTGTATGGATTATTTTTGGCGGATATCCTTTTATCTAGTGTGCCATTTCCATGTTTTAACCCTCTCAATTCCAGCATGTTTCTTCATTTCCAAAAATTGTGGCAAAAATTAGATCACCTTGGGGAGCAGGGCCGTCTTCAAGGCAGGGCAAAAGGAGCAGCTGCCCTGGGCCCTGTCATTGTTGTGGGGTCCAAAGCAGCTGCCTCCAGCTTAGAAGCCAGGAGGGGGGCACAGAGATCCCTCACGTGAGGGGAGGGGCCGGATGCGGATGTCGGGCTGACCTCATCGATCGCCCTGGGATGCCGGGTCTCTCCTTCCTCCTCGTGGCCAGCAGCAGGGCAGGGACGCCGACAACGGCTCCCGTATCTCTGATGCGGGCGGCCGCCTCCTAGCCCTTCACCTCCGGGATACGCCGCGGGACTTAGGTCCCTGTACGATCGCGGCCGCGACTCCCCCCTCCCCCCCCTCTCCTCCCCGTCCCGCCCCCCCTCCCCCCGCCGCGTCTTCGTTAGACCCCCTCTCCTCGGAGCTCTGGCTGAGTGGTGACAGAGGAGGCGGGAGTGGAAACAGCAATCAGGGGGAGCCCTGAGATAGCGCCGGGTAACACCGGCATAAGTCTATGGAGTGAAGAGGCACTGGGAGAGGGATCCGAGGGTGCGGACACAGACGGAGCCGCTGACAGATACCAAGGGACACTGAAGCAGCTGGAGAAAGTGGAGTCAGGCAACCCTCAGATAAGTGACAAGTTACCCTGAATAGACGGAGGAGAGAGGGTAAGTGCCTTACCTTCAACTCGGTGGGAGTATTAACATGAAATCCGAAATGTCACTGGAGAGATAAAGGTAAAACTCTGGCAGTATATGCATGGACAATGATGTGTATAATACATTCAGATTTCTCCCAAAAAGGATACTTTAAAGTGCACAAAACTGTCGATAGAGGTTTGAATTTTCTTTCCCAAGGTTGTTTGTAAGGCATTATACTAAAGTATCATCCACTTAAAGGAGAAGACGTGTGGGACTGTTTTCAGGATCAGATCTCCCCTTTCTTATCTGTGTGTTTCTTGAGTAGCTGAAGTTTCTATGGGGACCTGGTATATACAGTGAGTGAACTACTATAGATGGGTTCAGCTTGAACTGCTGGTGAAGGTTCTGTTTGGTCCGAATTTCCTGAATCAAACGGCTATAGTAATATATGGAACAATCTAATCCTCATCCGGATAACTTTTGAAAACGGTTTTCCTGTCTATATAATCTAATTGCAAAAATCCAAAAACCCGCTGTCCCATTATTCTAGGATCAGTTCTATGTCAAGGGCTACATAACAGTATATTGAGGGTCATAGTGCCGCCAGTAAGAATAATTTCGCCCCTTCGTTGTTGAACTGTGGATTTCCATCTTGTGACTGGAGAAATATCTTTAAAACACATAAAGGAGGGGACTAGCCTAAAAAGGAAAATGAAGACGCTATTGGTGGCATAACCCCTGATCTCTTCTCTTTTTTTTTTTTTTTTGGAAGAGACTGTAACTTTGCCAAGGGGAGAGACAGAGAGAGGTAAAAATTTAAGCCGCCCCCCCCCCCCTCTCATATGAGTATGATCAACTCTAAGATAAGTGGAGTAAGCTTTGTTTTGTGGTTCTCCACTAAGCTGGGGAGTGACATATAGGTGGCTCAACCTCAGTTTCTGATAGAGTAAAATAAAGTAAAGGAGGTAAAAGATAATAAGAATGAGAGGAAAGACAAGCAGGGGGGGGGACAACAGCAACAACTAATCCAACAGGGACGTCCGCCAGATTAAGCGCTAGTCCAGGAACAATAAGGAGGTACATGGTACAGGATAACACAAAAATAAGTCCAGGGAAGGGTCCGGGATCTAAAAGTAAAACCTCTGATGGTCCGCCCAAAGTTAATACAAGGAGGCAGGCGGCAGAAACAGAATCCCTAGGTTCAAACTCAGCGACTTTGGCAACTCTAGAAGAAGCCCCAATGGAGAGCCAAAAGAGAAGGAGTTATGCCAACGAAGAATGAAATAGCGGAGATGTTTGCCAGGCTAGAAACTTTTATTAGAGCTGAAACAGAAGCCATACGGGGGGATATGGGTCACATTTTGAGAAGAGTGGAAGAGGCTGAGATGGTAGTCGAGAGCCAGAGGACGGAGATGGGAAACCTGAGATCTCAGATAGAGGAGATGCAACGTGAACAAAGAGACTTAAGATATAAATTAGAAGATCAGGAAAACCGAAGCAGAAGAAAAAATCTGAGAATCAGAGGTCTCCCAGAGCCACAAGGGGAGGGTGAAAATCTGCAGGAAAAGATAGATCAAATTTTCGGAGGCCTAATCAAATCTGATGACAAGTCAATTAAACTGAATAGAGTGCATAGACTTAGGAAACCAGCAGAGATTAGCAGGGAAACTCCTCGTGATGTGATAGTGAGGTTCCACAACTATCAAGACAAAGAAAAAATCAGGGCAAGCCTGAGAAACAATCAATCAGTGAAATACGGTGAATCAAATCTACAAATTTACCCAGACCTGGCGAATGAGACACGGGCAAGAAAAAGAGTTCTCAGACCTCTACTGGAACAACTCAAAGCGCGAGAGGTGCACTACTCCTGGGGTTTCCCAGCATGTCTGATTGGGAGAAAAGATGGGCGCTCAGCGATATTAAGGTTCCCAGAGGAGACCCAAAACTTCTGCCGCAAGCTGGACATTCCACCTGTAGAAATCCCGGGATGGTGGGAGAGAGGGGGAGGACAGAACGTTGCTGAAGATGCACAAAATTGGAAACCAGTATATAAAAGGAGAGGAGTATAGATAAGAAATAATAGGTAGCTAAACCTTGACCAGTAGGTCAGAGATCTGTGCGGCTGGGGCGGGGGGAGGGGGGCGGGTGACAATGGGCCTAGAGCCCGGAGTCTTGGGGGGGGGGTGCTCCGGGGGAGGGGGGGTGATGGGGGAATGGAGGGGAGGGGGTGGTCTGATAGCTCCTGGGGCGGGATGGGCGATGCAAGGCTCCAGCACTGAGCTCAACCCTCGAGGGGCCAACCGTAGGGCCGGGTGGAGAAGGTGAGGCCACGGGGAGGTTTGATGCCTCCAAGAGTAGGGGGGGAGGGGGGGGGGGTAGGGGAGGGGGGGGCAAGGGAGGGGCGAGACCAGTACAAACCTCATTGTCTCCTGGGGTGGTTGCGGTTGGGTTTTGAAAAGAGGAATAAATGGTTGGAATTAACTTGGTAACTTATAATGTGAGGGGGCTCAACTCGCCCGTAAAGTGTGCGAACGTGATGAGCGAGCTGGGATCCAATAAAGCCGAGGTGGTCTTCTTCCAGGAGACACATCTATACCTGGGAAGAAATCAGAGGATTTTGTCAAGGGACTACCCGTTTTGGTTTTATAGCGACTCCCCGATAAGGGGAGCAAAAGGGGTGGCGATTGGTTTTGCTAGGGAAACTTGTTTCCAGATAGAGGAGAGAATGACTGACCCTGAGGGCCGATTTTTGTTTCTGAGGGGAAAACTAAATGGTGAGGAATATACATTAGCTAACATCTACTGCCCTAATAACAATCCAAGTAAATATCTAATTGGAGTTTTATTAAAGTTAGAGGGTTTTAGGAGAGGGAGGATTATTTTGGCAGGAGACCTGAATCTATGCCTAGAGCCGGGCAGAGATAATGCGTTGCGTGCTCGGGGGACTGGAGGGGTATGGTTGAATAAACTTAAAAAAAAATTGCACCAGTTTCAACTAGTTGATGTTTGGAGGATGCAACATCAAAAAATAATGGACTACACTTACTACTCCCCCGTGCACGCGACGTATTCAAGACTTGACTATTTTTTTGTAGACCATAGGTTTTTAGAAGAGGTCGAAAATACAAATATAGGTTCTATAACATTCTCAGACCACGCCCCGGTGACATTACGAATAAAACAAAACAATCAAACACCCCCGTTTTATAATTGGAGATTAAACGAAGATCTCCTTTACGATAAGGAAATTGACAAATTAATAAATGAAGAACTGGAATTTTATTTTAGAACCAATTCCTCTGAAGAAATATCAGAAGCAATAGTCTGGGAGGCCCACAAGGCATATATCAGGGGGATAATAATAAAGGCGGGAGCGGAGAAAGAAAGAAGGCAGAACAAAGTCTTGTGTGTACTCCAGGAAGAAGTTAAAAAATTAGAAAGGCAGCATAAGGAAACGGGGGAAAGAGGGATTTTGGGAAAATTATATGGGGCTAGAGAGGCCTTGAGACAGCAGATAGAGGCAGAAAATCGTAAAAAATACAACTTAGTCAAAAAAGAAAGATATATTTCTGGTAACAAACCGGGTCGATTCCTGGCTAGGGCACTATGCAAAAAGAAAAGAAATAATTACATCGATAAGATAAAGACGAAATCAGGAGAATTTAAATATAAGGATAAGGACATAGCAAAAACCTTCCAGGAATTCTATGGGGAACTCTACTCAATAAATACAAAGGATAACGACAAAGTGAGAGAGCAAAAACGAGAAAAAATTAATAACTATCTAAAAGATACTGGGATGATTAAGATAACAAAAGAGGAGAGTCTTGTGTTAGAAGTCCCCATTACAGAGGCCGAGGTAAGGAAAGCTATTAAGGAGATCCAGACAGGAAAGAGCCCGGGTCCAGATGGACTGACGGTATTATACTATAAGAAATATCAAGAGCGTTTAGTGCCAAAATTATGTACCTACATGAATGAGATAGGAGAGAGAGGGGAAATGAGTAGAGACGCATTGGCAGCTACTATAGCGATCATTCACAAGGAGGGAAAGGATAACACACTGTGCTCTAGTTTTAGGCCCATTTCCCTCTTAAACAACGACACAAAAATCTTTGCAAAAGTTATTGCGGGTAGAGTAAAACAAACGATTAAAAATATCATTCACCCTGATCAAGTGGGGTTCATACCAGGTAGACAAGGAAGGGACAATAGTATTAAAACGCTCCTGATAACCCAGGAAATTAAAAAGAGTGGGGTCCCAGGACTACTGCTATCAATAGATGCTGAAAAAGCATTTGATAGAGTAGACTGGGACTTCATGATAGAAACACTCAAAGAAGTGGGCTATGGGGAGAGGATTTGCAGCTGGATAAGGGCGCTCTATACAAAACCATCAGCAAGAGTTAAAATAAATGGGACTTTGTCCGAGCCTTTTAGCATGTATAACGGAACAAGACAGGGGTGCCCAATCTCCCCAATGCTCTTCCTGATAGTATTGGAACCCCTTCTTATTAGGATAAGACAGAATCCAGATATTGGAGGAGTTAATATAGGGGGAATTGAGTACAAGCTCGCCGCCTTTGCGGATGATATTCTCCTCTACATAACAAACCCAAGAATCTCCCTTCCGAATGTCTTGGCTACACTAGAAGAGTACGGGAAATTGTCTAATTTTAAAGTAAACACTAGCAAGTCAGAAGTACTAGATATAAACCCAAATAAGACAAGAGATTTCGCTTACCAAAAACATTTTCCTTTTAGGTGGGAGAAGGAAGCTCTAAACTATCTAGGAATTAAAATTACAACGTCTGTAGAAGAACTATACCAGGCGAATTTCATCCCGCTTATAAACGAGGTTAAATTAGAACTAAATAGAATACAGCAGGGGCAACTGTCGTGGTAGGGAAGAATTAGTATATTCAAAATGGTTTTATTACCAAAAATAACATACAAATTGCAAATGCTCCCAGTTACTCTTCCACCTGGTTATCTTAAAAGGCTACATTCAATGATATTAAAGTTTATATGGAAAGGGAAAACACCACGGATAAAATATAATCAATTAATAAACACTAAAAGCAAAGGGGGATGGGGAGCACCTGACATCAGTAAATATTATGAAGCCATCGCACTGGGGAGGGTAGTAGATTGGGTTAAAAACAAAGGTAAACAATGGGTAGAAATCGAAAATAATGTTAGTAAGTTAAAACTTCACAAAATAATATGGTGCCCACCAAAATTAAGAAAACAAGACATAAAAATGCACGAAATCACTAGTCACGCACTTAGAGTATGGGATTGGATCCATAAAAGGGAACACTGGGAATATAATCTAAAGCTAATGTCATTGAAGGAAGTAGAATATTTTCCACCGGGGAAGGAAGAGTGGTTCGGGAAATGGCTCCTAGACGAGAATTTGCAATTAAAGGATGTAACAGACAGGGGGAAAATATGTTCAATCCAGGAGCTTAAGAAAAGAGGAGATAAGATGAATATCAATCCATGGCGCTACGCTCAATTAAAACATTTTGTAGAATCTTTGCCGCAACCAATTAGAACAACGAAAAATCTACTCCCACTAGAAAAAATATGTATAGAATCAGACGAAAAAAGTGTTTTTTCTAGAATATATAAAATACTGGTAGAGCTGAAGAGGGTAGATACCTTGGCTTTTATAAGTAAATGGGAGAAGGAGTTAGGGTTAACACTGGCAGAGACAGAAGTAGAACTGATATTAAAGCGTCTTTCGACCACGTCAGTTAATTACAAACTGTTAGAGTTAAACTACAAGTGTCTAACAAGAATGTACATGACCCCGGATAAGATGCATAAAATCGATAAGGACAAATCTCGGCTATGTTGGAGGGGATGTGGTGAAAATGGGACGATGGCCCATGTGTGGTGGTCGTGTCCTGAGATAGGGATCTTCTGGGACGAGATCAGAAAATATATTAAAGAGATTACAAAATATGATGTGCCAAGGGATCCCAGGGCTCTTCTGTTCCACCTGAGCGAGATGCCCACCAAGGCCTACCTCAGAACACTCCTGCCCCACCTTATAGATGCAGCTAAGAGCCTAATCCCCAAAAACTGGAAAAGAAAAGAAAGGCCAACCATGAGGGATTGGATTAATAAAATAAATGAGATACAGGACTTGGAGTACCTAAGGTTCAGTGAAGGGATGAAAATGGAGGCATATAGGATAAAGTGGGGAGAGTGGGAGAGATTTAAAAAATCCATAAGAGCAGCTGAGATATGGTCAACTTGAACGGCGAAGGGGGCAGACCCTGAGTTAGGGAGATCAAGGGGAAACCCACAAAAGGAAAAAAGAGGAGACGTGAGGGAGTACGGTCTCGGGAAGGGTGGGGAAAGGGGGGTGGTGGCGGAAGGTAGGGAGTAAGTAATGAATGGTTTATTTTGGAAATAGTGGGGGGGGGGGGGGGGGTGTTACTCCCGTATCTTTTTGTTAAGAAATATCCCAATCAATGAAATAGATTAAAAGCCATAATGATGTGATGAAAAAAGGGAGGTATTTTTTTGAATTTGAATTTGAAAAAGCTACTCCCATGGTCTACCTTCTCGCTGATGTGGCAAAAAAAAAAAAAAAAGAAAAAAAAAACAAAGCAGCTGCCTCATACTTGCCAACTATCCCAGTTTAAATTCCCTTGTCCCTTGAAGTTTTAATCTTGTGCTGTGTTCTGATATCTCAGTGTGAAGTGCTGTTACTAATGCTGCCCAGCTCTGCCCTATTGTTGTGTACAGATGACTCACCTGCAGACCCTGTGTTTACATGTAAATAACCAGCATTCATATGTAAATAGTGGCGGCATTACTAAGTAAATAGCTGCGGTCAGTGGCATTGATATGTAAATAAAGGCGGCATTCATATGTATATCATGTTCCCCTGCAGTCAGGAGATGATGTGCTGTAACCTCTAGCAACTAATCAGTGAGCTGTAATGTGTGCTGTAACCTCTAGCAACCAGTCAGTAAGCAGTAAAGATATGCTGTAACTGCTGGCAACTAGTTGCAATTGCTGCCTGATCTGATACAGTAAATTGATTTTAAGTCTAGCTGCTATTTATTGTATGTCTCAGAGCAGGTGGAGAGTGAAATTGCATGGGGGAGCCCAAGAATATTTTTGCCCAGGGTCCAATCAATATTAAAGATGGCCCTGCTGCGCTGTCTCCATTGTAGGGGTCCCAGAGCATTACTTTGCCCAGGGGCCCATGATGCTATTAGGGCGGCCCTGTTGGGGAGTCTACTTTCCAAAAATTGGTGATTTTGGGGCATTTAGACTGTCCTGGCATTTTATTTTAACAGAAAGTAAGGCAAATGATAAAATAATGGTTATTGAATGCCACCAAAATAAAGTGCTATCTGTTGAAAAATGATATCAGATTTGAGTACAGTGTTGCATGAGGAAGTAAATGTCAGTCAAAGTATCACGGCACCAGAAACTGAAAAATGGTCTGGTAATGAAGGGGTAACACAGTAATTAAGGGGTTAAGTAAAAGATTTTTACCTTGACTTTAGATGATTTAATGATTCACCATCAAAGTGGGAAACCTTCAGGCTCGGTTCACACTGGGACGACTTGGGATCCGACTTGTACGCCCTCAAGTCGCCCCAGAAATAGATTCACATTGAAGTAAATGGGAGCGTCTTAATAGACACTACTGAAGTCGCTCCGACTTCAGAGCGTACTCCCTGTACTACTTTGATCCGACTTGGTAGGCGACCTGTACCATAGAAATCAATGGAAGTCGCCTCCAAGTCGGATCTCTCTGTAAAGTCAAGCGACTTTGCAGGGAAAACCCCTCCCTCCCCCCTCCCTCCCAGAGAGCTGATTGGCCACAGGCGAAGTCGCCTGTCATGGAGGCGACTTCAAGTCGCCTTGTAATTTGCTAAAGTCGCGTCGAAGTCGCGTCGAAGCCGCGTCGAAGCCGCGTTGAAGTCGCCGTGCAAAGTCACGCTGAAGTCGCGTTGCCCCAGTGTGAACCGAGCCTTAGTCATCACAAACACCTTCACATACAAGGAAAAACACACGCTGTATGTAGAGGAATTTGGATGACTTCATACTTCAATGACCTTTAGACTTTAGTTATAATGCCAAGTAAAGCTGTGCATATTTAACCTTTTTTTTTTTAAACTTAAAAAATATCTAAGGCAAGATTCTTTTTCATTTTTAAATAGTGTAATTTTTTTTTTCCTTTTGCCAACTGTGTCCCATTGGAAAGCCACTTCCTGTGTGTAGCCAAATCAGGAAGTGGGAGCAAATCTTTCCAAAAAAAACAGAAATACTCTTAGACAGTTGTCCCCATTGGAAGATTTCCCCCCAAATTCTGTTTTGGTGTCAACTGAAAATGTAGAATTTTCTGTCACTTTCAGTCCCAGGGGTCACCAAGACAAACTGTGAATCTGCAGTCTCCTGTGAATCTCCCTAATGGAGACAATGACTCTGTTATACTAAAAACCAAATACTAAAAACCTGTCCGGGGTTCTAACTTTTTCCACTCTAAAACTAACAAAAGACAAAATTGAGTTATGTGTCCAGCCAAAACGTTTTTCTTATTTTTGGACAGAGCCGTGAAGAGTTTTATATACAGTATGTACACTATATTACCAAAAGTATTGGGACGCCCGCCTTTACACCTTGCCTTCCCAGTCTTAGTCCGTAGGCTTCAGTATTAAGTTGGCCCACCCTTTGCAGATATAACAGCTTCAACTCTTCTGGGGAGGCTGTCCTCAAGGTTTAGGAGTGTGTCTATGGGAATGTTTGACCATTCTTCGAGAAGCGCATTTGTGAGGTCAGGCACTGATGTTGGAGAAGGCCTAGCTCGCAGTCTCCGCTCGAATTCATCCCAAAGGTGTTCAGGTTGAGGTCCTCCACCCCAAACTCGCTCATCCATGTCTTTATGGATCTTGCTTTTTGCACTGGTCATGTTGGAACAGGAAGGGGCCATCCTCAAACTGTTCCCACAAAGTAAGGAGCATGAAATTGTCCAAAATGTCTTGGTATGCTGACGCCTTAAGAGTTCCCTTTACTGGAACTAAGGGGCCAAGCCCAACCCCTGATAAACAACTCCACACTATAATCCCCCTCCACCAAATGATTTTTTAGGTTTTAGGACCCACCATGAGTGAGTGTGGGGTAAGGAGAACTGTTCATGTTGCAGATAGTTGAATATATTTACCATTAGTAACAGCTACAAGATTGTTGCCATAGGAGACAGCGGTCCTACCTATACAGAAGTGGTGTCCGGCTTCACTTGTATAGCTGTCTACCTATAGAAGTCTCTGAGTCTGCCAATTAACATTGCATCTACCTAAGGGTGTCCTGTCCCTAACCCTCTCTCCCACAGTTCTGTTTAAGTGACAAAAAATCTCTCAAAAAGTGTCTGGCGCCCACCGGTTCATCTTGCATTACACCCGCCTTGCCTTGTAACCCACTCTACACTGAAGGATGTCCGCTGTCCTTAAAGTGGTTGTAAACCCTTACAGACCACTTTAACCTACAGGTAAGCCTAGATTAAGGCTTACCTGTAGGTGCTGGAAATATCTCCTTAACCTACACGTTTAAGGAGATATTTTCCTAAAAATGGGCACCGATGTCTATGGCGCATGCGTAGGCGCACTGAGCGTGCCATTAGTGAAGGCGATCATGCCGTCACTGACGGCTCCCGCGCGCATGCGCCGGAGTGACGCCATCGCTGCTTCGGCCAGTCACAGCGCCGGAGAAGTGTTACCCGGAAGTCACTCCGGGTCATCTTGGCGGCGATGGAGGAGGTGAACGAGGGTCGATTCGGGGGCTTCGATCTCAGGTAAGTAATTCATAATGAGCTAGTATGCTATGCATACTAGCTCATTATGCCTTTGTCCTGCAGGGTGTTTTTTTTTTTTAGAGAGGGTTTACTTCCTCTTTAACTCTGGAGGTCACTATTGGGCTTCAGGGGCACTGGGACTTTGCTACACTGTCTAGTAAAAACAATGTCACCGAGGCTCTCTAATTGAGCCCTGGATAGCACTATACTGTAAACCAGACAGGGGTTCTTCCCTACGTTTCCACAACTGGAAAACAGATTTTTGGCTGTACATACACTTAAAGTCTTCATTGGAAAAATATTCTGCTTTTATATATCAGCTATGCTCCACAAAAGACTCTTGTAATTCCACTCGTTGGATGATGCTACTTCTCCAAGACATAACTTTTAAGCCCCCTTGGGACTGTAGAGTATTTTAGGACTTTTTTTGCTCAGAAGGCTTTTCTCTGACGGTAATGAGCAGCTAGGAGGTCAGTGTTCCTGGCTCACCGCTGTGATTACAGCTTTATAGACAGCCAGCCACAGCAAAAGGAGCTTATATGACTACATTTCCATCTACCGGTATGTACACAAACATACAGAGGTTGATTTACTGAAGGCAAACAGACAGTGCGCTTTGCAAGGGCATTTGCTTCAGAGCTTAGTAAATGAGGTGAAGCTCTGCTGACTTCCATTATCCAATCATGTGCAAGCAAAAATGCTGTTTTTTTACATTCTTTGCATGTGATTGGGTATTCTTTGCAAAGTGGAGCTTTACCTCATTTACTAAGCTCCGGAGCAACTAGCAAAGTGCGCAATCTATTTGCACACACCCTGCAGCATGTACAGAACACCAAGAGAGGGCATATGGGGGGTTGATTTACTAATGAGAAATACACTGTTCACTTTGCAAGGGAAGTTGCACTTTGTAGGGGAATTTCCCTAGAGCTTAGTGAATGCGGTAAAGCTCTGCTGGCTTCCATCATCCAATCACGTGCAAGCAAAAATTCTGTTTTTTTTTTTTAACTTTCTTTGCACATTTTGGGGTATTCTTTGCAAAGCGAAGTTTCACCACATTCACTAAGCTCTAGGAATAATTCCCTCACAAAGTTCAAATTCCCTTGCAAAGTGAATAGACTATTTCCCTTTAGTAAAACCGCATAGAGTGTAATAGTGGCCCTAGGTTATTTTAGTATAAATATTATATAATAATAATACAAATAATGATAAAAATAAACTTTATTTTATATAGTGCCTTTAAAGGTAGCTTCTGAAAGCACTTACAGTGATACTAAAGTCTCCTTTTTTTTGGTTTAAAAATAACAAACATGTTATACTTATCTGCTCTATGAAGTGGTTTTGCACAGAGCAGCCCCGATCCTCCTCTTCTCGGGTTCCCCACCAGTGCTCCTGGCCCCTCCCTCCTGCCGAGTGCCCCCAGAGCAAGCAGCTTGCTCTGGGGGCACGCAAGCAGGCTCAGTCCTGAGCTGCTGCTCTGCATCTACATTCACACACAAAGCCGCAACTCAGCTTTGCCCCTAATTGGCTCACTGCCTGCCGCTGCTGTCTCAGCCAATGAGGAGGGAGAGTCCCTGGAGAGCTGAGGCTCTCATGCACATCGCTGGATCATGATGGGACTCATAGAATGCATAAAGGTAAAAAAAACATGAGCCTTTAGAACCACTTTAATATACAGTATATGATTAGGTTATATTAGTAGGTTACTAACATATCAGTTAATTTTCTTTAAAGTAGAATACTTTGTTTTCTGTCACTTGAAATAGTTCATTTGGGCCAAGCTGGCCCAAATGAAGTATTGCCATTACAAAATGATGTGACCACAGTGTGTGCTGTAATACTCTGTAGTAGCATTAGCTACAAACAGTAAGGCGCACTGTATTCTGGCAGCAAAACAGGCGATTTCCCACCTGCTGCTTAAATTAAAAAGTCAACCTGAGTGCTTCTTCACCATTCAGGAGAAGCTTTGTATTTTTATCCATGTATACAAGACTTCCACTGATGCGGGTGGAAATCGGGACATCATCCGCTTGTCTTTCCACCTGGGCCAATCAGAGGAAGCCTTGTGTTCATTGATAAAAAAACAAGGTTAATTCTAAATGATGGAGAAGTATTCAGGTCAACTCTTTTCTACTCCGACAGCAGACAAGAAGTTGCTCGTACTACCATTGGAACACCAGGTTACATACTGTAGGTAGCTACTGCTTGTATTCTGTCTTATGAGAATTTTCATAACTCTAGTGACTTATTCGTTCTCGATATGAGACTAGCATGCACAAATAAATGGACAATCATTCATCCGATATTCTCATTGTGTGTACCAGGCTTAAGTGTGGAATTTTGGGCACCACTGTAAGGGGAGATTCTTGATTCTTCCCACCAACCATCAATATAAAGGGCATCCTTCCCATTGAGCCCAGATTAATTATTTTTAGCAGGGGCTCCCTGAGACCTAAACATTATTTTAGGGGTTCCTTTAGGGTAAAACGTTTAAGGGCTGCTTAAGATAATAATTAAATGAATAATAAAATTTTTATTTATAAATAAAATAATTTATAAATAATAAAGCATTGTTGAATTGCATAGTTCACAAAATAACCTAAAAAATAGATTACAGCCGGTAACAATTTTTTAAGGTTTTTCTTCTGTTGTTACTGGAAGTACAAGTTTCCTGACTAAAGTGCTTGCTTGTTATCAGATTGGAATGGCAATTTCTATATGAACTGGTTCACCCATGATCTGTGTCTTTTACACTGTATTATGAATCATTCAGCCTTATCAGTCTTCAGGATATTATCAGTGCTATATCATACTGTAGTTTCCATTGTATAGTACAGCTCATGCTTAATGAACATTATACAAGAACACTGCAAAGCTGATTTAAGACAACTGTCAAAAAGAATGAAACTGTTGTAAACCACATTACATGATTAAAGTTGTATTAAACCCTCAGCACGTATTAGTTTAACACATTGAATATACACTGAGCAAAATTATAAATGCAACACTTTTGTGTTTGTTGCCCTTATTTATCATGAGCTGAACTCAAAGATCTACAACTTTTTCTATGTACACAAAAGGCCTATTTCTCTCAAATATTCTTCACAAATCTGTCTAAATCTGTGTTAGTGAGCACTTCTCCTTTGCCGAGATAATCCATCCACCTCATAGGTTTGGTATATCCAGATGCTGATTACACAGCATGATTATTGCACAGGTGTGCCTTAGGCTGGCCACAATAAAAGGCCATTCTAAAATGTGCAGTTTTACTGTATTGTGGGGGGGGGGGGGGGGAGTCCGGGGGGGGTCCAAAAACAAGTCAGTATCTGGTGTGACCACCATTTGCCTCAAGCAGTGCAGCACATCTCCGTTGCATAGAGTTGATCAGGTTGTTGATTGTGGCCTGTGGAATGTTGGTCCATTCCTCTTCAATGGCTGTTCGAAGTTGCTGGATATTGGCAGGAACTGGAACACGCTGTCGTTTACGCCGATCCAGAGCATCCCAAATATGCTCAATGGGTGACCTGTCCGGTGAGTATGCTGGCCATGCAAGAACTGGGATGTTTTCAGCTTCCAGGAATTGTGTACAGATCCTTGCCACATGGGGCTCTGCATTATCAGGCTGCAACATGAGGTGATGGTCGTGGATGAATGGCACAACAATGGGCCTCAGGATCTCATCACGGTATCTCTGTGCATTCAAAATGCCATCAATAAAATGCACCTGTTTTCATTGTCCATAGCATACACCTGCCCATAACATAACCCCACCAACACCATGGGGAACTCGATCCACAACGTTGACATCAGCAAACCACTCACCCATATGATGCCATACACGCTGTCTGCCATCTGCCCTGTACAGTGAAAACCGGGATACATCCTTGAAGAGAACACCTCTCCAAAGTGCCAGGCACCATCGAATATTAGCATTTGCCCACTCAAGTCGGTTACGATGACGAACAACAGTCAGGTCGAGACCCTGATGAGGACTTTGAGCATGCAGATGAGCTTATCTGAGACGGTTTCTGACAGTTTGTGCATAAATTCTTTGGTTATGCAAACCGATTGTTGCAGCAGCTGTCCGGGTGGCTGGTCTGAGACGATCTTGGAGGTGAAAATGCTGGATGTGGAGCTCCTGGGCTGGTGTGGTTACATGAGGTCTGCGGTTGTGAGGCCAGTTGGATGTACTGCCAAATTCTCTGAAACGCCTTTGGAGACGACTTATGGTAGAGAAATGAACATTCAATTCAAGGGCAACAGCTCTGGTGGACATTCCTGCAGTCAGCATGTCAATTGCACGCTTCCTCAAACTTGTGACATCTGTGGCATTGTGCTGTGTGATAAAACTGCACATTTTAGAGTGGCCTTTTATTGTGGCCAGCCTAAGGCACACCTGTGCAATAATCATGCTGTCTAATCAGCATCTTGATATGCCACACCTATAAGGTGGATGGATTATCTCGGCAAAGGAGGAGTGCTCACCAACACAGATTTGTGCACAATATTTGAGAGAAATAGGCCTCTTGTGTACATAGAAAAAGTCGTAGATCTTTAAGTTTTTGATACAAGCTTTTGATAAATAGGGGCAAAAACAAAAGTGTTGCGTTTATAATTTTGCTCAGTGTAATTAAAGAAACATTCCACAGCAAACTAATTGTTAGAATTCTTACAGCACTTACAAGGTTACAACTTTCAAAGCTACTGACTCTAATTTTCTCAGTGCTACTTTCCTGAACTGTACATAAAAAAGTTAAAGGAGAAGTTTGGGGTTTGTAAAAAAAAATAAACATAGATACTTATCTCTATGCTGTAGCATCGGTGTGATGTTGCAGCGGTCTCATGTATGCTCTAAACCCAAGAACTGAGCGATCACATGATAACTGACTGCCAGTCCCTGCTCACTGCTATGCCCCTGCAGAACTCAATGGGGCGCCAGGCAGGGGAGGGTGTGGGCGAAGCTGGCTTTGGCTCTCAGGTGCACGCTGAGATGTGGAGTCAGTTGTCAATCAGGTAGATAGGTGGATCCAGGCAATATTGTTAAGATCCTTCCAGAGCTTGGAGCGGCTGTGCCATGTCAGCTGATAGTGGACAATAGCCCACTATCAACTGATTCTGGGTCACAGGAGAGTAAAATTAAGTGCACTCCTGTAACCCACACGAGAAATATGGCCAAAAAAGCTTTAGCTATATTTTCTCTTTAAACAGTGGACAGTGCAGTTTCCAGCCAGTCTGTTAGCTTAGAGAAGGGAGCGGGGAAGAAGAGGGAGACACAAGGGAGTACTTTGCCATCCTAGGCTAAGAGGCTATGTGTTTCTATTGATTCACTAAGGAGACACTGCTTTAGTCCCTACATGCAAGGGTGGCTCCATAGGATGCCGCAAGGGAAAGGAGCCACCCTGAAACAGGAAACCTTCATCAGCAGTTATAGCACCAGTTTAAACTGAAGCAGAGACAAAGAATTGCATAGTCTTTATTTTCATTTTATTGACTTCAGTAAATATTTTTTAGCAAATGCAGTAAATTTAAATATATTACCTGACTGGTATTTGAATATAGTAGCACCATTTTCCTTTGCTTCAGATTTTCATAAAGCATATCCTGCATGCTGCTGGACTGCCTGTGCCTATTACAAGCCACGGTACACTCATTGATAGGAAATGAATCATCCACTAGTTATGTCCAACAGAGTAGGCATTTTATTTAATGACGGAAAGTAATATGCTTTGTATATTACTGTTTCTAGCTACATTGAGTTTGTAATCTCAGACTAGGACTGCCTATGCCAGGTTGGAGCTGACTTCTCTGTCCAGAGGCCACACACGCATATATTCAAATCTGAAAGTATCTATTAAGTGCTTGGACATGGGTTAGCATAATATTGGGTGGTATTGCAGAATCTAAATATTAAAAATGGATAAGAATATAAGGTACCTTATTCAACATCAGACTGTCTGATTTTTTAAGGTTATTCTTTATTTGCCCATATAGTGTATTTTTACAATAATTATAAATAACCAAATGTGTATGCATTGCCAGAGCTTCTCTAAGCACTCCATTGTTTTCCAGCTTCTGAAAATTGGCACAGTCATTATTGGTGTGGGAGTATCATGGCAGAGTGTTTCATCACATGAAATTTCAGCATCTAAAAATTTAACGGGACTAAACTTTCTTCCCTCTTACCAGTTCTGAACCATATACAATGCCACGTATGCCGTACCTCTTAAAACTGAACACTAAACTAGCTAACCTGCGTAGGTAATCGTAACCCTCTACTAATCCTTATTACCAATCTCTTAGCTAGCCATACACCTCCATCAGAAATTAACTGATTCCCCCATTCACGTTAAACAGCATGGACGTAGGACTCGCCCATTCCAGCTACTGTATCCAGCAGCCGGCAGGACCTGCAGCTGCTTAATATCTGAGCAGTGCCTGCATCTGATTGCATGCAGCCACTGTTCAGCTGACACATTTTTCCACATAGCTCCTTCAACAAACATTAAGGGTCAACTTTTGTTGAGCCAGGTGGTGTATAGCCAGTTTTAACTTCAAACTAAACTCTAACACTAACCCATAAATCTAACCCTTCACCCCAATTTAAGCCCATAAATCTAAACTGCAATGTCACCATATTCCAAAAATCAAGCCTGAAACCTTAATTAACCCTTAACTTCAAAACCAATTTAACTCTCTTAATCACAACCCAAACCTTAAGCCCAACACTTAATCTGAGCCTAGCTCCTAAAACCAACACCAAACTTGAATCTATCCCCTAAATATAATATTTAAGCTCAGTGTAACCCCTTAATATTAACCTCAACCTAATACCAAACATC
The DNA here is from genome assembly GCA_037952835.1 of Lithobates septentrionalis. NCBI lineage: Eukaryota > Metazoa > Chordata > Amphibia > Anura > Ranidae > Lithobates > Lithobates septentrionalis. The sequence continues at coordinate 1,017,453 of JBBDGP010002032.1, forward strand.
AGCCTCCTATATCCAGCCTCAAGTTCAGCCATAATCCCCTTTCTGCCAATAAACTTTCTTCGGGTTAGGTAAAATATGAATTCCAATCTGGCGTAACATCTCCTACAATCTGGAAGCTCCCAAGTGCACCAAGCACCCTGCCTTCAATGCAACGTTTCAAAGTTTGTAAAAAAAAGAGAGTGCCAAGGTATTGGGACAGTCCAGATATAGCAGCAAACCAGCAACTGGAGCAGACCTTATGCCTGTAGTGGTCAACTTTCTTGATATGGTGAGCCTCAAGTGTGGCACTCAACATCACCAAAGGGCCACACCTACATTTTAAAGGATAGTCAGTGTCAGAGACAGCAGACACACAGAACAGGTTATAGTCAAAGACCATGGAATTGTAACAGGAGATGGTCAGAGACTGTGGACCTAATACTGGAGAGCTCAGAGGCTGTGGACAGGATACAAGAGTTGGTAAGAGACTGAAGACATGATACAAGAGATGCTCAGAGATTGCAGATATGAAACCGAGACTGTTGACATGCTTCAGAAGACTGTCATTACTGCTCTAAATCAGGGCTATAACAGGTCTATAAGGAAACACAGATTAGTGTCTGCAGGGGCCCAGAGGGCCACATAATAAGTGGCAAAGGGCCACATGTGGCCCTGGGCTGCAGACTGGGCACCAGGGCCTTATATTGTATTAATAATTATAATTAAAGGAGAAGTCCAGCCTGGGCTCATTTGGCTGAGCTTCTCCTAAGGGTCACAGGAGTTCGATGGCTCTGGGCTAGGGAGCTTTTCTCCTGCACTTAATAAGAGGAAATCCCTTCAGTGCTACCTTCTAAAAATCCATGAATTGGATTTGTGACATAGCCGAAATTGTACGTGGTGAGCCCCCTCCCTTTGCCTATGAGTAATGTGCTGACAGCAATTCCTTGGTGACCACATCCTCTCAGTCATTGCCTGACCTGCACATGCTGATTTCTGATATTCTGATCTTTGTTGTATTTTAAACTCAAACAGCAGTAGTAAATCAACCAATTCCTCTACGCACAAGAATTAAAAGAAATATTCAGCTCCATTCTCAAGTTCTATTTTTGAACTGTTGGTACATTATCTTCTAAGATCCCGTCAATCATTTCATTTTCTTGAAATCTTTACCAATACTTTCTTTTTTTTCTTCCATAGTATAGCCTTCTAAAGTATTCAAAATTAACGTTGACAAGAGAAGAAAACCATCAAAAAAATGCCCAGACGATGACACAGAGATGATGTAGACTGCGACAAGGTCTGCTCTGCTACAGCATGGTTTCCAGTTTTATCTGCTCACGTGGCAGCAAAATCTGGACCTCCCCTTAAAAAAAGACCCTTTAACCACTGGAAAGTTACTTGTGACAGTGTTATACTGTGAAATAGAGATCAACAAGTAAATAGAAGCACGTTTGGCTAGAGAAAAGAAAATCCTTGTTGGTATGGTTTGGAGTAGGTTACACTGGTCAGCAGTCAAACAGAAGCAGCATTGTAGGTCCTGCAGTGTGCAGTCCTACTCAACACGCCTATATTCTGTAGCATGTTCGAGCGTAATGCCAAGTCCTAGCTGGCAGAGCAAGCAAATTTGTTTTTCTAAAAGGCTGGTCACTAAAAAAACACTATTTCATCTAGAGTCAAAAATTCCCCTGCTTTATATTCTAGTTACCAAGAGCCACGAGGAAGTTAGGAGGTCCCACAAGAAGAGGAAGAAACTGTGGAGGACTGAACTTTTAGGGGGGAGGGCTTCTCAATACAATAGATTACAAGATGATGAGGGATTTCTGTAGGTGGGCAAGGCACAAGAGAAACAAAAAGATTTTTGATATGACAGCAGTCCACCTGCATGCCACATGCATATCCTTTGTTACTTCATCCATTCAGTTCCAAACTCTCTTACGAGAAAAGCTTGCAGTCTAATGAGGTACCAATGTGAACGGCAAGAACACATAGGGGGTGATTTACTGAAACTGGAGAGTGCAGCTGTGCATGGTAGCCAATCAGCTTCTAACTTCAGCTTGTTCAATTAAACTTTGACAAAAAAAACTGGAAGCTGATTGGTTTCTATACACAGATATTGCACTTTCCAGTTTTAGTAAATCAACCCCATAGAGATATGACTTTGACAACTACTTTAAATTTAAAGGGCATGACAGTCCCATAGAAAAGTATTAGAATGCCAGTATACACTGATACAAAAGAAGTTATAAAATGTACAACAGTGACTTACTCTACTTGTCTCCCTGCGTAACCCTCTTTCATGCCACAAGGTTCTGTCTTATAAGTGGGATTAGGGTTTAAAGAAAAAAAAAAAATCAACAAAATGAAATTCTGAATAATATTTCTTACCTGAAATGCGCTCCTTGTCCATCACTCCCCCAGCATCAGTTTATCTGCAGTCCAGCCTCTCTGCCCCTGTTTGGGAGGTGGTAACCCTCTCTGTCCTCCTCCTTCCACTCCCTCGGTCCTCTTTTTCTTTTTTTTTTTTCTTCTCTTGTAGTTCCTTGTCTCACGTTTTCATTTTTTCGTTACCTCCTTCCACTTTTCTCATTCACCCTCTAATGTACTCTCCACTCTGATCTCACTTAAGCGTTGCCTTATCTCCTCCTTCTTCAACGGTCTTCTATCCAAGCTTTCCTTTGTCTGTATCTTTACAATTTTCTCTTTCCAAGTCTGGTCTCTCACTCTTTTTCTATTCCGTCAGGCTGTCACTGCCCTCTTTCTAAGTACTTCTCTATTTCCTTCCCTCCTCCTTCCTATTTTATCTTTTAGCCATTCATTTCCTCTCTTCTCTCTTCTTTCAGCTTGACTTTTTTTAACTCTCAAAAATGGTTTATTCCACGAGACTTATAGATTTCTCTTTCTGGATGCTGAGTTTCCTATTTTGAGCGCTGTTGTTTCTTATACATGCACTTTGCCTTTAACCCAAACCCTGCTCTCTCAGCTCTGCTCTTGATTTTGAAGTTAACAATCTCTTCTTTCTTGCACATCCAGGGCACTACGCTTCTCTGGCGGCCCTAATGCGTGAAAATAGCTGTCGTCATTGTCCTCACCCTCAGCTGCCTCAGATGTAATAAGCATGTGCTTGTCAGATGCTCGGTGGCATCCTCCTTCTCAAGCAAAAAGCATTTCGTTTATCACAGTTTAGTTGGTTGTCTTAACTCATTATTTTTTAACTTTTTGCAAGCTTTAAACATCTTCTATTATGCAGTGCAAAGCCCAAGAGGTTATGGGAATGAGATAATGGTTGAAGGAAGAGGTAATAGCTGTCAGTTCCAGTTTTGTTTAAACTAAAAATAGACTTGTTTGGTCCTAAATTTACCAGCTATACTGCCAGATCTACAGTGGGGAAAATTATTATTTGATCCCCTGCAGATTTTGTAAGTTTGCCCACTTAAAGGGTTAATAATTGTTATAATAGGTGTATTTTAAATGATAGAAACAGAATATCAACCAAAAATCCAGCAAAAACACGGTACAAATAGTATAAATTGAGTTGCAGTTCCGTGAGTAAAATAGGTATTTGATCCCCAAGCAAAACATGACTTAGTACTTGGTGGAGAAACCCTTGTTGGCAAGCACAGAGGTAAGACATTTCTTGTAGTTGGTGACCAGGTTTGCACACATCTCAGGAGGGATTTTGGTCCACTCTTCTTTACAGATCTTCTCTAAATCCTTAAGCTTTCTTGGCTGCCCCTTGGCAACTCAAACTTTCACCTCCCTCCATAAATGTTCTATAGGATTAAGGTCTGGAGGCTGGCTAGGCCACACCATGACCTTAATGTGCTTCTTCTTGAGCCACTCCTTTGTTGCCTTGGTGGTAGGTTTTGGGTCCTTGTCATGCTGGAAGATCCATCCACAACCCATCTTCAGTTTTCCTGCTGAGGGAAGAAGGTTCTCATCCAAGATTTTACAATACATGGCCCCGTCCATTAGCCCCTCAATGCGGCCTGTACCTTTAGCAGAGAAACAGCCCCAAAGCATAATGTTTCCACCTCCATGATTAACTGTACAATCTTGTCCCTGACGTCCTTTGACAGCTCTTCTGTTCTTGTCCATGATGGTGAGGTTTGAATGGAAGAAAGAGATTCTGTGGACAGGTATCTTTTATATACATAACAAGCTGACATTAGGAGCACCTTCTTAAAGAGGGAGTCCACCCAAACCGCCAAAAAAAAAATAAAAATATTAAAAGCCAGCAGCTACAAATACTGCAGCTGCTGACTTTTAATAAATGGCCACTTACCTGTCCCAGGGTCCAGCGATGTCAGGAGCAGCCGACGCCGAGAACCCGCTCGGTTCTCGGCAGCTGCCGCCGCCATCCTAGGTGAGGGAATCAGGAAGTGAAGCGTTGCGGCTTCACTTCCCGGTTCCCTACTGCGCATGCGCGAGTCGCGCTGCGCATTGTAACTGGTCCCCGCTATCTCCTGGGAGCTGTGTGTTTCCCAGGAGACAGCGCAAAGGGACAGGAAGAGGCATAGACTCCCATGGGAGTCTATGCCGGAAGGGGGGGCAAATACCTGTCTTAGACAGGTATCTGCAACCCCCTCCCCCCTGAAAGGTGCCAAATGTGACACCGGAGGGGGGGAGGGTTCCGAAAAGCGGAAGTTCCATTTTTGTGTGGAACTCCGCTTTAAGTTGACAGGACTAATCTGTGTACCACATGAGCACATACTGTAGCCAGTCTGTGGGAGCTAGAATTATTGTTGGCTGGTAGGGGATCAAATACTTATTTTACTCACTGAACTGCATCTGAATTTATAAGATTTGTAATATGTGTTTTTTTCTGGATTTTTGGTTGATATTCTATCTCTATCATTTAACCACTTCAATACCAGGCACTTTCGCCCCTTCCCGCCCAGGACAATTTTCAGCTTTCAGCGCTGTCGCACTTTGAATGACAATTGTGCGGTCATGCTACACTGTACTCAAACAAAATTTTTATAGTTTTGTTCCCACAAATAGAGCTTTCTTTTGGTGGTATTTGATAACCTCTGCGGTTTTTATTTTTTGCTAAACAAACTAAAAAGGCCAATATTTTTGAAAAAAAAAAAGTTTTTCTTCGTTTCGGTTCTAAAATTTTGTTTTCTCCTTCACCGACGGGCACTGATGAGGCAGCACCGATGAGGGGGCACTGATGAGTTGGCACTGATGGACACTGCTGAGGAGGCACTGATATGTAGAATTGATGGGCAATAGGCGGCACTGATATGCAGTACTGATGGGCAATGATAGGCGGCACTGATAGGTGGCACTGATGGGCACTGACAGACTGCTGTGATGGGCACTGACTGGCGGCTGTGATGGGTACTGACAGGCGGCACTGATTGGCACTGATAGGCGTTGCTGTTTGGCACTGACAGATGGCACTGATGGACAGCACTGATGATGAGGTACTGACAGGTTTTACTGCTGGGCACTGATTGGCACTGTGATGGGCACTGACTGGCACTGTGGTGGGCACTAATTGGCACTGATTGGCACTGTGATGGGTACTGTCATTCTTTTTTTTATGGGGCACTGCCTGGCAGCTTATGGGCACTTTTTAGCAGCTGTGGTGGCACATCTGATGGGGCTGTGATTATCGGCACAGATCCCCCCTCTGACAGGGAGAGCCACCGATCGTCTCTCCCTGTCAGCGCGAACCAAGGGACCGGCACTTCCTGGTTCACACAATGATCAGCTGTGATTGGTCACAGCTCAGTGGCGTAGCGTGGGGGGGGGTGCATTTAGGGGGGCGCCAGTATGTGTCACTGGCTGCCTCCTCCTAATTTTAAATTCCTATGTCCCCTGCACTCCAGCCGCCATATTCAGAGCCTGGCTCCCTGTGATTGGGTGCATGGGGGTCATGTGAGGCGTAGGGCTGGCCCTGTCCACGATCGCTCCTGAAGTCCTGCCTCCGCACATGACCCCAACATGCCCTATCACAGTGCGCTGCGCCGGACACTGAACATGGCAGCCACTGCGTGGGGAAGAGAAGAAATGTGAGCCGCTGCTGTCTTCTCCTCCTATCCTTCGGACTGATGCAGGCCAGCCAGACATGAAGGTTAGTGGGACTCCCTTGTGGCAGTCGTGTTACTGGCCCCGGGGGGGTGGGGGATAGAGAGAGAGAGAAGGTCAGTTAGTGTAGTATGGTTGTCAGTTAGTGTAATATGGTGGTCAGTGTAATGTAGTATGTGGTCAGTTAGTGTAGTATGTGGTCAGTTAGTGTAGTATGGTGGTCAGTTAGTGTAGTATGGTTGTCAGTTAGTGTAGTATGGTTGTCAGTTAGTGTAGTATGGTGGTCAGTTAGTGTAGTATGGTGGTCAGTTAGTGTAATATGTGGTCAGTTAGTGTAGTATGTGGTCAGTTAGTGTAGTATGGTGGTCAGTTAGTGTAGTATGGTGGTCAGTTAGTGTAGTATGTGGTCAGTTAGTGTAGTATGGTGGTCAGTTATTGTAGTATGGTGGTCATTGTAGTGTAGTATAGTGGTCAGTGTAGTATAGTGGTCAGTGTAGTATGGTGGTCAGTGTAGTGTAGTATAGTGGTCAGTGTAGTATGGTGGTCAGTGTAGTGTAGTGTAGTATAGTGGTCAGTGTAGTATGGTGGTCAGTGTAGTATAGTGGTCAGTGTAGTGGACAGTGTAGTGTAGTACAGTGGTCAGTGTAGTGTAGTATGGTGGTCAGTTAGTGTAGTATGGTGGTCAATGTAGTATGGTGGTCAGTGTAGTGTAGTGTAGTATAGTGGTCAGTGTAGTGTAGTATAGTGGTCAGTGTAGTATGGTGGTCAGTGTAGTATGGTGGTCAGTGTAGTGTAGTATGGTGGACAGTGTAGTATAGTGGTCAGTGTAGTGTAGTGGATAGTATAGTATAGTGGTCAGTTTTGTGTGTAATGGTCAGTAAAGGAATCAGGTTGGTCAGTGTTGAAATCAAGTAGGTTAGTGTAGTGGTCAGTAAAGGAATCAGGTTGGTCAGTACTATTGTATTTGAAGGGACTTGGGGAGTGCTAAAAGTCCGCAGGTTAGGGGGTGCAAATTACTTGCCTTGCCCCGGGTGCTGACAATCTCTACGCCACTGTCACAGCTGATCAAGCGATAAGAAGCCTCTGTCAGAGGCTTCTTACCACGATCAGAGATGCGGCATGTCAGACCGACACATCGCACTCGCGGGCGTGCTCCGGCATGTTATCCTGCTGGACTTCATATGATGCCCAGTCAGGATAACTGAACCAGGCCGTCAATCTGCTATAGACTGGGTGGGAAGTGGTTAAAATACACCTATAATAACATCTATAGACCATTCATTTCTTTGTAAGTGGGCAAACTTACAAAATCTGCAGGAGATCAAATAATTATTTTCACCACTGTACATCTGAGTGTACACATATTTTAATTCTAATGATAATGTATATCTTGCCACCCTGCCTTAAAGTAGTTGTAAATTCTTACATATGCCCAGTGATGTGAGTGACCTCAGGTGATACACAGAGATGAAACAAATCCTCCAACATAAGTACCTGTTTATCTGCACCCTTCTCTTCTCTACATCCATTCAAAGTGATACATTTATAAAGCATGTCTGAGAGTTCAGAAAATACTGTGCGGAGATCTGAAATTACACTCTGAAGAGCTCAGTGAGGAGAGTCACACACATCCCCATTCTGTCAGGAGAGGAGAGACAGATTGTCTGTTTCTACTAGTTAGGAACAGCGATCTGGCTCCTCCTCTAGTCAGTCACATCCCCCACAGTTAGAAACACAAACACAATTAACTCCTTAGTCACTCACTAGTGTTAACCCCTTCCCTGCCAGGGACATTTATACAGTAATCAGCGCATTTTTTTTAGCACTGATTGCTGTATAAATGGTCCCAAAAATGTGTCAAAAGTGTCAGATCTGTCCACCGCAATGTCGCAGTCCCGCTAAAAATCGCAGATCGCTGCCATTACTAGTAAAAAAAAATTAAAATAAATAAAAATGCCATAAATATAGCGCCTATTTTGTAGACACTATAACTTTTGTGCAAACCAATCAATATACGCTTATTGCGATTTTTTTTTATCAAAAATATGTAGAAGAATATATATCGGCCTAAACTGAGGAAGAAATTAATTTTTTATATTTTTTGGGGGGGTATTTATTATAGCAAAAAATATAGCATTTTTTTTTATTATCGCTCTTTTTTTGTTTATAGCACAAAAAATAAAAACCGCAGAGGTGATCAAATACCACCAAAAAAAAGCTCTATTTGTGGGAAAAAAAGAACGTCAATTTTGTTTGGGTACAGCGTCGCACGCGCAATTGTCAGTTAAAGCGACGCAGTGCCGTATCGCAAAAAATGTCCTCGTCATTAAGGGGGCAAATCCTTTCGGGGATGAAGTGGTTAAAGCGGTTGTAACCTTCCCAAAAAAAAAGTTTCTGTTTCTTTGAAGCATGTTAAACAGCATACTGCTTGCGCAGTGTTTTCTGTCCATTTCTATGCTTTAAAATACCTAGTTGATCCTGCCTGTTCCTGCGTCCCCTTATGTGAACTGACCACAGTAATTGTGGCTGCATGATATCATGGTCAGTTTACATGTGCCTCCGTTATCCCGCTGTGTTCAGAGTCTCTCCCCTCTCCCTCTCTCTCACTGCCTGTCAGTTCCTAGTCTGTGAGCCATCTCCTCCGCACCACCTCCCCTCCTCTCCTGCCGCTATTCCATGTGGCTTTAATGTTTGTGATGACAATTACTGGTAGCCCCTCTGTCATAACAAGATATACCGTGCAGTGTCTTTGTCAGTGGCGGCTGGAGCTCGGATATAAATATTCAGGTTAACCTTTAAAAGAGGGTATATCCTCCCAGTCTTAGTGAGTCTTGGGATAAGTGCTGGCAATGCTGCTAGCCTCCTGGGCCTTCTGCCTCCTAGGAGGGGCTACACGTATCTGGAGCTCTCCTGCCTGGGATGGAGGAAGCTATATTCAAACTGGAGTGCCAGGGGAAAGAATCTCTGCCAGAAGAGGTGTTCAGGATAGTTTTGAGCAGCTGGAGAGGACTGGTATCAAGCTTGGAGAATGAATAGTGTCCTCTACTCACTCACGAAGGTACTGCTAAATTACCGAAATTACAATCTTGGGTAAAGCTGGGAGTAGAAACTGGAGTCTGTGTAGACCTGTGCTCTGGGTATCTAATGACCTAAACCCTCTCTCTCTTTTGTCAATTGCTGTAAATAAATACAATACCATTTCACAGAAATTGAGTAAAATCAGCAGCATGGACCACAAGGAGGATCGGGCAGTTGACTGTCCCTCAGCATCCTCACCACTAAAGCAGGGCTGTGGACCCTGCTCAGATCTTGATGACATCAGGACCCTAGCCTACTAGAGTGCGAGGACTGGTATAGCTGTGAGAAAAAGCGGAGGGTCGGGTACGTATATTTCCTTTTATTATTCCCCTAGACATAATTGAGAAACTAACTTTTGCAGTGGGGGCACAGGCAGCCCCACTGCAAGGAGCTGGGCTTTATCATGGTACAGTGTATCTGCTATTTAAGTGACTGGGTAGGCTTACATATACTTTAGAGTAGAAGTTTCAACAGAAAGCTTTGTTGATCATCCTATTCCTCTGGGGATATTGCTCTTTGTCGTGTGTCGTGTGGTGCTGTGGATGCTGAGATATTACAGCGGACAGAAGTAGACGAATACCAAATTAGATGTGAAGTCACAGATGAATGGAGAAGATGTTGCACAGTATAACTCAGAGATGATCTGGTAGGTCTCTATTCTTTCTACTTATTCGAGGTTTCCTTATGACACATCTAATGCACTAATACACAGAGGAGAGGAGGTGGTGGCTGGTGCTGTGCTGTGGCTACCCCATAGGAACATCCGTAAATCGGGTTTCAGCATAGGGAGGTGCTGCAGCCAGCACAAGGAAAAAAAAGATGTGCTTTTATTTCCCTCCCACAGCACAGATCTGTATGGGCTATAATGCTATATGCACTTGGTACCCCAGGGGATTCTACAAGGTTTTAGCATGTTCTGGTGATACTTCTAGGCTAATCCAAACCTGTCACAGTTACAAGAAATTAACATTTTTTATAGGTGATCCCATTGCTTGACAGGAAGATTTACAAAGGGTAAGTAGGTAATCTCCTCTTATGCAACTCAAGGCCGTGCTGCTTGTGGAGGTTTAACCTCACTTACTGTAAGGTGAGAGCATTGTCACGAGGACAGGACACGCCTGTGACGTTATCCCCTCTAGCGCCACGGCCTAGGAAGCGTTCCAAACATCCTCTCCACCACCATACTATATTCCTGCCGGCTGGGAGTGGCTGAAACAGCGTACCTTCTACTGACCAGTGTGATGGATGCCTCACAGAGCATTTACCCACAGATGTACCCTTCTTTGTTGACCCTGATTTAAGTTACTATGTGATTTTATTAATACATACTTTACAGTCTAACTCAGAGGCGCCTGCTTTTGTTTTTTTCTCACCAGGAAGTGAGAGGAAATCTCTATATTGGAGCACTGGACAGCAGCAAAACCCTGACATCGTTTCTAACCTATCCCCACTCTATTCAAAGCTAAAACAAACAAAAAAAACTTTTGGCTGGACTTACCCATTATCTCTCCAGGATCTACAAAATACTGAAATATATGTTCAAAGTGGACGGATTCTTTTATAAAAGCAGAAATGGAGATTCTATATCATTACCCTATTTCCCTGGTGTCATAAGAAGAGGAAGCAGCTGGGGGCCAAGAAGAGTTGAAAATCTTGTCTTGAGTTGACCCCAGACAGCAGTATGCTGCCTATGACACAACTCTTGCCTTGCCACGTGGTAGGAAAGGCTCTATGTATGGCTCAAACATAACTCCTGCAGTAGATCAATATTCAATTGGCAACACATACTGATATTTCACATACTACAGCTGCAAAACTCTAGCCTTCAAAACACATTAGAGATTGGTGTAAGCTGGAAGTCCTCCAGTGTACAACTAGACTGCACATATTAAATCAAATTTTAACTGTTTGGTTAACTTTGCTTTTTACCAAGGGGCTGCTCTATGGTAAAGGGAAAATAATCATGCAAAGAAATCATAAGCTGTTGCCCATAACAACCAAACATTTAGGTCATATTCTCACCATAAGATGCGGAAACGTGCCTTTCCCGCACTGTATGAGATAGATGCACCTCAAATGCATCTAGCAAACGTCGTGTGTTTGTGGCTACCAAACCACATGGTACTGCAGTACAGTTTGGTGTGACACGATTTGTAAAAGTCATGCCTGCTTTACTTTTTGCACTTCCTGTATGTTTGGCAGCCCACTAAAACGAATGGGCTGCCAGAAATGAAACGCGTGGGATTGCGTAAAAAAACCACACATGCCCCTGTGCACGTTCTGCTGCCCTAGCTTAACTTAGTGCCATTCAAGCTTTATTGAGTTTTGAAGAAGTACATGGAACCGCGGTGTATCTCACGGCAGGTTTAACATCAACAAAGATGAAAAGATACATATAAAGACACATTGCTTCAGGACCCTAGGCCCCTTTCAGATGAAGGGTCTGATCAGGTCTGCCTGTTAGTTTTTCAGGCAGCCTGATCGGACCCTCTATTCACTACTCTAGACTGGACTTGTATACATTTACACCCACCTACCTCCATTCCGACACAGTCCGCTAAAGAAAAATGGAAGGGGATTCGTCGTTCTCCATCTAGGCAGATCGGGATAGGAGGGCAGCAGAGTCCGTTTAAACCTGACCGCTCATAGAGCACAACAGACTCTGTCTGTGTCCGCTCTGCATAAACTGACCTGTCACCTGCCTGCTCTGTCCACTGATCCCCTGCTGATCCAAACAAAGTGTGCCCCATGTGAAAGGGGTCCTATGCATGAAAAGGACCATAATCCAAGCAGACATATGAATCGGGCAGAGGCATCGTTATCAGCCATCTAAATTTATTTATTGTGTACTAGACATTGGAAAACAAAAAACAGGAATTTTGATACCTACGGGTAATAGCAACATTTTTTTTCCGCTCATTAACCTACACTATATTTTAAAACTGAATGAAAGGTACAGGCATACCCCAATTTTCAGTACTCAAGGGTGTTTATTTACTAAAGCTGGAAAGTGCAAAATCAGGCTCATTTCTGCATAGAAACCAATGAGCTTCTAACCTCAGCTTGTTCAATTAAGTTTGGTAATAAAACCTGGAAGCTCATTGGTTTCTATGCAGAAATGAGCCTGATTTTGCACTTTCCAACTTTAGTAAATAAACCCCATTGTGTACTTAAAAGTGGGGTATGCCTGTAAACAGCTTTTTCTGTCCATCCCATCCAGAAATTTACACAACTCTGCCACACAACACCACCCTGTCTGACAAATCAGGAGACCTGTTTTTCCTCTGCTGAACTACCTGTTTGTGATCTCACTTTTAATAATCACTTTTTTCCTTTATTAACCACTTCAGCCCTGGAAGATTTTACCCCCTTCCTGACCAGAGCACTTTTTGTGATCCGGCACTGCATCCCTTTAACTGACAATTGCGTGGTTGTGCGACGTTGTACCCGAACAAAATTGACGTCCTTTTTTTCCTACAAATAGAGCTTTCTTTTGGGGTATTTGATCACCTCTGCAGTTTTTATTTTTTGCACTATAAACAAAAAAAGAGCGACAATTTTGAAAAAACAGTATTAGTTTTTACTTTTTGCTATAATAAATATCCCCCAAAAATATATATAATTTTTTTTTTCCTCAGTTTAGGCCGATATGTATTCTTCTACATATTTTTGGTAAAAAATAATCTCAATAAGCGTATATTGATTGGTTTGCGCAAAAGTTATAGCGTCTACAAAACAGGGGATAGATTTATAGCATTTTTATTATTATTTTTTTTACTAGTAATGGCGGCGATCTGCAATTTTAATTGTGACTGCGACATTATGGCGGACACATCAGACAACTTTGACACATTTTTGGAACCATTGGCATTATTACAGCGATCGGTGCAATTAAAAATGCATTGATTACTGTAACAATGTCACTGGCAGTGAAGGGGTTAACACTAGGGGCAGTGAAGGGGTTAACTTTGTTCCCTGGGAGGTGATTCTAACTGAAGGGGGAGGGGACTAACTAGCGGAAGTGACAGATCATGGTTCCTAGTCAATAGGAACACACGATCTGTCACTTCTGTCAGAACAGGGAAGTGTGTGTTTACACATAACAGCTTCAACTCTTATGGGAAGACTGTCCACAAGGTTTAGGAGTTTTTTATGGGAATGTTTGACCATTCTTCCAGAAGCGTATTTGTGAGATCAGGCACTGATATTGGGCGAAAAGGCCTGGCTCACAGTTTCTGCTTTAATTCATCCCAATGGTGTTCTATCAGGTTGAGGTCAGGACTCTGTGCATGCTAGTCAAGTTCCTCCACCCCAAACTCGCTCATCCATGTCTTTATGGACCTTACTTTTGCGCAGTCATGTTGGAACAGGAAGGGACCATCCCAAACTGTTCCCACAAAGTTGGGAACATGAAATTGTCCAAAATGTCTTGGCATGCTGACACCTTAAGGAGTTCCCTTCATTGGAACTAAGGGGCCAAGCCCAACCCCTGAAAAACAACCCCACACCATAATCCCCCCTCCACCAAAAGACAAAGCAAGGTCCATGAAGAGATGAATGAGCGAGTTTGGGGTGGACGAACTTGACTGGCCTGCATATAGTTCTGACCTCAACCCGATAGAACACCTTTGGGATAAATTAGAGCGGAGACTGCGAGCCAGGCCTTCTCGTCCACATCATTGCCTGACCTCACAAATGCTCTTCTCAAAGAATGGTCAAACATTTCCATAGATACACTCCTAAACCTTGTGGACGGCCTTCCCAGAAGAGTTGAAGCTGTTATAGCTGCAAAGGGTGGGCCAACTCAATATTGAACCCTACGGACGAAGTCTGGGATGCCATTAAAGTTCATGTGTGTGTAAAGCCAGACGCCCCAATACTTTTGGTAATATGTAAACAGCTTGGTTTACATTTCCGGCTCAATACCAGTGTGCCAGCCCAATGAGTCCTGTGCGTGTGTGAGAGTGACATCACCAACGCTGGCCAATCAAGTCATCCGAACATCGGCACCCTGAATAAACCAGGAAGAAGCTCTCAGCACCGGCAAGGGACCTCATGCCTGTTGGACTGTGGAAGTAGAGGTAAGTATGCCTGACTTTAGTTCACTTTAAATAATGCTCACAGGTCTGATCCCCAGCCTGTACCTGGAAAGTGAAAAAAGAAACAGCACACAGATGAGATCATCATCACTCTGCTCTCTCTTCCTATCAGCATGTGCCTTCTTAGCACACAAGCACTGCAGCACAGTTGACTGGCTGCTTTTGCTGTTTCTGTCATTCACAGTCAGAGCTCTGCTGTACAAGGTCTGCAAGAGGCTGGTGCCAGGAGAAATCCAGGTACTTACATTACTTGTTATAATAAAAAAATACATTTAATTATGTATCAATAGGTTTCTGTATTCTATATGTGCCTGGAATCCAGCTTTAAAGCTCTGAACTGATAATTCATCTTTTGCAAAAAGTTTGCACAAAGTAAGCAGTGAGTTCTCAAACTGATAATTCATTCTCTTGTTACCATGGAAACAGGCAGGATATAAAGAACAGAGATGGTAACACAGCTCTCCATTTCCTCCTACAGCCCATGCAGTGTTGGTGGGGTGATTATAAGTCAGCAGTCTGCAAAACTGGGCTGTTCAAAAAATGCCAAAGGGCACCATACAGAATAACATTTCTGTACATTTCTTAGTCTGTAATGGCACCAATATATTATACAAAAAAAAATTTTTGTTTTTGTTTTTGTTTTTAACATCATATGGTAATTAGTAGGAGACTTGTGTTCTTGTTCTTCCACCATGTTGACAAATCTCAAAACATCTGAATGAAAGCAAGTTCTGACTTATGCAACGCTGTATTTCAAATTAGTCTGTAGCTGGCGCATGCATACATCCTTTATGGTTTGCAGAATCCCAGAATAAGGCTATAATTGGAGCTGGAACATATCATTTGTACAGTTCTGAACTCCTTGAAAAAATCGCTACTACTTGTCTAGTCTACTAGACAAAGAAGTTCTACATACAAGTCTTCTATACAGATCTAAAGCTGGACTCCAGGAAAATAGAAAAAAAAAATTAATACATTTGTGTATTCATTAATAGATCCTTAAAATGTGTTTTTTTTTTTAAAGCAAGCAATGTAAGCACCCTAATCTGACTTAGCACCATCATCTTGCAGTCACTAAACAGCAGAGCCCAGACTAGGAAAGGAAGAAGCAGCACAAGGATAAGTTGTGTTGCAGTTCAAGCAGCATGTTGAAAGGAATAGGGAGCAGAGTGGCAATGAGATGCGCTCATCAGTCTCCTGCTTTGTTTTTCACTGTCCAGTCAATGGCTGGGGGAGAGACGAGACCTGTGATGCCGCATACACACGAGCGGACTTTTCGACCTGACTGGTCCGACGGTTTATCCGACAGACTTTCGGCAGACTTCCGACAGACTTTCCTAACGAACGGACTTGCCTACACACGATCACACCAAAGTCTGACAGATTCGTACGTGATGACGTACGACCGGACTAAAATAAGGAAGTTGATAGCCAGTAGCCAATAGCTGCCCTAGCGTCGGTTTTAGTCCGTCGGACTAGCATACAGACGAGCGTATTTTTCGACCGGACTCGAGTCCGTCGGAAAGATTTGAAACATGTTTCATTTCTAGGTCCGTCGGACTTTTGGTGGAAAAAAAAGTTCGCTGGAGCCCACACACGATCAAATTGTTTGACGGGGTCAGGTCCTCCGGACCAAGTCTGCCGGAAAGTCTGCTCATGTGTACACGGCATTAGTGTTAATAAACTGCAGCAGAAAAAAAAAAAAATCAGGTCTTCTGACCTACCAATCTGAGCTGTGTAAATCTCAGAAATGGATGCCTGACAGTATTAATTTTGTTGAACCCATCATTTTTCTTAAACACCTCAATGAGAAAATTAATTCAGGTAGTCAATAGTTATTCAGGAAGTCATTACCCTGTGTCAGCTCTAACATCTCCGACACAGAGCTTATGTATGGCTAGAGCTTCCAGCTCCAACAAATAAATGACATGGTGGGGAAGCACAGCACTACCTGCATGGACTTTGCATGTCCTCCATATGCCTGTATGGGTTTCCTCCGGGTATTTCGGTTTCCTCTCATGCTCCAAAAACATACTGGTAGGTTAATCGGCTCTTGTCTAAATTGGTCCTGGTATGTGTATGTATGAATGTGAGTTATGGACCATAGATTGTAAGCTCCTTAAGGGCAGGGACTGATGTGAATGTATAATATATATGTAAAGTCGTGAAATGTGACCTTTAAAAGGTTAGAGTACTTAGAAAACCATGCCCATGTGGGCAAACTCGCCCATCGAGCAGGCATACGCCTAAGTAAGCCCATGTGAACAAGGCCTTATACAGCGCATTCAATCTCCTCCTTTATATAAACACAGCACAAAACAATTGTTTTCTACATGCTTTCGCATCAGGTCTGCTGTGGTCTATCCAGCTTGATGGGCATGGTACGAAGGAGCACTTTTACTGTAATCTATCACAAGGTGGTTCAGTTCTAATTTCTCCTACAGAACCTCCAATACTGCTAGGTATGGCAGCTGTGTGTATGTAAAGAGTTAAGCTTCCATTATTCTGAGAGTTTCTTTCTGCCTGGCACACCTCATCTGACCTCTGAGCATTCCACGCCAGGGTCAGCTCCAGACTTAACTCTCTTTCATCACCTCATTCCGTCTTGTTTTTCTCAGTTAAATATTCATGATACAGAATGTATCGCTTTTTCAACAACTCTCACTGTTCAGATTTGTTCTCCAGCCTCCCTCCTCCATCTATCTGCCCTGAATCTCTTAGTCGCCAACAGCCCATGTACCTGTCACTGGATATGTGCCAGCTCCCAGCTGGTACCCCATTCCCCTACATGCCTGGAATACCTTCTTTCTCTGTCAGAACTTGAGGTCGCTATCTCTTTTCTTATATTAAACTCCTAGATCTTTCCATGGGATGGCTTCATAAAAGCTGAAGGAGAAAAAAGTGCATTTGTTGCTTAAAGAAACCATTGAGTATTAAAAGTGAAACTCCAGTAACTTTCTAATTTTTATTTTTAATTTCTCTCAATTTATACTTACACTCTTCGAGCTCTAGCACCGTCCCCAGCTTCCTCCTTGGTCCACAGCTGCCAGTGCTCCTCAGGCAGAACTGTCATGTCATTGTACCCAACCTGTCATATACAGTATACATCCCCTAGAGGGCGTGTCATCACACAGGCTGGACTTTACAGTACCCCGGGACTGAGCGGTGCTCACACATCATTATGTGGTTCAATTCAGTGCTAGAAGAATGTCCGCCCCCTGCTGCCTCCAGAGGAAAAAGGAAGCTGCTGTGATCTCTCCAAATTGGCTGGAAGACTGCTGGAAAGTAGTCAGTGAAGCTGTGATCTATTGTTTTTGTCTGGTCAGTGCTGTCCAAGCTGGGTGTTTGATTTTCTCACCTGCTTCTGGGAGAAGCTTCCAGAATATAGGGCAGGAATGATAATGTATGCAGTTATGAATATTTATCATGCCTCAGCCAATCCCTGGAAAAGGGGCATCCAGAAGGTGTCTGAGGAGGTGATAAATGTTTGGGAGGCCTGGCCAGAGTGTTCTTTCCTCCTCAGGGAGGTTTAGAATTCTCCTGGGGCTGATGCCACTGGGAGGCTAGTGTGAGGGAAGATTTGTAGTTTGCTGTGCGGCCGTTGAGCTGAGGGCCTGGGCAAAATTTGCTAAATATTTCTGATGGAGAGTATCGCATGGGTCTCTGATCTGGAGAATGATCTTTTGTTTCCCTCACTGAAATGAGTCATATGAAAGGTAGGTAAAAGACAGCTCTCCAAGGATTTGTGAGTAAGACCTTGCTTGGGATCCCAGTTGTGCATGTGCCAGAGGGAGTCAAGTGCCAGGGGTTATGGTATAGACTTGGGTCTGCTCATAGAGACCTAGAGAAGAAAAAAAGTTTGTCCTGTTGATTCCTGATATCGTTTTGGAGTATCCTGATAATGTGACATGTCTTGGTCTATATTTCCATATTGCCCTGAAACCACAAAAGAAACCCACTGGTTTGTGTTGGCTGCCAGGAGCTGCCAAACATGAGTCCCCATTCTGCATTATTGGTATCAGTGTCATAGCTTGTCATCTGGTAATATTTCACCACATTTCCTTACCCAGATCTTTCTCCTACACTAAAGAATATGTGCATTTTATAGCTGTTATATTATCATCAATATGTGCTATATTTTGCTGCCTAATGTCACCGTTCGCCCTCATTTCAACCTTGCTTTTCTCGATTCAATGCTTTCTCCTCTCTCCGAGGCCGTTCTCTCCCAACTCTCCATCCTCCGTCCTTAATCTTCCTCTGCTCACCCCTCCCAGTTCCTTCTTTTCTTTCACTCTCTCAATTCTCCACCTTTTTATTCCTGTCGCCAGCTCAGCAAAGTTATAACCGGCCTGTTGTGTAAAGGATGGCTTTACAGTAAAGTCATGCCTGCCAATTAAAGAACAGTGCCCCAATTACATACATCAACTGCTTCATGCATTACAATGCCCATTAGTGTTAATCCAATACTTTCCTTATATAAAACTGCAGAGTACACATTCTATTATGTTTTTGTATGGGATTCTACGCAGCCCTCCCCTCTTTGAAAAAGCTGGTTATCCAGCCCAAAGCATTGCACAGGCTGCCAATGTGTAATACATTGTTACAGTGAGGGATCCTGCTGTACCTGTTAGCAATTATACTATTCCATTGCTAACTCTTTGGCCAGAATGCAGGGATTACATTGGGTGCTTGCTATTTAACCCTTCCAACACTGAGCCAAATGCAAGAACACGCTGCAGGACATTATAGCAGGAAGGTTTCATCTGGATTAAGTAGAATTACATACCCTGACCTTACCAGACAAATGCAGACACCTAGAATCCATTTTCTGTTGTTACACCTGCAGAGAGTTATATTAAATCACCGAAATCCATATTTAGTTGGGGGACTTCTTACGACCTTGGAAGTCTCCCTTTGCCTTGAAATAAGTCACTAGGTCAGATTTTCCTGGTTAAAGCCAGACATTCATGGTATTTATGCAGAAAACAGAATAAACCTGGCAGCATTAAATATGAAAAAAAGGATTAAAGGCCAACTCCAGCCAAAACTTTCTGATTACATTTTAGATAGAGTGGGGAAGTGTTTAAAGCTGAACCCCAGGAAGACAACAGTTTTGGGCCATTATGTTGTGTAAAAATAAATTACCTCTAATCATGGGTGTCCGATGTTTGGCTTCAGCTCCTCTTCCCATCACAGAAAGCCTTGCATTCAGTGTATATTTTCTGTTAGCCATAGTTTTAAAAGTAACCCAGTTTAAAAGTAACTCTTGGCAACCCAGACTTAGTATTTGATAATAAAATGCAGAAGCAGAAGATGGCTTCTGTAAAAACATGTCAAGATGATCAGCAGATCCAGAGACATTGCCAGTTGAAGTTACATAAGACCATCAACTTTACCAGTAAAAGTTGCCCTTGGGCCTGCCACTTTCCACTTTCTAAGCCTACTCTATAATTCAGTGAGTCCACCATTTATATTATTTGATAGCCACTTTGGTGCTGTCCCCTCCTGCCCATTGGCTTTGAGTCTTTTGCAGGTGTCTGATCATAATCATTTTTAAAACGTCAGAGGATTAAAGTGTACGTAAATATAAATCTATTTTTATTGGTTAGTCGGCCTCTGGAGTGACCATACTAATTAGCGTTCAGACTCTTTGCACCCCCAGATAGACGTTGGCTTTGATGATGATATAATCGGAATAAAATGAAATCTGGAAATATATATGCTCTGCTGTAGTCAATTTCCCCCTTGCACACCCCGTCCCTACTCAAACTTTTACTAGCTGTTTAACCATTTGGGGGATTTCCACTTACTTCCTATGTATTTGTTGGATGTCAGATACAAACGAAATAAGGGGAAATTTCCAATGTCAAATGGGGACAACAAGAGTGATTAAAAGAGTTTTTCATGAATAGTGGGGATTAGTTAAGTAATCCGTCACATTTTTACTGTTGTTTGTGCCACCATTGGGGAAAATATCCTCATACTTCCTGTCCAGCCAACACCAACAGAGCAAGGAGTGAGGCAAAACCTCAGCTGAAGCACCAACAGCATTTAAAACACAAAAGAGGTTCTAGCTCATTTCCATGCTATCCAAATTGGTAAAGTGTCAACTAGAACTTGTGCTTCAAGTGCTCTGCAAGTGTACAACTTGCCAGTGAAAATGTGCAACAAGTTAACAGACTTACAATTTTACATTTTACAAATTTGTGGCAAGTTATCATTGCTATCTGGGATTCCACCACCACCAGCCTGAACTGTTGATACAAGATAGGATGGATCCATGCTTTCATATTGGTAATGCCAAATTCTGACCCTACCATCTGAATGTTGCAGCTGAAATCAAGACTCATCAGACCAGGAAATGTTTTTCCAACCTTTTTTGTCCAATTTTGGTGAGCCTGTGCAGACCGTAGCCTCAGTTTCCAGTTCTTAGCTAACAGCAGTGGCACCTGCTGTGGTCTTCTGCTGCCGTAGCCCATCTGCTTCAAGGTTCGATGTGTTGTGCATTCAGAGATGGAATTCTGCATACCTTGGTTGTAACAAGTGGTTATTTGAGTTACTGTTGCCTTTCTATCATCTCCCCTTCCTTACACTGCCTTCGTTTATTTTAACTGTGATCACTTTTATCCATTTTGTGTATGGTATTTTTAGAAATAAAAATCCCTGGTTTACCTGCACTATGCAGAAGCTTTTTATTTTTTATTTGCATATCATCCCGATGCAAGAAACTGCTTTCCAGTAGCCCACTTCCATCACGAGGTCTGGATCAAGTTTGCCCCCGGTTTCTCCTTGGAATACATTCTCGAGGTCCATTGGTTGATATCCAGTTGGCGGTCCTTCCTGATGTTCCTTCATCCCACCAGAGAGGTCGAGATGTGAGACAGAGGTTCCACCGTTCCGGATATCGTTTTTAGCCCAAGTTGGGCTTCACGCATCATTGACTCCATGTCATATGACAGTGGAGTCCACGTCATCTGGTAAGAGTATCCACCCTTCCTTACTTCCTGATGTTTTTACCTTGACGTCCCATATCGTGATGTTGGCTTACAGCTACGGAAGTTCTGTACCTTGTTGTTGATTCACAATCACAGATCCACACCGTGCACCATTGACTTTGTTTTTTCAAGACTCACATTACTTTCATTTGCCTACACCAGTTCCTCTTATTAATTTGAGTTTGGAATTATATATTTGTTATATGTGGACATTTCATACAGTGGTTGTTTATCTAACTTCACTTATGTTTTTTTGAACATATGCTTCACTGTCAAGCAAAGCATCCCCCACTTAACTGTTTCACTACATCTTAATTTTTCATCATTTTTAGCGCTGCATTTTCCCCATTTACCAGTTATTAATTGTCACAATGTATGCAGCCGCTGGCTCACACATATTTTCTTTTCTTTACTAGAGCGCAGTGTTTTCATATTCTTTTGTATTTTCTTCTACACAAATGTCACTCACTGGATATTTTCTCTTTTTCGGACCATTCTCTGTAAACCCTAGAGATGATTGTGCATGAAAATCTCAGTAGATCAGCAGTTTTTGAAATACTGAGACCAGCCCCTCTGGCACCAACAATCATGCCACAGACAAAGTCACTTCGATTCCATTTCTTCACTATTCTGATGCTCGGTTTGAACTTCAGCAAGTCGTTTTCACCATGTCTAGATGCCTAAATGCATTGAGTTGCTGCCACGTGATTGGCAGATTAGCAATTTGCGTTACCAAGCAATTGAACAGGTGTGGCCGGTGAGTGTATAAGAAGCACAGTAAAGCCTTCCTAAAAGAGAAGGTATCTACATGTCTTGCAACACAAATCTCAAAAATAAAGGGTTTATTCCTCAAATATGAATAATTATTTTAGCCTGTTTGGCCAACTTTACGATCAGATATGCTGGTTCACAGCTTAGACACAGTCTAATATTATACAGGCGTTTTTTTCGGAATACAGTTAGCTGCTCCAGGCTTGTTGGTCATGGTCAGTACAGTGTATGGTTACAATGGATGCAATGACTTCTACGGAATAGGACTTGGTGAATAACATGAAAATATAGGTGAGCAGCTTATGGTGAAGTAGGTCAAAAAGAACCAAAAGATTTCCACTGAACCAAGGCAAAGCACCGGAGAGCTTCTAAAAACTGGTACCAGTGGCCCCAAATTCAAGTTATGCTCCTAGTATGAGTGAATCAATATATACTATAATCCAGGTACTGCAAGAGTTATTAACCTGTCAATTTTCATACTTAGCTTCCAATCACTGTAATACTTACCATATATACTCGAGTATAAGCCGAGTTTTTCAGCACATTTTTTGTGCTGAAAGTGCCCCCCTCCGCTTATACTCGAGTCAAGCACTTTTCTGGTGCAAAGAATGACATTTTCCGAACCGACTTTGGGGCCCCATATCTCGGGACCATTTTGGTGTGCAAACCCAGTGGAACTAGCACTACAACATATCCAAAGCTGGAGTTCCTATCACCAAGTGGCCCCGAGATATGGGGCCCCAAAGTCGGTTCGGAAAATGTCATTCTCTGCTGCAGAAAAGTGCTTGACATTTTCTGAACCTATTTTGGGCCACCTGATGCTAGGAACCCCAAATTTGGTGTGCAAACCCAGTGGACCTAGCACTACAATATATCCAAAGCTGGGATTCCTATCACCAAGTGGCCCCGAGATATGGGGCCCCAATTCGGTTTGGAAAATGTCATTCTCTGCTGCAGAAAAGTGCTTGACATTTTCCAAACTGACTTTGGGGCCCCGTATCCTGGGACCACTTGGTGCTAAGAACCCCAGCTTTAGATATGTTGTAGTGCTGGTTCCACTGGGTTTGCACACTATATCTGGGGTTCCTAGCACCAAGTGGCCCCAAAGTCGGTCCATCTGCAGCAATGTCATTTTGGGACCCCAAATTTTGGCTGCAGCTAGGGGGCATCTAGGAACCCTTAACTAGTTTGATGTTCGGGGGACCTATGGCTGCAAATGGGCACTGTGAGACATGCAAATGGGCACAGTGAGGCTGCAAATGGGCATTGTTGACCCTCTTTTCCACTTACAGTAGCTGCGCATTTCTCACCCTAGGCTTATACTTGAGACAATAAGTTTTCCCAGTTTTTTGTGGTAAAATTAGGTGCCTCGGCTTATATTCGGGTCGACTTATACTCAAGTATATACGGTAAGTCTTAATAATCAAATTAATTTGCAGTATTTTAGTATTTTAAATAAATTTAATAGAATCAGTAACAGTACTTACAGTACTTACAGAAACAGAAACAGTACTTACTCGGACTGATCACATCGCTGCTGAGTTTGCGTAGTCGCCCGCTTGTTGTCCTTGTGACACCTAAAGGAACAAAGTAATTTAACAGATTATAAAAAGCTGTGCTACTGTAAATAATAAAATATATAACTCCTTAACTTTAAAGCCTGACTGAAATAGTTTACAAGTCTTATGCCACGTACACACGAGCGGATTTTCCGTCATAAAAATCTTGGATGTTTTTTCTGACGGAATTCCGCTCAAGCTTGGCTTGCATACACATGGTCACACAAAAGTTCACTGAACTTTCGACCATCAATAACGCGGTGACGTACAACACTACGACGAGCTGAGAAAATTAAGTTCAATGCTTCCGAGTATGCGTCGAATTGTTTCTGAGCATGCGTAGGAATTTTGCGCGTCGGAATTGCTACAGACGATCGGAATTTACGTTCTGAACTTTTTCCGACCGAAAAATAGAGAACCTGCTCCCAATGTTTTGCTGGCTGGAATTCGGCCAGCAAAAGTCCGATGGAGCATACACACGGTCGCATTTTCCAACCAAAAGCTCTCATCGGTCTTTTGCTGGCCGAATTTCCGATCATGTGTACGCGGCATTACAGTTCATTTTCATTAAAAAACAGCCTGTCCCTCACCTTCATTCTGTAGAAAAGGACTGTGTCTGAGTGGAGGCTGTTTTCCTTCTGCAGAGGTCCAACACACCCCCTTGTTGAGTTAGAGCTACAGTTCTCCAAGCAGTAAAAAGCCTAAGCTTTGCTGATTGCAGAACTACAGGTCTGACTTAGCAAGGGGTGTTGGACCTCTGCAGAGAGGCCACTGCTTCCACACAGAGAGCAACAGTATGCTGGCAGAGAACAGGCTTTTCTACTCAGGTTGACAGCAAACTATTAGGGCTCTTTCACACGGGGCGGATCAGTGATGATCCGCCCCGTGAACACCCGCTTGTTCAGCGGGGATCACTGAGCAGGAAGATGACAGGTCCATCGCTGCACACTGTGCAGCAACGGACCTGTCAGAGCGCCGCTCTCCCCTATGGGGGATCGGATGATGACGGACCGTAGAGTCCGTCGTCACCCGATCCGAGAACGGATGGAAAAGTAGGGTTTTCCTCAGTTACACTTTTCGGATCGGAGCGGGTCGGATGTCAGCGGACATGTCACCGCTGACATTCGACGCTCCATAGGGATACATGTATGTCCGCTTTTCATCCGAAAATGGAAGGATGAAAAACGGACATACGGATCCCTCGTGTGAAAGAGGCCTTAGACTTTGAACACCTTTTGATTTGATGCAGCTGGAATGTATGTAGCTGGTTAAAAAGAAAAGATCAAACCATTAAAATAATTAAACAATACAACCCATAATATGGTGGGAGCTATTACACTTGGTTATATCAGCTGTTTCACTGTGTGATAATACTACTTAAATCATGCAACAGCAAACAGTATCAGCTGTCACTGATGTGAAGTAATTCATCTAGACTTTTTTACAGATAGAATTTTTTTCTCCAAAAATCATAGCACCATAAGCACCAAAGTCACAAAACTTTTTAAAAAGCATACTAAAACTGGAGAAAACAAAATCTGGTGCAGCTCTGCATAGAAACCAATCAACTCCCATTTTTTTTTATCAAAACTTAATTGAACAAGCTGAAGTTACAATAGAAGCTGACTGACTACCATGCACAGCTACACCAGATTTTGCACTCTCCAGTTTTCGTGAATCAACCCCATTATGCTGTTATACATTATGCACAAAAAAAAATTGATAATATTGCAACTTACTGGTTTTTAGATGTGGTGACTGCATTAGTAGGCAAGGGACTGTTAGGACTACTTAACGGTGTGTAAGAACTACAAAACACCTCCTTCTCTTCCCTATAACATGGAAACAGGTGTTTTGCTGTCTATCAAGATAGCAGGAAACAATGCCCTGCCCCCATGGCTGTTTTGTGAATGGGCTCCTGCAGCCTCCTGGGATATGTGGCGGGGGTTTCTTAGGGGGCTGTGGGAGCCAGATATAGAATTCTGGCCTGGGCTGAAAGGCTGCAGGCAGCGATTTCACCTAAAAAGAATAAAAATGGCAAAGCCCCCAAACAAAAACTGATATTAGTAATGTGTGAAGGCATAGAGCCAAACATTATTTGTTGAGTAAGTTCTGCTTTAATAAGTAGTCTAGAGTAGATCTAATAGGACTTGATGCTTTGGTCCCTATGGTAAGTTGGCACTCTTATTAGTTTGGTAACAAGGGCAAATGTAGGTACTTCACTAGAGTCCTCATTCTTTGTGATTTCATTGATGAGGCCACAGGACCAGCATAATGCTGCTGGTCAGGGTTAGGCACTTAGATACTACTAGCTTCAGATCTGAATTCTAGAGGAGGTAGTCAAAACCATGAGAACCATTCAAAATACAACACTGTAAAAAGATAAACTGAAGAGAGATTGACAGTTGTGTCCTAAGCGGGTGACAAAGATACACCACGAAGGGCAACACCTGAGAGTGCCTGGTCTTCACCAGAGCTCCTGATGGTGAAGATGGAGTTGTGGCTTGTAATCCTAGTTAGTGTCACTTGTGACACAAAAAAGACAAACAGCAGATCTAATATTATTATTATTATTATACAGGATTTATATAGCGCCAACAGTTTGTGCAATGCTTTACAACATGAGGGCAGACAGTACACTTACAATACAAACCAATACAGGAGGGATCAGAGGGCCCTGCTCATTAGAGTTTACAATCTAGAAGGGAGGGTCAAGTGGAACAAAAGGTAATAACTGTGGGGGGATGAGCTGATGGAGAAAATGAAAATACAGTTGTTAGGTGTGGGTAGGATAGGCTTCTCTAAAAAAAAGGGTTTTCAGGGATCGTCTAAAAGCTAATAGAGTAGGAGATGAGATAAACTGACAGATTGGGGTAAGGCGTTCCATAGGATTGGAGAGACTCTGGAAAAGTCCTGGAGACGAGCATGGGAGGAGGTGACCAAGGAGCTAGAGAACGGGAGGTTCCACTACAACTGCATTAGCATCTACACACTTCAGTCCACTTTGATAATAGGCTCCATTTAGACTCATTCGACTTGTCATGCAACTTTGGACAAAGTTGCATTAAAAGTCATTCCCCATGTTTTCCAATGATAACCATTCCAAGTTGCCCATCGGTGCCACCTGTCAGTGCCCATCTGTGCCCATCAGTGCCCACCTATCAGTGCCATCAGTGCCACACATCAGTGCCACCCATAAGTACCCATCAGTGCCACCCATATGTACCAATCAATGCCACCTACTAGTGCCCATCAGTGCCGCCTATGAGTGCCCATCGGTGCCACCTATGAGTGCCCATCAGTGCCGCATACCAGTGCCACCTATCAGTGCCCATCAGTGCCGCCTATCAGTGCCCATCATCAGTGCCCGTTAGTGCCACCTCATCAGTGCCACCTCATTGGTGCCACCTCATCGGTGCCCATCAGTGCCGCCGTATCAGTGCCCGTCAGTGCAGCCATATCAGTGCCCATCATTGAAGGAGAAAAGGTACTTATTTACAAAAAATTTTAACAGAAACAAAGAAAAACTTGTTTTTTTTCAAAATTTTCGGTCTTTTTTTATTTGTTGCACAAAAAATAAAAACCGCAGAGGTGATCAAATACCACCAAAAGAAAGCTCTATTTGTGGGAACAAAATAATAAAAAATTTGTTTGGGTACAGTGTAGCATGACCGCGCAATTGTCATTCAAATTGCGACAGCCCTGAAAGGTGAAAATTGGCCTGGGCGGGAAGGTGTCTAAGTGCCCGGTATTGAAGTGGTTAATTAACCTTCAAAATCCAAAGCAAATTCACCCATCCAACCCATTATGAATAAGGGTAGATGATTGATGTAGCATTTACTTCCTGGAATCCATCTGCCCTTAGCATAGGCATGCTGGCAGGAGGGTGTGCTTAGCTGAGAAAGTTTCTCCTCCCCTCCTCTAAAAAAAATATGCCACACGTGGAATGTATAACATCATTTTGGCCTAAAAAACAATGATGTCACTGGCTGCATGTAAGGCTTACCTATAGGTAAATGTTAGCAGAGGAAATTTACTTCCTCTTTAACTGACTCATATCTAATTGTGTGCATGTATACATTTCAAGGAAGGTGCAGAACTAGGATATTCCACCAAAATAGTGTTCTGATGACACCTAGTGGTCTTCTTGTAAACCACAACTTAACTTCATTATGGAAAAAACATCAACTGTCTTTCTTTCTTTTATATACGGTATATACTTTTTTTTTAAGTTCCATCTGGCACATCAAACAATTACAAGTTTTTATTTTATATACAATGTAATTGCATGAAAGATTCTATGACCTGTTATTTTAGTTAAAATGCAGTGGACCTATTCTGTGTATCTATCACTGTTTCATTCTGGCATTTTGGTAATTTATAGAAACTGTTTTTGTCTATGGCTTACAAGCCAAGAAAAAAAAAAAAAAAAAAATCAAATCAGCTGAAATCTATGGATATATAAGGGGTAATCTACACCAAGAACATGGAGGATATTCTGATAACGTAGTTGGTCTGTGATGTGTCTTTATTTTCTATAGTCAAGCTAAACCCATAAACTGGGAGTTTGCAAATACATACTTGTACTTGACACATTCAAAAACGATACGTAGGGTGTTATGTTAAGAATTAGTAATATCTACAGCTGTTTCAGGATTAATTGTATGTGCCTTGTAGAACATGCATAGTAAACTACACATGGTTAACACGCTTGTCTTTTGCAGGGTTGGTGTTCCAAGTTCAATTCCAAAACCAAAAATATTATTTGAATGAAGTTTCTTCTTTTAATCAAAAAACATATCAGCAGATTAATTGACTTTCACAAAAAGTCATCCCCATTGTGTAGAGTAAGTGTGTATGACCGTGTTAGGCGTATATATAATGAAGGGTTCTTTGGGGGCAGCAAAATATATGAATAATAATAAGAAAATAATAATTACAGAAAATTATAATAAGAGCTGTGGGAAAAAAATGGATTTAAATGTGGCATTTGAGTGATATAAATGAACTATGTTTAGATAAAGTGATCAAACTTAAAGCAGAACTTCACCCAAAAGGGGGAGTTCAGCTTGTTTGCATCCCCCTCCAGTGCTACATTTGCCGCTTTTTTGGGGGAAGCGGGTACCTGTTTTTGACAGGATGTTCGGCCCCCTAATCCCAAACCCTACACCCCCCTTCACACCCCCCCGCAGCCTTCTTGGACACACACAGGTCCCAGAAGCCTGCGAGACCATTCACAAAGCACAGCATGGCACGCGCATGTGCAGTATTTAACTGGCTGTGAAGCCGCACCCGAAGCTGATTGAAGAATCGGCTCGGGTGCAGACATCGCTCATAAATCCCTAGACAGGTAAGTGTCCTTATATTAAAAGTCAGCAGCTACAATATTTGTAGCTGCTGACTGTTAATTTTTGGGGGGGAGACTGGAGCTCCTATTTAAACTCTGACATATTTAACCACTTGAGTGGTTAAATATGTAATACCCCTTTATCACTGTGGCATTTTTCAGTGCTGTGGTTGTTTGACTGACAATTACTCCGTTATGCAATGCTGTACCTAAGTCAGTTTTATATAATTTTTTCTTTGGCACAGATAGCACTTTTTTTATGGTATTTAATAACCAATGTTTTTTTTCTGTTTTTTACTATAGAACAGTGATCTCCAAACTGCAGCCCTTAACTTACCTTTTCCGGCCCTTGAATCACTATTCCTCCCACTGACATTAACAATGGGGCACTATTCCTCCCACTGATACCAGTGGTGGAACACTACTCCTCCCCTAATACTAAACATGGGGCACTATTCCTCCCACTGATGCTGGGACATTTTCTACCCACACTGGTCACAGTTCGGCCCCCCTAAAGTCTGAAGGACAGTAAACTGGCACTTTGCTTAAAAAGTTTGGAGACCCCTGTTAAAAGAGACCAAAAATTTTCACAAAAAAATCTGCTCCCCTATTTTCTGTTAAAATAAGAATGCTGGATTAGTACAAAACTCCCCGAAATTACCCTTTTTTGGAAAGTAGACACCCCAAGGTGACATTTTTTCCACAATTTTCTGAAAATGAAGAAACATGCCGGTACTGAGGGGGTTAAACACGAAGTTTGAGAATGGGGCACCAGATACATTAATGTACAGGTCATGCACAGAGAAAGGAAGAAGTGAAGGGGTTAACCTCCCTGGCGGTATGGTTATGTCAGAATTTTGCGTCTCAAAGCGCTACAATTATTTTGCATGGAAATTTGGCGTTTTATATTGTAGGCCTGTAATTCTTAGCAATAACACACTTAAATCTGTCCACCAAGAGTCTAGTAGACATCCCGGGTATGATGAAGTTTGAAACACAAAATCATAAATTATAATATAATAAATAACTATAAATAATTATAAAAAATAATAATATAATATTAATAAAATTAATTTCCCAACGATTCCCTATTGCTGAATTCTGCAAGTGTTCTAATTTACTATCGCTGTTTTCTAGCTGGTCTAAAACCACTTTTGACGTAAAGGGACACTTTTTGGTTGCTATGGACAATCTCCAGTTTCCAGGCAGAAAGAACAGTATATATAATATAAAACTACATGTAGGGCAATGGACAAAGCACTAGGGACAAAAGGGAGGTGAAATAATTTCATACAGTAATGTAATCTGTAAGATTACAGTGTACTGTATGTATTATGATTTTTCACTTTTTTAAATTTGCCGCCGGGCCCCGCCCCCGTGCGTCGCGACGCTTGCAGGGAACGGAGCCCGGCACACAGAGGTTTCGGGCGGAGGACACAGCCCACGGACACAGTGGGGGGACATTGCAGGATCCTGGGGACAAGGTAAGTACACTGCACCAGGATCCTGCAATGCAACCCCGAGTGTGGCTGGTGCTGAAATTTAACCCTGAGCCACACTCAGGGATGTTAATACACTAGTCACATACAGTGACAGGATGAAGATGGTATGTGTTGGAGAGGAGGGGGCATCAAAGGGTTAACAAAAATGATCTTTGTACTCGTAAACTAGAACAAAGGGATCTGCAGCTTCTGATTCATTCATTCTGTTCCCATTTACAAATACACAAGCTTCCCTGCTGTACGGGCAAGAGGAGAGATCAACACTGTAAACTGTACCATTTGATCACTGTGATGACCAATCACAGTGATCACATGGTACCCAGCCGCTTGGATCCACTGGGTACAATGTCTTTGTGTGCCATCCTTAAAAAGCTGGGAACACAGCGATCACTGGGCAGATCTGCCACCCGATGGCTATTTATTCAGTGTTCTCATATGTTAGAATTGCCCACTGGAGTTTTACAGGAGTTGCACCCAGGGGCGAACTGACCATTCGGCCACTCAGGCACCGCCCAAGGGCCGGGGCCACTAGGGGGGCCCCATCAGGGTTGCCAGCCTCAGTAAAACCAGGTACAGTATGCTAAAATCTGTGTTTTTTTCTTTACATCTGTCTCTGAAATGTCCCTTACCGACATCCTTTTGGTCTAAAAATCCCGAGATTATAGCTGCCCCACCTCTCCAGTACCTTATAAGCCAATAGAAGCATGTCTGTGTATACTGTGTGTACATGTATGTGTATACTGTGTGATTGTATACTGTGTGTGTGTATACTGTGTGGCCCCATAATCTCTGATTGCCTGGGGAGCCCCATAATCTTCTATTGCCCAGGGGCCCCATGAGTTGTCAGTCCGCCCCTGGTTGCACCCATAAAATAAATCAACACATTCTAAAAAATATACACTTATAGTGTACTTAATTCATCCTGGAATAATTGTAATATTTCCAATGCACACGTTTCTGGAATTGGCTGTTAGATGTCAGAGGGTGTCTAACTTTTACATTATGTAAGTGAACTGGACTACGCTGCAGCTGTGGGCCAAACGCTTAGCTCATAGTTGCAGATCGTTCCCGCAGTGCAAAATTGCCACCATTCCGAGGGCCACAAAAAGGTAACTAAGGACCGCAACTTGGGAGCCATTCACAAGCAAGGCCCATCATCCCATGCCGGGTGCTCTGGTGAACACTGAGCGTTTCCTTAAACTCTGTGCCTCGGCCATCTTAAGGACCTACCGTTGCTTAGTGGTGGAGAAGGTCCATTACCTCCATTACAGCCCTCTGTCTGCTCTTTTCATCCACAGCCTCCAGAGTTTTCATCTTTCGTGTACTTAAATGAGCCAAAAGAAGATTTATGACTGGCTGGTATGAGTTTCTACACTTTGTACATTCTCATTTCACTTGGTATGGAAAATTGAATAAGCACAAAAGTGTGTGCTGACACTATAATTGAGAAGTGACAAATGCTTCTATACCATGACCCTTACAAAGCCTTGTGGAAAACTGACAAAAAGAGCAACTGCTTTTGTTGCCCGAAGCAACTATTGAAAACTTTCTATTCTTCTGACAGTGTTTGAAGGAAGACATCAAAAGCCCACAGCCCTCAGCACATGAAATTCCATAGGAAATAAGCTTAAGTCCCCCGTGCCTTATCTGAGATCAACTGTGCTTAGGCTGCTTGCTACAAAGAGAGGTGCTGCCATAAATAACTGCTATCCTCCTCTATAAGTGTTTATGGCAGCACCCTGGTAACTTCCAGTCGGTCTCAGCACAGCCCATTACAGATAAAGGTTTAGGATGCAGAATGACATATAGCTCCCCTATGCTTTTGGGTGGCATTTCACCCATTGTTTAAATACTTCCCCGATGGAGAGAAGGACGATGGACCTGCAGTAACTGGCAGAAGTCTGTATTACTCACAATACTCTGAGATACACAATGCATGTTAAGTGGAGTACAGTGACAAAAATAATATTTTTTGGCAGTGTTGGTTATATGTCAGTTTATCATTCAACCAGCCACCCATTGGGGTTGATTTACTAAGACTAGAGAGTGCAAAATCTGGTGCAGCTCTGCATAGAAACCAATCAGCTTCCAGTTTGTTTTGTCAAATTAAACAAGCTGCAATTAGAGGATGATTGACTACCATGCACAGCTGCACCAGATTTTGTACGCTACAGTTTTAGTAAATCAACCCTATTGCCTCAGGAACTGTGGTATGTAAAATAAAATAAAAACCAAAAATGTAAAATGTATACATTAACTGTATTGTGTAGGTTTTACACGTTGTGCACCCATGTTAAAAAGTACATGCTAAGAAAAAAATTAGTTAAATACCCCAAACATACACTATATTACCAAAAGTATTGAGGCGCATGCCTTTACACACACACATGAACTTTAATCACATCCCAGTCTTAGTCCGTAGGGTTCAATATTGAGTTGGCCCACCTTTTGTAGCTAGAACAGCTTCAACTCTTCTGGGAAGGCTGCCCATAAGGTTTAGGAGTGTGTCTACGGGAATGTTTGACCATTCTTCCAGAAGAGCATTTGTGAGGTCAGGCACTGATGTGGACAAAAAGGCCTGGCTCGCGTGATCTGCTCTTATCCATCCCAATGGTGTTCTATCAGGTTGAGGTCAGGACTTGCTCATAAATGTCTTTATGGACCTTGCTTTGTGCACTGGTCCAAATCATTTGCTGGAGGGAGATTATGTTGTGGGGTTGTTTTTCAGGGGTTGGGTTTGGCCCCTTAGTTCCAGTGAAGGGGACCCTTAAGACGTCAGCATACCAAGACATTTTGGACAATTTCATGCTCCCAAATTTGTGGGAACAGTTTGGGGATGGCCCCTTCCTGTTCCAACATGACTGCACACCAGTGCACAAAGCAAGGTCCATAAAGACATGGATGGGCGAGTTTGCAGTGGAAGAACTTGACTGGCCTGCAACCCGATAGAACACCTTTTGGCTGAATTAGAGCAGAGACTGTGAGCCAGGCCTTCTCGTCCAACATCAGTGCCTGACCTCACAAATGTGCTTCTGGAAGAATGGTCAAACATTCCAATAGACACACTCCTAAACCTTGTGGACAGCCTTCTCAGAAGAGTTAACGCTATTATAGCTGCAAAGGGTGGACCAACTCCGTATTAAACTCTACGGATTAAGACTGGAATGCCATTAAAGTTCAAGTGCATGTAACGGCAGGCATCCCAATACTTTTGGTAATATAGTGTATATTTTCTGAAAGCAGAAAATTGGAGGAATAAAATAAAGGTAGCTGCCATTTTTTATGTCACATGATGTTATCGCACATGTTTATCACATTTTCTGTAAAAAATACACTAAAGTTAATTTTAGGGCACACAAATGTAACACATTACTCATTTTGTTTAAATTTAAAAGATGAAGTTGCAGCAAGTGAAGTTAATTTTAGGGCATACAAATGCAATATATATCCTAATTTTTTTTATGAAGTATAAAAGATGAGGTTGCAGCAAGTAAATCGATACAACATGTCTAGCCTTAAAATTGCATGTGCCTGTGAAATGGCGACAAACTTCAGTACCCAAAGTTGCCCATTGGTGATGCTATTAAAGCCTTTACAGGTTTTCATCTCAGAGTTAAAGTAGAACTATAGGCAAAACTTTTTTTTCCCATTTTGGATAGAGTAAGGCAGGGTTATAAGTTCCTGTCCCATAGCCAAACAGGAAGTGAGAGGAAATCCCTGCAATTTAAGGACATTCCTTGGGGACCCCCAGATCACCAGAACTAGTGTTCCTATTGGAAGATTTCATCTCCTATTACTTTTCTGGGGACAACGCAAAACTTGAGATTGTCTTTTACTTTTACTCTCAATGATATGGTAAACAGGACAAACAAAGAAGGCGAATCTCCTTAACCTCCCTGGCGGTTTTCCCGAGTGTGGCTCGGGGTTAAAATTCAGGACCATTAGCGGTAACCCCGAGCCACACTCGGGGTTACATCGCAGGATCCTGGCGTGGCTTTACTTATCTTGTCCCCGGGATCCTGCGATGTCCCCCGCAGTGTCCGTGGGCTCCGTCCTCTGCCCGAAGCCTCTCTGTGCCAGGCTCCGTTCCCTGCGAGCGTCACGACGCACGGAGGCGGAGCCTGGCGGCAAATTAAAAAAAAAGTAAAAATCATAACACATACAGTACAGTAATCTTACAGATTACTGTACTGTATGAAATGATTTCACATCCCTTTTGTCCCCAGTGCTTTGGCCCATGCCCTGCATGCAGTTTTATATTATATATACTGTTCTTTCTGCCTGGAAACTGGAGATTGTCCATAGCAACCAAAAAGTGTCCCTTTACGTCAAAAGTGGCTTTAGACCAGCTAGAAAACAGCGATAATAAATTAGAACACTTGCAGAATTGAGCGATAGTGAATCGTGGGGAAATTTATTTTATTACTATTTATTTTTATTTTTTTAAATTATTTATTTTTATTTATTATATTATAATTTATGTTTTTGTGTTTCAAACTTTATCATACCCGGGATATTTACTAGACTCTTGTTTGGACAGATTTAAGTGTGTTATTGTTAAGAATTACAGACCTACAATATAAAACGCCAAATTTCCATGCAAAATAATTGTACCGCTTTCAGCACCTAAAATCCGAAATAATCATACCGCCAGGGAGGTTAACGGAGACACAGACAGCAATAAAAACTGACAGAGATTCTAATCCATCTGCACTCTATCCAAAACTAAAAAAAAAAGTTTTGCTTCTAGTTATAATTTAACTGTAAAAATGATTACCCTCACTCCAACATTTCCTTCCAGTGATACCACTGACACTGGGGGCAATTTTCCTTCCAGTGATACCACTGACACTGGGGGCAATTTTCCTTCCAGTGATACCACTGACACTGGGTGTCTTATTTCTTTTCAGTGACACCACCGACACAGGAGCATTTTTCTTTAGTGACAGGATGCAGGGCCTTTTATTTCTCTCCAGTGACACCACAGAAGCAGGTGCATTTTTCCTCCCGGTGACACCATAGATGTGGGGACATTTTTTCTTCCAATGACACCACCAACACAGGGGCATTTTCCCTTCAAAGGACACCAATAGCCTAAAGGCATTTTTTTTTCAATAACATCACTAACACAGGGGCATTTATTTGTTTGAATGAGATCACCAACATGGGCATTGTGTATGTTGTTGTAAACTCAACCCCATTTCCTACTCCATCCAGGGGTGCAGGTGGGGGGCACAATTTGGCATCTTCCCCCTAGGCTCTGGATGACCTTGTCCTGGCACTGGTGGCCACCCTTGCTTGACAGAAGTTGATGATTTGGAAATGTCATGTTGGAAACTTAGTTCTTTATCAGTGGCTGCAGTGGGTGTCACTGCCAGTACCCAGCACGGGGGGGAGAATTTCTCCATCCACCTTGTTTGTGTGCCTGGTGGAATCTGTTAGCTAAACGGAAAAAAAAAAAAAAACGAATGCCCCGTACACACGGTCGGACATTGTTTGGACATTCCGACAACAAAATCCTAGGATTTTTTCCGATGGATGTTGGCTCAAACTTGTCTTGCATACACACGGTCACACAAAGTTGTCGGAAAATCCGATCATTCTGAACGCGGTGACGTAATACATGTACATCAGGACTATAAACGGGGCAGTAGCCAATAGCTTTCATCTCTTAATTTATTCTGATCATGCGTGGCACTTTGTGCGTCGGATTTGTGTACACACGATTGGAAATTAACTGATCGGATTTTGTTGTCGGAAAATTTTATAGCCTGCTCTCAAACTTTGTGTGTCGGAAATTCCTATGGAAAATGTGTGATGGAGCCTACACGCGGTCAGAATTTCCGACAAGGTCCTATCACACATTTTCCATCGGAAAATCCTATCGTGTGTACAGGGCATAACAGTCTATGGCCAACTTTTAAGTGGTAGTAAACGCTACATTTGTATTTTTACCTATAAAAAGCTTATAATAAAGTTTACCTGTAAGTTAAATGAATATCTCCTAAATGTGCACCATTTAGGAGATATTCTAGTAAGCAGCAACCTGTGACATCACCGATGCATGAGCTCTGAAAGAACGGCACATGGTCGGGAGCGACGTCATCGTGGTTTGGTCATTCAAGCTGCTGCAGCCTCTGAACCCGGGAGGAAGACCGGGTGAAGATGGAAGCCTCTGCAGCAGTGACACCACGCCACCGGAGGGCTTCATTTCTAGGTAAGCCTTTCATAATGTGCTAGTATGTGATGCACTCTATTTGCAAGGAGAAAAAGTATTTTTTTCTTCTTATTTAATGTCAATTTTTTTCTTATTTCATGTCAAAAGTCAGAGCTTTGCCTTTTAATTGCAGAATTCTGACTTTAATTTCAGAATTCTAACTTTTAATTTCAGAAGTCAGATTTTTTTATAAAGTCAGGATTTTGACTTTTTAAACACAAACTTCTGACTTAAATTTTTCGATTTCTAACTTTTAATCTCAGAAATCTGAGTTTTTGTAGTCAGAACTTACACTTTTAAACACAGAATTCTAACTTTAAAAGTCATAATTTTGATTTATAAATTTATTTTATAATGGACTCAGGGCTCTTCCGTATATTACACATGGAATATGCAAATGTTTCAGGTGTGCAGGGCTAAAGTATATATGAAGTGATTTCTGCTTGTATGCTTATTTACTTAAAGCTAACCTACGGATATTATAAAGAAAATACATCCTTCTATTTTCTTTTCCTCAGCACCTCTTACACCCACTTTACTGTGTTATACAATGTACTATTAGATTTGTTGGAATGTTAGGATAATATTTATCTACCTTAAATATTGATTTTAGCATCTTGTACAGGCTGAGACCTGCATCTAACTAAACACTGATAAGAGGCTTGCTGTATGGAAGGCACAGAGTCAGCTTGGAGCGTACAAGAAAACCTCATCTCAGTACACTGTAAACTCATACAGACAAGATAAGCTCTCATCGCTGAAGTCTATGATCACTGCTGGCTTTACATTGCAGAGACAGAAATATTTGCCATTCTTTAGTTTATGTGTCATGCTAAAAGAGTCATTGTTGAAGTTTCTGCTGATAAGCTGTATTTATGCCTGTAAAGTCCACTGCAACAACACACAGTACCGATAGTGGGAAGACTGCAGTCTAATGGACACTTGCTGCATGCAAACATACATCTTATTATTATTATTATTATTCATTATTCACGATTTATATAGCGCCAACAGTTTACGCATCGCTTTACAATGTATAGGGGGGACAAAACAATTACTGCACAGTTCAATACAAAAGGTACAGGAGTACAGGTACATTTAATAATGAATACAAGACTGGATTTGTTTTTTAACTCCTTTCTTCTTGTTATTTGTCTATTAACATTCATTAGTATAATGCCCATAAATGGGAAAATGTTAATATTGAGAGCCCTGAGCCAACACTTTGTACAGACGCTGGCTCTCAATTCTGTCAATGACAGCTCCTGGGTCCCCAACCAACAGACAAGCATGATAGTTCCTGATTATGTGATTGCTACGTCAGCCAGGATCACATGCAGGTTGGAGGCTTTGTAGACAAAATAAGCCTTTAGCCTGCAGATGAATCCTTCTGCTTTCAGAATGCAGTGCCAGCTATTTGTTCATGTATTTTCAGGTACAAATACATTACGTTACTAAATCGGTTATAAATACTTCCATGTACCAAGTATAGCGACATCAGATGATACACGGAGATTAAACAATTCCTCCTACATAAGTTGTACCTGTTTATCTGCCTTCTTCTCTTCTCTACAGCCATTCAAAGTGCAGCATTGATTAAGCTTGTCTGTGCTGTCAGAAAAAAAAAGGCGTGGAGAGCTAAAATTACACTCTGCAGAGCTCAGTGAGAAAAGCTCTGAGAGCTGATTGGTGGGAAGGGAAATACCCCCTTCACACAGCACACAGGAACAGAGCTGAGGCTGTCAATCACAGGCTGTGTGCTGAAGGTCTCTCCCCTGTAACCTTTTTTTTCTCTTGGTGTCAGGAAAACCTGTCAGAAATGACTCATGCTCATAACAAAGGAAGGAGGCAGAAAACAGAAATGGCACTTATGGGGCGTACACACGGTCGGACTTTTCGGCTACAAAAGTCCAACAGCCCGTCCAACAAACTTTCGACAGATTTTTGGCGGACTTTCTAACGAACAGACTTGCCTACACATGATCACACAAAAGTCAGACGGATTCGTACGTGATGACGTACACCGGACTAAAATAAGGAAGTTGATAGCCAGTAGCCAATAGCTGCCCTAGCATTGGTTTTTGTCCGTCGGACTAGCACACAGAGGATTGGATTTCTGGGTCCGGCGGAGTTGCGACGTAAAGATTTGAAGCAAGTTCCAAATCTAAAGTCCATCAGATTTGCGACTGGAAAAGTCCGCTGAAAGTCCGGGGAAGCCCACACACGATCGGATTGTCCGCAGGATTTGGTCCGTCGGCGTCCGTCGGACTTTTGTAGCTGAAAAGTCCAACCGTGTGTACGCCCCATTAGTGCTCTGGACAAGTACACACTAGAGCAGGGATATGCAATTAGCTGACCTCCAGCTGCTGCAGAACTACAAGTCCCATGAGGCATAGCAAGACTCTGACAGCCACAAGCATGACACCCAGATGCAGAGGCATGATGGGACTTGTAGTTTTGCAACAGCTGGAGGTATGCTAATTGCATATCCCTGCACTAGAAGGATATGCTTTGTTCATATTTCATGTCTGAGGTTTATAAACACTTTAAAATAGTAATACGTTAATTTAACCACTTCAGCTTCGGAAGATTTACCCCCCTTCATGACCAGCCAATTTTTTTGCGATACAGCACTGCGTTACTTTAACTGACAATTGCGCGGTCATACAACGCTGCGCCCAAGTAAAATGTATACAAATACAGCTTTCTTTCTTTCTTTTGGTGGTTTTTGATCACCTCTACCAACAATTTTGAAAAAAACAAACAATATGTTTTACTTTCTGCTTTAAAACATATGCAATAAAAAAAAAAGAAAAAATGTATCTATATTTCTTCATTAATTTAGACCAGCTACATATTCTGCTACATATTTTTGGTAAAAAAAATCCCAATAAAAGAATATTGATTGGTTTGCGCAAACGTTATATCGTCTACAAACTATGGGATATTTTTATTCATTTTTATATATTTATTCATTTATTAGTAATGGTGGCGATCAGCGACTATCTCCTGATGACGTGACGTGACGTAACGCGTAGGGCCTGGCCGGAGTGAACAGCAGACCAGAAGTGACGTGAGAGACGGTCAAACACCGTTGTATTAGCTCTTATGCTGTTTTAACCTTGTTTTGATGTAAGCATCCAATTGTCTATTAATAAATGGCTATATTTTAAAATGATTTTACACTACCGCAGGCATTCTTTCGATTTCATGCCCTTATGTGGTTTGGAATCATTAGCGGTACTTCAAGAGCCTGGACCTTGGACCTGTATAGAGGAGATAAGGAAAGGAATACACCAAGGGAGAATTTCACCAGCCCAATAATCTGACCCTAAGGCTTTTCATTCACAGCTATGAGGTGAGAGTTCTGAGAGCACTGAGGTGATTGGTGAAAGCACAGCGATCATTGGAATAGTGCCCCATCATTGGCATCAGTGGGAAGAATAGTGTCCCATCATTGGCATCAGTGGGAAGAATAATGTCCCATCGTTGGTGTCAGTGGGAGAAATAGTGTCCCATTTTTGGTGTCAGTGGGAGAAATAGTGTCCCATTGTTGGTGTCAATGGGAGGAATAGTGTCCCATTGTTGGTGTTAGTGGGAGGAATAGTGTCCCATTTTTGGTGTCAGTGGGAGAAATAGTGTCCCATTGTTGGTGTCAATGGGAGGAATAGTGTCCCATTGTTGGTGTCAGTGGGAGAAATAGTGTCCCATCCTTGATGTTAGTGGGAGGAATAGTGTCCCATCGTTGGTGTCAGTGGGAGGAGTAGTGCCCGGTTGTCGGTGTCAGTGGCAGGAACTATGCCCCACTGTTGCTGACAGTGAAGGGAATAATGGCAAAAGGGCCGGAAAAAAAAGCAAGTAGAGGGCCGCATCCACGTCCGTTTTGCTGCGTTTACATGCCACGTTTAGCTGCGTTTGCTTTTAGAAGCGTTTTTAAATTTTTTTTTCAAATAGTCAAAAATGTATCTCCATTAAAAACGCCTGTAAACAAAACGTGGCCCAAACGCGAGTTACAGCGTTTACAAGCTGTTCCAGGCATTTGGCGTTTCAAAAGCCTCTGAACATCCGTCCGGAACACATTTTTTTGCTTTCCAAAAAATGCTTCTAAACTCAACTGCATAGAAACAACTATAAACGATAACATAGAGGAGAGTTCAGGGACAGCTGAAAAAAATGCTCAACTGCTCCTAAACGTACGTTTACCAGCAGCAGTTTACATGAGGCCTAACAGAGAAGAAGCAGAAGAAGACTAAAGCGCTCATCTTTCTGCTTACTATGCCCACCAGTGCCTGCAATCAGTGCCCACCACTGCTCACAAATACCACCAATCAGTGCCCATTAGCAATGCCAGTCAGTGCTGGCTATCAGTGCCGCCTATCATGCTGCCCATCACTGCTGTCGATCAATGCCCATCAGTGTCGCCCATCAGTGCCACCCATCAATGCCCATCAGTGCCCATCAGTACCGCCTATCCGTGCCCACCGGTGCCGTCTATCAGTGCGCACCAGTGCCGTCTATTAGTGCCTATCAATGCCACCTAACAGTGCCCATCAGTGCCATCAGTGCTGCCAAACAGTGCCCATCAGTGCTGCCTATCAGTGCCACATACCAGTGCCACCTATCAGTGCCCATAAGTGTGGCATATTAGTGCCTCCTCATCAGTGCCACCTAATCAGTACCCATAAGTGCCCCCTCATGAGTGCCCATAAGTGCCACCTCATCAATGCCCACCAGTTCAGCCTATCAGTGCCCATCAGTGCCGACTCATCAGCGCACATAAGTGAAGGAGAAAAATTACAAAATTTACTGACAGGAACTAAGTAAAAAAAATGTTTTTTTCCAAATTGTTGGTCTTTTTTTTTGTAAAATATAAAAAAAGCCAGCAGTGATTAAATACCACCAAAAGAAAGCTCCATTTGTGTGAAGAAAATTATAAAAAAATGTGTTTGGGTACAGTGTAGCATGACCACGCAATTGTGATTCAAAGTGCAACAGCGCTGAAAGCTGAAAAATGGCTTGGACAGGAAGGGGGTGTAAGTGCCCTGTAAGCAAGTGGTTAATTAAATATAGATATTTGTAGTTTAGAGGGAGCTCTGTGTGTGACTCATCAAGCTTCTCTGTTTAACCACTTGCGCCCAGGCCAATTCTGACATTTCTCACATACATGTTAAAATCAGCATTTTTTGCTAGAAAATTGCTTAGAACCCACAAACATTATACATTTTTTTGAAAGCAGAGGCAATGGAGAAAAAAAAAGTGGTTGTTGCAATTTTTCTTTTATGTTGTACGATATTTGTGCAGTAATTGTTAAAATGTACATTTTCAGGAAAAAATACACTTCAATGAGTTTAGGTGCACACGAACACAATTTAATACCCACATTTTTTGGTAAAAATACAAAAGATGATGTTACGCCAAGTAAATAGACACCTAACATGGCACGCTTTACAATTTTACACACCCATGCAATGGCGACAAACTACGGTACAATAAATTATCCATAGGTGATGCTTTAAAAGCCTTTACAGGTTTACAGTTTACTTGTTTAACCACTTGCCTACTTTTTCAGCTTTTTCAGCTTTCAGCTTTTTCAGCTTTCAGCGCTGTCACTCTTTGAATGACAATTGCGCGGTCATGCAACACTGTACCTATATGACATTTTTTGCATTTTTTAACATGCAAATAGAGCTTTCGTTTGGTGGCATTTAATCACCACTGGGTTTTTTATTTTTTGCTAAACAAATAAAAAAAGACCAAAAATGTAAAAAAAAAAACAAAAAAAACCCACTTTTCATAGTTTGTTATAAAATATTGCAAACAGGTACCGTATATACTCGAGTATAAGTCGAGTTTTTCA
Source organism: Lithobates septentrionalis (assembly GCA_037952835.1). Classification (NCBI taxonomy): domain Eukaryota; kingdom Metazoa; phylum Chordata; class Amphibia; order Anura; family Ranidae; genus Lithobates; species Lithobates septentrionalis. Next base: position 1,059,893 of record JBBDGP010002032.1, read on the forward strand.
GCACATTTTTTTGTGCTGAAAGTACCCCCCTTGACTTATACTCGAGTCAAGCACTTTTCTGCAGCAAAAAATTTCATTTTCCGAACCGACTTTGACTATCTCAGGGCCACTTGGTGCTAGGAACCCCAAATTTGGTGTGATAACCCAGTGGAAATGGGTCTACAACACATCCAAAGCTGGAGTTTCTAGCACTAAGTGACCCCGAGATACGGGGCCCCAAAATCGGTTCGGAAAATGTTATTCTCTGCTGCAGAAAAGTGCTTGACATTTTCTGAACCGATTTTGGGGCCCCGTATCTCAGGGCCACTTGGGGCTAGGAACCCCAAATTTGGCTTGCAAACCCAGTGGAACTAGTACCATAACATATCCAAAGCTGGGGTTCCTAGCCCCAAGTAGCCCTGAGATAAGGGGCCTCAAAAGAGGTTCGGAAAATGTCATTCTCTGCTGCAGAAAAGTGCTTGACATTTTCTGAACCGATTTTTGGGGCCCTGTATCTCGGGGCCACTTGGTGCTAGAAACCCCAGCTTTGGATATTTTATGGTGCTAGTTCCACTGGGTTTGCACACCACATTTGGGGTTCTTAGCACTAAGTGGCCCCGAGATACAGGGGCCCCAAAATCGGTCAACTCGGGACCCTTTGGGTTCAGAGACCCCAAATTTTGGCTGCAGCTAGGGGGCATCTAGGAACCCTTAACTACCGAGTTTGAAGTTCGGGGGACCTATGGCTGCAAATGAGCACAGTGAGGCTGCAAATGAGCATTGTTGACCCTCTTTTCCACTTACAGTAGCTGTGCATTTCTCACCCTCGTCTTATACTCGGGTCAATAAGTTTTTCCCATTTTTTGTGGTAAATTATGGCCTCGACTTATACTCGGAACGACTTATACTCGAGTATATACGGTAATTTCGTTTCCTTCACTGATGTGCGCTGATGAGGCTGCACTGATGAGGCATCACTGGTAGGCACTGATGAGGAGACACTGATAGACAGCACTGATAGGCGACATTGATGGGCACTGAGAGGTGGCACTGATGGGCACTGATAGGCAGCATTGATGAGGAGGCACTCATGGGCAATGATTAGCAGCACCGAGAAGCACTCATTGGCAGCACTGGTGGGCACTGATTTTCAGCACTGGTGGGCACTGTTGGGACTGCACTGATAATTAGGACACTGATAATCAGGGCACTGATGTCCTTATAACACAAGCCGTTAATCGTCTCTCTTCTCCTTTCCTCATGCTGTCAGCGTTAGGAAAGGAAAGCCAATAACCGAAAAACTCAGTGATCACAGAGCGCATCACCCACGTGAAAGCAACGCAAACACGGAAGGACATCCATGTATGCCCGGGAAAAGTAAGCCCGCATTGTAGCCGTCTTTTGGCTATAGTGTATTTTTTTTTTTTTTTTTGGATCAACTTTATTGCTATCACAAGAACTGAACAACATTCCTTGTAATAGCATAGGCAGTGACAGGTACTTGTTAGTGAGAGATTGGGGTCTATAAGGTCTGCCATGAAAAGCATCTGATCAATCCAGAATCAGAATCCAGAAAACTGTTATGAGCGAATGTTTAGCTGAGTTATGATTAAATTATTCTTTGATTAAATTGTTACATAAATCGGTTTGCCTCATTTTCCATGAATTTTGAGGTATGCATATCCCAGATAGCAGGCAATTGTGCTGCATGTTTGAAAATGACTTGCTAAGCTATTGCTAGACTTGCCAGTCTTCACAAGTTTGTTGCACAATTGCAGTAAGTCTGCATTGCATGACTCCAGATCAACTTTCTTTACAAACATTCTGCAAGTCTTCTGCAAGTTCTGGTTCAGTTATGTTGTGCAATAGTCATCCCACCACAGGGGTCACTGTGGCTGGATTTTCATGCTGTAGACTTGCAGAGCTCTTGCTGTAGACTCAACACTGCAACTTTGCTCTTGTTAGAGACTTGCCACGCAAATTTGCTACAATTTGGAAAAGTGTCAACTAGAACTTATCTAGGATGGAAAAGGACCTGGGGGTCTTAGTAGATGATAGGCTCAGCAATGGCATGCAATACCAAGCTGCTACTAACAAAGCAAACAGAATATTGGCATGCATTAAAAAGGGGATCAACTCCAGAGATAAAACGATAATTCTCCCACTCTACAAGACTCTGGTCCGGCCGCACCTAGAGTATGCTGTTCAGTTCTGGGCACCAGTCCTCAGGAAGGATGTACTGGAAATGGAGCGAGTACAAAGAAGGGCAGCAAAGCTAATAAATGGTCTGGAGGATATGGAAGGATGTGGAATTCCCTTCCACAGGCAGTGGTCTCACCGGGGAGCATCGATAGTTTCAAGAAACTATTAAATAAGCACCTGAACGACTGCAACATACAGGGATATACAATGTAATACTGACATATAATCACACACATAGGTTGGACTTGATGGACTTGTGTCTTTTTTCAACCTCACCTTCTATGTAACTATGTAACTATGTAACTATGTAACTTGTGCTTCAAGTGCTCTGCAAGTGTACAACTTGCCATTGAAAATGTGCAGCAAGTTAATAGACTTACAATTCAACACTGCCACGAATTTGTGGCAAGTTATCCATGCTATCTGAGATGTGATGATGAAAGTCAACATCACATTACCTGTGATATACTTGGTTCCTTATGAGCTGTATTTAAAGCTGAAAGGAGTTGTAAAGGCAGAAGGTTTTATATCTTAATGCATTCTATGCATTAACCCCCCTGGCGGTATTCCCGTGTGGCTCGGGGTGGATTTTCAGTACCAAAATCGGTAACCCCGAGCCACACTCGGGACTGCATCGCAGGATCCAGGTACATGTTAGTTACCTTATCCCCAGGATCCTGTGATATCTCCCCGCACTGTGTGCGAGCCGTCCTCCGCCCGATCTATCATGGAGCCAAGCTTCTTTCCGTGCGAGCATTAAGACGCACGGGTAAGGAGAACGGCGTCAAATTCAAAAAGTAAAACACACAATATATATACAGTACACTGGAATCTTACAAATTATATTACTGTATCAATTTATTTCACATCCCTTTTGTCCCCAGTGCTTTGTCCAGTGCCCTGCATGCAGTTTTATATTATATATATACTGTTCTTTCTGCCTGGAAACTGGAGATTGTCCATAGCAACCAAAACCGTCCCTTTACATCAAAAGTGGTTTTAGACCAGCTAGAAAACAGCGATAATAAATTAAAATCACTTGCAGAATTGAGCGATAGTCATTTGTGGGGAGATCCGTCATCAAACACTGAAAGTAATGACAGCGACAATTCTGCAACTGAGCAAATTTCAGTGTTTTTGATTTGATTACATTATTGAATAATTTTTATTATTATATTATTATTTGTTATAATTATTTATAGTTATTTATTATATTATAATTTATGATTTAGTTTTTCAAACTTTATCATACCCGAGATGTCTACTAGAATCTTGTTTGGACAGATTTAAGTGAGTTATTCCTAAGAATTACAGGCCTACAATATAAAACGCCAAATTTCCATGCAAAATAATTGTACCGCTTTCAGCATCAAAAATCTGAAATAATCATACCGCCAGGGAGGTTAAGATAAAAAACCTTCTGAGTGTAGCAGCCCCCCAGCACCCCCCAATTACCTACCTGAGCTCCTTCTCTCTCCAGCGATGTCCACGATCCCCTCAGCCATCCAGTACACTCCTCCTGATTGGCTGAGACAGAGTAGTGGCGCTATTGGCTCCTGCTGCTGTCAATCAAAGTCAGCCAATCAAGGGAGAGAGGGGGGGGGCCAGGTTTGGGTTCCGTGTCTGAATGGATACACGGAGCTCTGACTCAGCTTGGATGACAACCTGTAGCAAGCTGCTGGCTGAGGGGCACTCAAAGGCGGGAGGGACTAGGAGCAGTAAAGAGGGAGCCGAGAAGAGGAGGATCTGCTCTGTGCAAAACTGCACAGAAGAGGTAAGTATAACATGTTTGTATTTAAAAAAAAAAAAGCGAGCCTTTACAGTCACTTTAAATTTAGCAAATAAAATTTGATTCTTCACAGCTTTAATTACATTACTTATAATTAATGAAGTAGGTCCCACAATGTGCAGGATGTTGGAGTCTGTAGAAATTTTCACTGCAGGGCTGCCCTGTCCTCTTCCTGCTGCTGAACTTCCAGCACTGTGCTTTGGGTCTTCACGCTCGACTGCATTAAAGATAATCTGGCAGGAACACGTTGCCTACTACTCTCTCCTCCATCGAGAAAAGTTCTTTCACTGATTATCCTGGCCAATTAATTATGGCTGGAACTCACTGACTGGCTGAGCGGATGACCGAAGAGAGCCCTGTGTTGGTAAACAACACAGGGCTCTCTACCGACAACAGCGATTGAAGCCTTGCTGCAGTTTTACCTAAAATAAGGGCCCAACAACATAGAATTAAAATATGTACCCTTAAAACAAAACAAATAACAAACAACCCAAATACTGCATCTTTTTCAAAGGGAAGCCTTGCAGCAAAAAAAAAAGCTAAGGATGGGACATGCTAAAAGTGATCAAAAAAACGTAATAATAATAAAAAGTAAAAGCACTGAAAAAAGCATGTTCCCCATTGAAAACGTCAGCGTGTGACGAAACGCGTCTGGGAGGGACGTGCTGACGTCACCACATTTGCCCTGTGAGGACGGGAGTATTGTATGAGTGCCGGCCGGCTCCAACTTCTCGCTGTTTTTAAACTTCTTTTATGTAAGTGCAATTCTATTTTGAATAAATTGGATATACAGTATTACACTATTGGGCATTTTTACTTCGTATGTACCGCTGAACTTGGGCTTGACTGGCCAGGACGCGTCCATGCTGCCCCGGATAGGAGCCTGTGCGTGTCATATTCCATTTTGCCTACTATGTGAGGATGTCTGGTAAGCTGAATATCCCCTAGGATTCGTTGGTGTGTTCTTAACCTTTTTACACGTTGAGTTGTGTGACACTTTGCCTGTTTGAATTTGCCATCTGGTAAGCGGCCCGTGCATGCGAAGTGCTGTTTGTCAATGGTCTCCCTTTTTTTGTTCACGTTCTTATTGTTTTTGGGTGATTTACTATAGCTCATTATTGCCTGATTTCTATTTGAGATTGGGTGTTGCACTTATTCCCTTATTTCACGTTTCTTGCATGATTGCATGACACTCATTCACCATCCATGGTTGCTGTGACAACTTTGGATGACATGATATTTATGATTAATTTTTGAGTGTTGCACTTTTCTTCACTTTTTGAGTTTTTCAAATATCAGTATTACGCTATGTTTGTGCTATATTTTTTTAAATTTAAATCTGGACGGACTGGACATATGAGACGGATGTGATCATCTTGACTCGGCTGGATCATCATTTAAAGGCCCAGGCTGGGTTTAAGCCATCCGCTAATATTTGGCTTACATCTGGTAAGCGCAGTAGTTTGATGTTTCCAGTTCCACTGTTGCTGTTTATTCACCACACTGGATAAAATCTTATGTTTTTTGCATCTAACAATTCCACCTACTTCATTTTATGTGGACATTCATATGGGACTGCATGGACTGTATTAAGACTTTTTATTCATTATTTAGCGCGGTTTTTGCTTATTAGACTGAAAAAAGCAGCAAAGAGGTTGATTGTCCAAAGAATTGGCAATCAGAATTGAAGCCCATTTTCCCTCTTTTACTTATCTTGAATTTCCCCCTATGAAGTTTGACGGCTTTCCCTGCTACAGCTTCCAATACCCTTAGGCTGGCCATACATTATACAATAGCCTTGTGCAATTTTCCTTTAGATTTACCAAAACCATATGATATGAGTTTAAACTTAAACACTTTCAATTTGTATGCAATCAGGCAGGCCCTCGCACTACATAGTTCAAGGCAAATCTAAAGGAAATTGAATAAGAAAATTGTATAATGCATGGCCAGCTTTACACTACGGCTATTACACAACATTAGTACATACAGAAGACAAGGAGGTAATCAAAAAAGATAATAATGATTCTCTACACGTGGGAGGTTCTATATAAAGTTTCAAAAAGGAATAGCTGCCAGATAAAATAGTGTTGTATATACACGTTAGTCATGAGACCACTCGTAAAACTTTCCTTGCCAGGCAGACAGACAAGCACAATGTTACACTTGTAGGCAGTCATTGAATCATTAAACTGAGCTGAACCAGAACCAGTTACAACAGCTGATCTGTGCTAAACAAAGACACCAGGGAGAGAAGGACATTTAAAACAGACACCGGGTGATAGACACCTTCTTCCACGTAGAAGCCAAATATGGGCACAATATATGGTACTGGTGAGAGGTAAACCAGTAAATCTTCCATGTACAATGTATGTGATCTACAGCAGTCCTTTACCACACAATGGACACATAAATATTAACATGACATTAACCCTCTAAATGGCAGATTCATGAAATGACCACCCAGCGGTGGCAGCAAACATTAATTCTAGTTTAAAATTGAAAAAATCTCCAACCCTTAGGAACTGAGCCGGCAATAAGAACCTGAATGTCACATTTAATTTTATTTTATTTTGGTGATGTGTCCCCTTTGTAGCCTGTCTATAATACTCTTTTTCATCTGGATATCTTAAGGAAACTTGTCAGAAGCAAAATATGAGGACTTCTATAAGTGCTGACCTCCTATTCAAAATGCTAGCCTTCTGGTTGTCTTGCTGACCCTCTGGTTTCAGTGACAGTCACCTGCCCACAACAAGTAGGCAGATCAAACGCACTCATCGTCCTTCATCTCACTTTACCTCATTTCATATTGCCTCGCCATGCTTCATCTTGCCTCACTTTATCTAACCTTTATCTTATCGCACCGTCTTTCACCTAATATCACTCTACCTCACTTTATATCCCCTCAATCGGCTTCATCTCACCTCACTGCCCTTTATCTTATCGCACCGTCTTTCACCTAATATCACTCTACCTCATTTTATATCCCCTCAATGGGCTTCATCTCACCTCACTGTCCTTTATTTCATCTCACTTCATCTCGACTCACCGTGCTTCATCTCATCTAATGTCACCTAATTTTATCCTACCTCAACGTGCTTCACCTCACCTCATTGTATCCTGTCTCACCTCCATTTATCTTATCTCACTAAGATTCATGCTGACTGTGCTTCGACTTATCTCACTTCATCTGTTATCAATGAGCGTCATCTACCCTAAGTTCATCTCACCTCACCATACTTTATCCAACCTCTTTATGCTTTATCTCACCTCACCTCAGCAAGCTTCATCTCCCATTAGTTCATCCTAGCTCAATGCTTCATCTCACCTTAGTCCATTTCCCCTCACCATGCTTCATCTCACATCAGCATACTTCATCTCACCTCAGCAGGCTTCGTCTCCTATCAGTTCCTCCTAGCTCACTGTGCTTCATCTCACCTCACCATACTTCATCCAACCTCTCTATGCTTTGTCTCATCTCACCATGTTTTTTCTCACTCACCATACTTCATATCACCTTAGCAAACTAGATCTCCCATCAGTTCATCCTACGTGCTTGATCTCACCTTAGTCCATTTCACCTCACCATGCTTCATCTCCCCTTAGTTCATCTCACTGGGCTTTATCTCACCTCACCATACTATATCTCATTGTGTTTCATCTCATCTCACAGCTCTTCCTTTCATCTCATCATACTTTCTTCACCCCACCATGCTTCATCCCACCTCCCCAAATCTTATCTCCCTTCAGTTTATCTCACCTCATTATACTTCTTCTTATCTAACCATCATTTCATCTCACATGCCTCATCTCACAGGTCTTCATGTTACCTCACAGAACTTCATCTTCTCACAGTTCATCGCACCTTACCATGCTTCATCTCACCTCATCACACTTCATCTCACCTTACTTGCTTTAAATAATCTCACCCTTTTATGTTATCTCACCTCACTTCACTTAATCTCACCTCACCTTTTATTTTACCTCACAATGCTTTATCTTATTTCATCTTACCACATTATGCCATATCTTACTTCATCTTACCTCACAATGCTTCATATCACTTCATTTTATCTTATCTCACCATGCTTCATCACATCTCACATGACTTCATTTCATCTCATCTCAGGGTGCTTCATCTCATTTCATCGCACCATACCGTGTTTTATGTCATTCCACCTCACTTCATTTCATCTTGCCTCACCTCCCTTCGTGTTATCTCACCTCACCATGCTTCATCTCATTTCATCGCACCATACCATGTTTTATGTTATTCCACCTCACTTCATTTCATCTTGCCTCACCTCCCCTCGTGTTATCTCACCTCACCATGCTTCATCTCGTTTCACTTTATTTCATTTCACCTCCCTTTACCACTCCTCATGTCATCTTATCTAACTTTGCATCATCTCACCTCACCTTAAATCACTTCACTTCATTTAGCTTCACCTCACTTAATTTCATCTTTGTGCTACTGAATCTCACCTCACCTTCTCTAAGTTCATCTCACTTATTAAAAAGCGTCATCTCACCCTACTCCACCTTACGATGCTTCATCTCACTTTACACCTCCCCACCTCATCATGTTTGATTTCCCCTTACTCCTCACCACCTCACTATGTTTTATCTCACCTTACTCCTTCTAACTCCATCTCACCATACTTCTTCTCGCCTTACTCCTCCTAACTTGGCCTCACCATGCTTCATATCATCTTACTCTTTCTAACCTCACCTCACTTAATCTCACCTTACTCCTCTCAAACTCTCACAAAACAGTTAAACATTTATCCGTGGAAAATCCAACAATTGTCCGATGGAGCGTACAAATGGTCGGATTTTCCGCCAACAGCCTGTCATCACACATTTCCTGTTGGAAAATCTGATCGTGTGTACGCGGTTTTAGACCCTACGGTGGCAGAGTGCACAGAGCTGCGGAAGATTCCAGGTCTAGAACTAGGCAGGTAAAGCCACATTATCTATTTAGCTGAAAAAATCCCTGAAAACATTGTAGTACCTTCATACACAGTTTTTAAACACTTTGACTAGACTGCATTTTGAACAAGACCTACACCACCCATTTTTAAATCAAGAAATCAACATTGAATTGTATTTTTTTCACTAAAAAATCCCCCCAAATACTGTAGTGACTATGGGCACAGTGTTAAAACTCTTTGACTAGGCAACATTTTGAGCAGAATCTATTTAGTATCTACATGCATAGTATTTAATAATTCTGACTGGGCCCTATTTTGAACAGGATATATTCTAGCAAGCTTTAATAAAAATGAAATAAAATGTTTATTTAGCTGAAAAATATTGCAGTGACTATGTGCACAGTATTTAATCATTTTACTGGCCACACCAGTAATTTATAGGAAAGGGCTGGCATATAAGAAAACCCTCATGACTGGCATTTATAGGCCAGAAAGCGCATTGTTAGTAACTAGTTGCTATAGACGTGAACGACAACATTGGTTCATCATCTTCTCAAACCACAAATGGTTCTAGCTTGAGTACATTAACATCTCTAACAAAAAGCCTTTTTTTTTCATGAATTCATCTAATCTACCCTGCTGACAACGCTTATGTTCTGTATCAAAACACCACCCAATGGAGCTTAACAAGCTATAGATACAGTGTCATTAAAGCTTTTTGTGAAAGCACAGCACTTCCCATAACATTTCCCACCTGTGGGTGCGGTGCATTCTCTAGTAATCTCTGCTGAAAAACAAAAATGTCATTGTCATCTTTTGCTTGGTTTTCTACCCAAATTCCAGGCAATGCTGTTCAGTCAGGTGCAGGGGACGCACAGGGTCATTCAGGGGTGACAAGGTTGCCCTGTCTACCTATGACCGCATTGGACATCTTTGCGTGCAGATAGTTGAGGAATGTGACCCAAGTGTCACCCCTCTTCGCTGTCACTCATCACTTCATTGACTAGCAGAATGGCTGGCATAATACAGTACAATAAGATGGCAGGGACAGTGGTGACAAGAGATAGATATCATTTATAATGAAGCTGAGACATAAGTGAAGGGTTCTTGTGCACAGTACAGTTGAAAGTAGTAGCTGCCCTGTGAACCGGCAACAAATTCATTTTCTCTGTGGTGACTACACGTGTCAGGGTATATTAATGTGTCTGGAAAAGCAGAACACACGCTTGTTTGTATAGTTGGCTTTTCCTTGTGGCTGTACTTGGCCTTGGTGACCACACTGTTAACCAATTGGATGTTTCCTACATTGCCAACATGTTTTAGAATAAGTCAAATCTTCTGGTAGCACATGGTACTTAGATGCAGGGCAAGTAGAGTCCACACGGTGCCTACTATGTTCAAAGTCTCTTATGCACCCCTCTGATCCTGGTTCCTCTTTAATAATGATGGTTTACGTTTCCAACTTTAGGGTTAACCACTTCACCTCCGGAAGGTTTACCCCCCTTCATGATGAGGCCATTATTTGCGATACGGCACTGCGTTACTATAACTGACAATTGCATGGTTGTGCAACACTGTACCCAAATTTATGTCCTTTTTCCCCACAAATTGAGCTTTCTTTTGGTGGTATTTGATCACCTCTGTGTTTTTTAATTTTTAGGCTAGAAACAAAGAACAACCCACAATTTTGAAAAAAAGAAAACAAAACAGTAAAACCTTGGTTTGAGAGTGTTTTGCAAGACAAACTACATTTTTTTTTATAAATTTTGACTTGAAACAAGCGAAGTAGCGTCATGTCACAACTGAGTATAGAGGTGCCTCTAAGTGTAGCAATATGGTTACATTTAATGAAGATTTAGTAACTAACATGGTTGATGATGAAAACAGGTACATCTAAGTATGCAGGCATCCGAGGTAAAGCTGTCCACACAGACCATCCTCCGCACCGCCATCGACTTCATCCCTTCCACGCTGCGTTTCATGAGCGCTTCAAAACTCGCTTTCTGATCGCTCTAATGCAGGGTAGTCTTCCAGGTCACGATTGCAGACTGACAGCGGTGAGAGCCAGAGGTGCGGAGGATGGTCTATGTCAGTAATGGCAGACCTTGGCACCCCAGATGTTTTGGAACTACATTTCCCATGATGCTCAACTACAATGCAGAGTGCATGAGCATCATGTGAAATGTAGTTCTAAAACATCTGGGGTGCCAAGGTTCGCTATCACTGGTCAATGTGGACAGCTTTATCCCGGATTCTTACATACTTAGATGTGCCCATTTTAATCATCAACCATGTGGTCGAAAGCAGGCAGGGTCTCCTAAATGTTGTACCTTCATTAAATGTAACCATATTGCTACACTTAGAGGTGCCTCTCTTCTTTTATACTCTGTAGCTCCTGCTAGATTTTGCTTCTAATCCCCTTGTGGAGGCGGCCATTTGCGGATGAACATTTTATGGTTACACAACCTATCACATTATATAAAAAGATTATAGCAGACTATAAACTTAAAGACTTATGAAAAAAATGGTTGTGGAACGAATCATCTGTGTTTTCAGTATTTCTTATGGAGAAATTTGCTTTGATATACGAGTGCTTTGGATTACAAGCATGTTTCCGGAACAAATTATACTTGCAATCCAAGGTTTTTGTGTGTTTTTGCTATAATAAATATCCCACATTTTTTATCAAAAAAACAACATTTTTCCTCAGTTTAGGCTGATATGCATTCTTCTACATATTTTTGGTAAAAAAAATTGCAATAAGCATATATTGATTGGCTTGCGCAAAAGTTATAGTGTCTAGAGAATAGGGGTATTTTTATTATTATTTTTTTTTTTTTTACTAGTAATGGTGGCGATCTGCGATTTTTATCAGGATTGCGACATTATTTAGGACACATTGGACACTTTTGACACATTTTTGAAACCACTGACAATTATACAGCGATCAGTGCTATAAAAATGCACTGATTACTGTGTAAATGTCACTGGAAGGGAAGGGGTTAACACTAGGGGGCGATCAAGGGGTTAACTGTGTTCCCTAACTGTGGGGGGATGGGACTGTCTAGGAGGGGAGATGATACATAGTATGAACACACAATCTGTCTCCTCTTCCCTGAAAGAATCGGGATCTGTGTGTTTACACACACAAATCACGGTTCTCGCTCTGTCACGAGCGATCGTGGGAGCCCGGTGGTCATCGTGCCCGCCGGGAGCTCACATCGGGGTCAGGCACATGCTTCGGGCCCCTAGTGGCCAAAAGGCGAAGCGACGTAAGGTAACGCCGTTTTGCCCAGCTGTGCCATTCTGCCGCAGTAAAACTGCGGCGGCTGGTTGGCAAGCAGTTAAGCAGGGCATGGCAGGGGGGTGTGCCCTATGCCCATACTTTTGCTAATAGGTGTCCCTCATTCCAATCTCAGAAAGTTGGGAGGTATGGATCCATGCCTTCTGTACTGACAGAACGGCAATCTGCCTTGTTTACAATCGGCTCCTACTGTGTAAAATCACAAAAGTCCCGTTAATCAAAAGTCCTGCTGATCAGCTCCCGCTGTGTAAAATCACAGCGGGAGCAAGCCGCCAGCGGCGCGCACTTGCGCCCAAGACCCGTAAGTGCAGAATCACGTATATATATGTGATTCTGCACAGCGCGGCCACACTGTAGCAGTAAATCTGCTATGGGGCGGCCAGCAAGTTGTTAAAGTATAAGAGCCATATATAAATGGATAGCTGGTGCACCATAAACCACAGCGGTTTACTGTGCAGCAGCTGTCCTTTTTCAGCTGCAGTGAGGTGGGCAGGGCAATAGGGGCGGTGTGATGCACATTACCTGTCTCCCTTTTTTTATTGTACAAACTTTATTAGAAGTGTACAAATGTGACACTTCACTCACGGCATTGTACACCAGTGCGGTGCACTGCACTGCTGTACAGTGACATGTGATTCCGCTCAGAATGCTGCTATAAAATGCAGCATGTCTGCATTTTATTGCAGTTCACTGCACCACACATCCAGGGTGCACTGCGGTGTGAATAGAATATATACTGTAGAAAACAATTGTTTTCTGTGCCCTAGTGGTGACCTGCATTCATCCAGTGCAAAAAACGTAGTTTACCACACAATGTATGAATTTGAGTATCTTTGCGTGCTTAAACAAGCAATTTGGGGGCGTGGCCTGATGATATATGTGAATAGACCTATTCCACAGAGCTCCCGCTGCTGATCCTGATACTAATCCTTCCCTCGCAACACTTATCGCTCGGATTTGGCTAATACCGGTACCCGCTGATCCCCTGACCCGCCAGGAACAGGTGGCTGGAAGATAAATCAGCATGCTGACCGTGGGAACCGAGGAGACGCCATGCCCATAAGGAATTTCAAGATGGCGCCTGGCAATCTCAGCCTCAGAGGACACCACGAGACACAGACAAGAAAATGGAGCAGGGGGGTAAGTCCAACAAACCCCCTAAGCCCAAGGAGCAACCCAGAGACATGTTGTACTATGCCCAAAAGCTAACTGGTCCTGCTGAATCCTCTCAAGGTAAAGCTCAGCCCACTGCTTTCTCCCCGGAGCTTGCAGACAGGGAGAATGCAGACAGGCTTGATGACACTGCACCCATGTAGTCTGTACTTGATCCCATTCCTGACTTGTTTGATATGCCCTCGGAGGATAGTCCCCAGCCCACACTCAGTGAAATATTGCATGCTGTACATAGATGCGCTGCTTCTGTGGATGATTTGAAAGAAAAGTTTGGGGGGCTGCAGGACTCTCCTCTGCCAAGACATTCAGAAGATCAGGGAGAGAACCACTGCTGTCGAGGGCAGAGTTAGCGACATAGAAGACCAGATGCTCCCTATAAACCGGGATGTGAGAATAGCTACCCAGCAAGCCTTCCAGGCCCTCAATAAAACGATGATGATATTGAGAACCGCCTCACATGTAACAACGTACGCATTGTGGGACTCCAAGAAAAAATGGAGGGGCAGGGACCCCACCGCATTTATTGAAGCCTGGTTGCAAGAAGTGCTTGGCAAGGAGGCCTTCTCACCAATCTACACAGTGAAGCGGGCCCACAGGGTGCCACCGCGCCCTCTTCCACCGGGCAACCCTCCCAGATCGATACTAGCCAGACTCCTGAACTACAAGGACCAGGAAGTGGTGCTGCGACTGGCCAGAGAAAAGGGTGCTGTACAATACAATGGCACCAGAATATCATTTTACCCTGACTTCTCTGCAGAAGAACAACGCAGATGATCAAAGTTTGCTGATGTCAAAAAGAGATTGCAAAGGCAACAGTTATCCTATGCGAGTTACCGGCCAAGTTACATGTGACTGCCAGAGGTCAGAATCAATTCTTTGAAAGCGCACAAGATGCCGCAGTGTGGCTGGATCAAAATGAGCAAGATCTCCGTCGACGTGGCCGCGAAGATGGTGAAGGTTGATGCTTTGTTTGGAATTCCTCTAAGGCATGAAGGGCATCTAACCACCCCTACCATTTGCATTTTGTTTCAGAGGGCCTTTACATGATACCCACCTACAGCGAGTGAAAATCTACTTCTTTTCTTTTTCCTTACTGGTTACCACACATGGGAGTAAGTCACATATGTGCAAGTCACAAGCAAGTCTCAAGTCTTAACCTTCAAGTCACAAGCAAGTCCCAAGTTACTGTGGCGAAAACCAAGCAAGTCAAGTCAAGTCCCTGCTAGAAGTCAAGCAAGTCAAGTCAAGTCATTTATTTTGGTCAAGTCACAAATTAAATCAAAATACTGATCTACCCCATTTCCACCTTTAAATGAGTTAAAAGTCAGTTTTCAGGAAAGGTTTTGTTTTATTTTCAACATTAACAAAACTGCTTAGTGCTTTTTTCTTGGCATATTAAAGAAACAATTTGAATGCCCAAACAGCAGACAAGGAGCAGAACACTCAGCAATTAAATGGCCAACAAGCCTGAAAAAATGTAGTCCTTGCTGAGGGGGAAAATAAGTAAGCTTGAACTTGACACAATGCCAACATCTGGACACTTGAATGGTGATGAGAATAGCCACTTAAAATGCATTGCATTTGCAAAAAATGAAATTGGAAAGTACTTTCTCGCTCAGTTGTGAGCGATGGGGTCGCAATATCACCCCACCATGGCTGAACACATATTCAACAGGTGCACTTGATGCAGGGACTGACATAACTCTTACCGCTACCCTGAACAGCTCCAATGGCATTTGGCAAATGCTGATTGGCTCAGAGGCGGTGGTGGGCGGAGTGTGTGGGTAATATTTTCGGGGGGGTGGTGCCAAGTCATTGCAAGTCAAATAGCCCAAGTCAAAGTCAAGTTGCAAGACATTAGTGACAAGTCAAAGTCAAGTCGAGTCATTTATTTAATTTTGTCAAGCAAGTCGCAAGTCCTCAAACAGGTGACTTAAGTCTGACTTAAGTCATGTCGTGTGACTCAAGTTCCCCACCTCTGCTGGTTACCACAGTGGTACAAGCGTACATGTGAAATGCTAACGTGTACACTGCTTGTACATTGCCTGTTGTCATGTTTTCCATGGCTTGAGTTTAAGTGCCCTGTTGGCACGAGGAGTGCTGTTGCTGATTGAGCCCTATACTGTTTGGGAGGCTCCAGTTTCTGCCCCGTTGGCAGTAAATGGGCCACAGGCTGAGAGCAACTCTTGCATATCCCAGTCAGTTTGCTTTGCTGCGCAGTCGCGCAAGATGAACTACCTCACTTTCCAGATGCCTTTTCAATCTGCAGTCCACTCATGTGATACGATATGTGCGTTGCACTTTCCACTGAACGTTCCAGATTGTCCAACAGGTGCTGTTGCTTCACCAGAACATTGCCTCTGTCCAAGGGACAATCCCGTAAATATATATGTGTATATCTGATATGTCTTCTACACCTATAGTATCATGGAATGTCCAGGGGGGTGAATGACCCATTGAAGAGAACTATGATTTCCTCTTGTGTACGCAAATTCCATCCTGTCATTATTGGCCTACAGGAGACTCACCTTCAGGGGGACACTGTTGGGTTCTTACAGTATGCTTGGGTGGGGAAAGCTTATCACTCCACTCACTCCTCCTTTTCACGTGGAGCGAGTGTACTGATACATAAAGCGCTGGCCTATCAAGAGCTGGATTTTTCATTGATGTCTCAGGCAGATTTGTTTTTCTGTAGTGCAAGCTGTATACAATTACCTTAATTCTAGCCCTTGTAGTATATATACCCCCCCCTTTTCCCGGGAGGTGCTGCAGTTACTATTGTTATACCTGGCGAACAAACCTGATACTCCGGTATAGATCATGGGTGACTTTAACTGCTATTTAGATACCAGACTGGATAGACACCCTCCCATGTCACCCCCCAAGGGAGGCCGGGGCACTGCTCTTATTTGTTTACTGACGGAGGTGGGATGGACTGACATATGGCGCATTCGCAACCCAGACAACAGACAATTCTCATGCTTCTCCAAAACCCATAGCTCTCTGTCACGTTTTGATTAATGTGTGGGCACCCCGAACATAATTAACTACACCTCCAGGGTGGAATATTTCCCACGGGGAGTATCTGATCATTCCCCCTTAGCTTTATGGCTGATCACCCAGCCTCCCAATTCTCTACCCCAGGCCCCCTGGAAGCTAAACACCTTTTTGCTTAAACTATTTACTTCACAGGAACGGATAGCCTCTCAGATTGGAGACTTCTTCCTGTCGCACCGCCAGTGCACCAACACATTGCAGAAATAGGAAACCTTCAAAGCATACCTTAGGGGTGTATTTATCACAGAAATACAAATTGTTGAACAGAACTCCTCTGCTCTGCTGGAGCGGGTGGGGGACCAGGTACAACAGCTGGAATTGACCTATGTTACTGATCCAACAGATTCTGCAAGGGAGGCATGGATGTCGGCGCAAGATTAATTGGACCGCCTGAGATCCTCCTCTGCAGAGCGCAAACGATTTTTCACAAAGCTTGCATATTTTTAAGAAGGGGAGAAGACGGGCCGCCTACTTGCCAAAATTGATCGATCACAACAACAGTGCCCAGCCATTGGTGCTATCCGGACTTCCAGTGGCAGGGTGGTCAATTCACCTGAGGACATCATATCGGAGCTGGCATTCTTCTATGTAGACCTATACGGGTTGAGGGAGGCCTACTCGGATGGGGACCTAACTAGCTATATGTCCAATATTGACTTACCCTCTTTATCTGATAAGGCTAGCTAAACACCCCATTAACATTAGAGGAACTACAGTCAGCGGCCTGCTCTTTCCCCACTTGCACAGCACCCGGGGAAGATGGCCTCCCTATAGAAATGTACACTCAATTTGGCACACAACTGCTGCCAAGGTTGTTGGAGGTATTCAATGCATCGCTCGAGGAGGGTTGCCTTCCTGCCTCTATGGCCAGAGCGAATGTGATTTTCCTGCTTAAGGAGGATCCTGTTGACCTGGGCTCCTATAGACTTATTGTCAGGTCACTTTAAGGCTAGGTGACAGATGCACACCGTTGGGATCAGGAGTGCACCGCAAGGCAGTGGACCCTACGGCTGACTGCTGCGGATGGGAGTCCGGGTATAAGGAAGGCAGGGCCGCTGGAATACCAACACGGATCCCACCGGGGTTAGAGCGTAGGATTCCCTGGGGCGCGGAGTCTAAGAGCCAGCAGGTGTTCACCAGAGCCTCTAGTGGTGAGGATGGACTGGGCTGCAACTGGCTCCAGGTCACGACCCCCAAGGTCCCCCAGCTCACACCAACAGTAGGCAACAGAAGGATAGGAATAGTATAGAACACGCCAAGGTCGGTAACAGAAATAAACGTAGAGCACACGGCAGGCAGGAACAGGAAGCCAAACACACAAAGGATGATCAGCAGGGCTGACCTGCAGTGCAGAGGTTAATATAGAGTTCTCTGATAGGAGCTAGGGTGGAGCCATGCTAGAGGAGAGTTAATAAAAGCAGTCAGGTGAGAGACAGCTGGTTTTTGGAGATGAACACACGGAGACAGGTAAGCTGACAACCTCAACAGCATAACCATGACACCTATTTCACTGCTTCAGAGCGATGTAAAAATCCTTGCTAAGGTCCTGGCGCGTAGGGTCAGCGGGATAGTATCCTCCATTATCCACCCAGATCAGGCTGGCTTTATGCCACAAAAGTCCACGGCTACCAACCTACCAACATATGAAGGGATCTATGACAATATGGGGAGATTGTGGAAGTGTGTAAATGCATGCTATGTCTTGAACTATAGCTGCTAAAACTTTCACTGGAATATGTAATTGTCATTGTTCGAAAGTTATGGCTTGTGCATTGGAAGTTGTTTAATCTGTTCAATAAAAAAAAACAAGCAATTTAGAAGCCTGTTCCAATCATATTTCATGTGTATTCAAGCTTCAGATATTTTTGTTCTTGCCAATGTAAAGCACTAGGGTGAGGAGATTAGTTCTTACAAGCTAAATTACACCTCAAAAGAGGTGCAAAGAAGCTTGGCTTGCATGTTTTCAGAAGTTCCTATTTAAGTCTATGGGCTCAAAAATGCCAAATTCTCCCTAAAAAGTGGCTTATGTAGCTTTTGAAGCATCGGGCATCAAGCTGCAGGCACCTGAGCACTCACATGTGAACAGCAGCTATTGAAATACATGGGAT
This sequence comes from Lithobates septentrionalis, assembly GCA_037952835.1. Classification (NCBI taxonomy): domain Eukaryota; kingdom Metazoa; phylum Chordata; class Amphibia; order Anura; family Ranidae; genus Lithobates; species Lithobates septentrionalis. The sequence goes on from JBBDGP010002032.1 coordinate 1,078,439, forward strand.
TTTGGATGTTGAACATTTTGGAGCTTCGAGCTACAAAATTCTTTGTTGTCAATGGGGCCTAACTGAAGGCAAAACTTTTTATTTCATTTTGGGTGGTGTGGAATGGGATAATAACCATGTCAGGTTTTTATAGCTATCTGTGTCCCCGATAGGGAGAATTACCTCCTCTTTTTGTCCCAGTGCCTATTAATACCGAAAGTGAAAGAAAATTCCAAATTTTGAATGGTCGCTAGAACTGGAATAGAGGGGATCTTCCATCCTCCAATGGAAGCACTCATTCTGGTGACTCAGGAAATTCATGAATTTCCATCATTTTGGACGGGCTTCTTCTCACTTCGTGTTGTGCCTGTGGGACAGGAAATTAAGGAAAATCTCCTCCTAATGGGACACAGATGGCAAAAAGCTGAAAGGGAATGTAACCCTCCTTTGCTCCATCCAAAATAGAAAAAAAAAATAGTTTTCCTCCAGTTTCACTTTAAAGAGTATTTGCTTTGTAGTATTTTAATATTTCTTTTTTGTTATTGTATTAAATGCCTCAGGTGATTACAGCTATATTAATGCTCTCTGTGATCATTTTTATTTGCGCTGTTAAATTTTCAGGACACGCTTTTGGGATGTATCCCCTTTTTTAAACGTTTAAGTAGTGCCCATTGGATCTTAGAAGAAGAGGTTATACCCCAAAAGCTGGTCCTGAAAATGTACCAGTTTATTTTATAATTTTTCCTGTACCTCAACAACATAAAGCAGTGGTAGGTAACCTGTGAGAGATGGAGATCCATCTGAACAGTGCCCTTTTTTTAAAAAAAATTAACTAGCAAAGTCTAGAGATGTAAAATTTCCAAATTGAAATTTGAAGCCATGGGTATAAAAACTTTTTTTTCCCCATGTTTTTTTCCAGAAAAAATGTAAATTTTGGAAAAATTGAAAGCACAATTCAGTATGGAATAGTTTTACAAACTGAAAGTCATTTTGTTTTGTTACATTGGGAAGGTAAAATCAGGGCTGTGCAAGGATTTTTGACACCCTAGGCAAAACCTCATATTTCTGTGCCCCTCCCCCCCCCCATTTGACTCCGCCCCTGACTGAAATTTTTACAACACCTCTCAACCTATTTCTTCAGCCGTGGTCCACAGGCCTGCAACTGTGGCTCTGGACCCGGCCTGAAGACAAATACTGGTGGCACCGGCTCGCTTCCTCATGCCAGCCATGGTCTGCAGGTATATCGACAGGCTAGGGTAGTATATAGACAGGCTAGGGTGGTATAAAAACAGGCTAGGTTAGTATATAGACAGGCTAGGGTAGTATATATACATAGTTACATAGATAGTTACATAGTAGGTGAGGTTGAAGACACAAGTCCATCAAGTCCAAACTATGCGTGTGATTATATGTCAGTATTACATTGTTTTTGGAAGGCAGTGGTTTGAAACACTTCCTAACTTGAAGATGCTGCTGGTGAAGAAACACTTTGTGATAATCCAGCAGCAGCAGAAAGAGTGTTTCTGTAATGAGAACTCTGGTGGGAAAAGCTCCTTGCACTATCATTCTGCTCCTCATTATTTAGTTCAATAAAGTATTTTTATATATATGTCTTTAGGGCACCTCTGGCATGCAAGCATATGTTTTGTCATTATTGTAACATTTGGAAAATAATATTTCTTCTCATAATATTTGCAAATTGCAGCTTTGCTCTCAGCAGTAATCACACTGTGTAAATGATTCCAAACTCTAGATGTTGGTCTCAACATTTTACTGAGAGGAGGAAAAGAAAAAACAATTTACTGACCAGACTATAGGTAAACATTATGCTGTGATGGTGGAGAATATTATTAGAAATAATTTAGAGGTTATAAAGATAAACTAATTTGTAGGACAAATTTACCCTCTTACCTGTCAATTAAGGTCTGAGAGGACAGAATCATCTACTGTATCCCAACAATCACCCAATTGTAGGAGGTACAAGATGTACCTACAGTATGCACAGTCTCCCTGTTCACAAACTGAAGCACAGTAAACACAGTCTACTATGCTTCAGTTATGAAAGAACACAGTCAGTGATCAGTACCGATTACTCACTGTGTTTATTCAGAAAAGGAAGGGCCAGTAATTACATATACATATTTACTGGCCCTTTCCCCCACTCTCCATCCTGAGGAGGGGAAACTGGCAGCGCTGTGACGGGGTGGGGGACTAGAGGAGCACATAGGGGGGCCAGGGCAGTAGAAGGAAGGGGAACCTGGACAGCAGGAGCGATGGGGTTGGCATTTACTGAAACCGAATCCCTGCATTTTACAGCAGCTGAAAGCTGGTGAGAGGGAGAGGAGGAAAAGCCAGCTTACATCTGCTGCAGGAAGAAAATACAAGGGATTGGTTCCAGTAACTGCCGCCCCTGATCCTGTCCAAGTTTCGGGGCTCAGCAAGAAAGGGACAGGATCTACCCATCACCTGCCCGCGATCAACAGATAGATCACGATCAACGGGTTGCTCACCCCTAACAGAGAATACTATTTTCAGAGAGTCAGCCAGCTCAAAGACTTGCATCATGAGAAGAAGCAGTAAAGCACAAGCATTGTGTAGCACTGCAAAGCAGGAGGTAGAGCCTGCAAATGTAATGAGAAAATATGGCTGAACCAAGGAACATATTGCTAGGGAATCCTTTTTTTATTTTCTACCATGCTGGAATTGGGTTTAAACTTTAAAGTTTAAAGTAAACACTAACAATGAAGTTCTCTTAGTTGGTCACTTCGGTCTGTTTAATATACCATCACAGCATTCTGGTAAATGTTTGATACGTGCACGAAAAAAAAAAAGATCTTACCAGAACTCTTGGAAACTGATACATTTCTGTGCTCTCTGTCTGTGTGAACGTTATTCCCAGTTCTCTTTGTGTACTGCAGAATCCCTCCCTTCATGTTAGGGAGAAGAGGAGAGAGGGAGATGTTCTGTGGCCCTGTACTAAGGTGACAACTCTGCTTCTGCATAGACACAGTACAGTGAGTGATCGTTGTCACCCTAGGACACTAATTGCATTACTTGCAGCATCATCAGATAAAAATAAAGCAAAAAAAAAAATTGAAAAAATAAAACTAACGCAGTTACCACAGCTAAAGTCTAGTAAGCTAAGATATGTTTTTGGATTATATACACTTTAACACATATTGATTAGAATATTCGCCGATCTAACTTACTGAAAAGACAGTACCGTCATTGTTTACTAATACCACAGAGATCGGATGATGCTTGTTTACAGTGTACACAGTGGTGAAAACCAATCAATTGAGACCGCACTGATGTTTGCATAGGAGCTATTATGCCAAATAATGTTTGCTGCTGTAATCTTCTAGCTGTAGGGCACAATTAAGTAACCTTTTCCTTAAAGGACAGTGCCACAGCATAGGCGATAGAGTAGGAAATCAATTTAAGGTGTAAATATAACTCATTTTTGTTTTCCTGCACTTCCAATCCATTGGTTTAAAAGGTTGATGTCAAGCCATTCAGTCTCTTGGAATATATGCATTTTTATTTATAATTTTATTTTTAAAACCAGCTGATGGAGCTCTAGCCTCCTTTTAATGTTTTCCTGTTTATTAGCTGTTTTGATGAAACATGACATTTGTTTGTAGAGATCAAAAGCTCAAGAAAAAATTCACATATAGCTGAATAAGCTCTCTCACTCCCCTGCTCTATGCAGATTAGTTTTATACCTGAAGAAAGTCTGAAGGCAAACAGCCTCTGCTATGCTTTCTGATGAGAAAACACATAATGTCCTGTGCAACCTTTGTGATGGATAGTGTTTACTTACCACTTTAACAAATTATAAAATGTAAACCAAATACAATACAATTGGCCTTAAATTATAGTTCCCCTATACTCTGACTATCTCTTTGCTGGAACACAGAGGCTTGACAGGCCACATTTTTCTTCTTGGGGCCTTCAGTGCATCCTTCAAAAATATTTTCAAATGTTGTCAACCATAGAGCAGGTGAATCTACCTACTGTAATGGAGCATAGAAAGCAATAATGACTAAAAAAGTTTTAGCCATACATACACTGTAGGGCTTATTCACACTATACTCCACTGCACTGCAACGTATGTGTCACGACCAGGGGTCAGGTTCGAAGACCAGTCGCTATAGCAGTTGTGCAACTACCACTGACCAGCAGGATAAGTACAAAGGCAGTCACCCTGGCGGACGACGCAGGCTCACCTTAGGAGCAGAGTCTAAGTACTAACTGGTGTTCACCAGAGCTCCTGATGGTGGAGATGGATTTTGCTGCGTGTTAGTACCAAGTCGCGGTCCTCAGGATCACCCCACCAGGAGGTGAGCAAGCCAGGGTCCAGTAGCGGATAAGCAGGTAAGGATCAAACAGAAGCATAATCGGTAAACAAGTCAAAGGTCAGTAACGAGTTGTTGCAAGTTGGGATCAGGCAGAAGCATAGTGGAGGAACAAGCCAAGGGTCGATAAAGAGTGGTAGCAAAATATGGACGGCAGCAGGGAAGTCGAGAGCGAGATACTGGCTGAGGAGAGCACAATAATCTGGCAAATAGGAAGTGCAGAGACATGGCTTAAATCAGGAAGTTCATGGGAGGAGCAAAGAGTTCAGTGTTCTGCAGAAGTCAAGGAACAAGACAGGGTTGTCCAATGGATTAGAGAGGGTGTTGTCCAGCATCTCAGCTAGCTCAGCGAGAAGAGTCATTGACAGACACAGCAGAGGTCACAGGTTCAAGTCCAGGCCCTAACAGTATGTGTTTGAAACATTGCCCATACATTATGAACCTTCAGGAACCGGCCGACATATGCTACATGGGTGGCACTGTTGGCTCCCTCTCATCAAACATCCGTTACCGGCTAACAAATCCTACATGGGTGGCCCTATTGTGTCCCTCTCGCCAAACAGCAGCTGCATCCAATCAGATGCACTTTTCAGGTATCAGATCAGATGCATGTCACTGTTCAGTTATTATGACAGCTGCAGGTGCTGACTGTCAGAATACAATAGGTGCAGTGACAGCTTTGTCCATCTGTGCTGTTTAGCTTGGATGGAGGAGTCGGTTAGAATTATATTTATTCAGCCCATAGGACGAATGAAAAAACTCTGCAGTGTATGGCCAGCATTAGGCCCCATTCACATCTTGACATTTCCAATCATGTGACAAACCACACAGAAAATGCGCTTTTGGCCATGTATTTGGGAAGCAACACGCATTGTGCTTGTATTGCCATCAAATGTTAATGGCACCCTAAGTGCAGGTAGAGGGTGCGTGTTTGCCATTGGAGGAGGGGAAGTCCGTAGATGTAGATCAGGGGGCCGGACACATGGATAGGGGGGGCAGCGCCCGTGCGCCCCTAATGAAGGTGTTTGCCGCATGTTTTGTTGCATGACAAAATGGTTGAAAACGCACCAAGGAGTGCAGTAAAACACACTCCACTCTGTTCTGGAATCCTTGGTATACAATATCTGCAATCTACAGATTAACAAGGGGGAAACGGTGGGGCACTGGGACCCGACTCAGGAAGAGCGACCCCCTGACATACAATACCTCTATCTCCTATTCTTTATTTTCCTCTCTCTCTTACCTACTGCTTGATGTATGCTTATTGGAGGTTTGAATCATCGAACACGATCTTCAATTGTTTGTTAATGTACAATAAGTCGCCCATCGGTGGATTATTGCAATTCCAAGCTGGGCGCTTCCCTATTTGGACATGATTTGCATGAGCAGAGTTGTAGGACTTAAGATATTTACATCATATGGATATTTCTCTTCTGCATAACTGTGTGATACTCCATGTTTAATTGAATCTGCTTTGCCATTCATGCCATTTTGTTTGGACCTCTGTCTTAATCGAATGTTTGCATTCTTTTCCACTTCCTAAAATAATAAAAACTATTGGAAAAGTACAGGAGCTTCTTTAGGGTGTCGTGTGTAGGGCAGCTCATTTAAGTGATTGGGCTGCACTTTCAGCGGCGTGCGGTACCGCGTGAAAATGTTCAAAAAAGGACGAAAGAAACACACAGATGTGAACGGGGCCTTACAGAGCATTACCACAAAGCATTGATGTACATGAAGCATTAAAGCATACTTAAACCCAAATGCATTTTACAGTATACAGTGCCTTGAAAAAGTATTCATACCCCTTGAAATTCTCCACATTTTGTCATGTTACAACCAAAAACATAAATGTATTTTATTGGGATTTTATGTGATTGACCAACACAAAAGTTTATACTAAGATTATATTACACACAGGTGGACTCTATTTACTAATTGGGTGACTTCTGAAGGCAATTGGTTCCATTAGATTTTAGTTAGGGGTATCAGAGTAAAGGGGGCTGAATACAAATGTAGGCCACACTATTCAGATATTTATTTGTAAAAAAAATTGAAAACCATTTATTATTTTCCTTCTACTTCACAATTATGTGCCACTTTGTGTAGGTCTATTACATAAAATCCCAATAATATACATTTACTTTTTTGGAAGTAACATGACAAAACGTGGAAAATTTCAATGGGTATATATACCTTTTCAAGGCACTGTATGTTGCAGTTTACCAGTCCTTAGATATGGTGGCCGAAAGGGCTTAGGCAGAGAACATTGTCAAAAAGTACAGAAAATACCCATTGATCTTGCCAGAAATGCAGTGTCCCTGTCACTTCCTCTAATCTGAAAGGAAAGCACAAGCATCCTTATAAATGATAAACAAAAAGTAGCCATGTTTGGAGTCCAGCCTGTGCATCAAGCATTATTTCCCTCCATCGATACAGTGCAGGAATTAGTGCGGCCATGAAGGGTCAGGAAGTGTTATTTGCAGGATCACCAGGTGAAAATAAAGGCACAAACATTTATAGTTTTCAAGTCTCTTGCAGTCTGCTACATGGAGTGGTGGATGTCAGCGGACACCGTTGCCATCCGATCCTCCCAGCAAAAACCCGATGGATGGTGGTCCTATTTTCCAACTGTTGTGCGGATTGGATAGGATCAGATGAAAACAGACAGGTGGTCTGTTTACATCCGATTTCCCCATAGAGGAGAGTGGGACTGTGACTGCTCTGCACAGCGGAGCAGACAGGACCTGTCATCTGCCTCTTCGTCAGGGATCAGCGGAGCAATCTACCGCTGAGCAAGCGGAATCCGGAAAGACGGAGGGGCCCATGTGAAAGAGGCCTAAGGCATAGCTCCCAACTGTCCCTGATTTTGAGGGACTGTCCCTGATTTGGAGCAATGTCCCTCTGTCCCTCATTCCTCCCCATTTGTCCCTCATTTTGGTCTGATCTATATAGATGTATATAAAATGCACTTTTTATCTATCAAAAAATGTGTCCCAGTGCTAAACCTTTCATCTGATTTCTAAATTGCTGCATTTGTAAATTCCAAAAGCCAATATAAAGGAATAGTAGTGGTAAAAAAGCACTTGTGGGTTTAACCAATTATGTTTTTTGTACAATTGTCCTTTAAGTGGGCGTGGCAGGGGGTGTGTCCTATACCTGCATACTTTTGCTGATAGGTGTCCCTCATTCGCATCTCAAAAAGTTGGGAGGTATGCCTAAGGTCTGGTATTCTGCAATATACAAATTCGATTTTTGCTTTTTGGAGTTTAAATACACATTAAAGGAGTATTTTTAGTGGTATCGAGAGTATGTGGGCAATCTATTTTCTATTTTTATTGTGGCCACATCAGCCAAAGTTCAAGGCATGGTATGAGTTCAAGAGAGAGCGGCTATGAATCACTTTTGAATCCAGTAATTAAACTGATGAGTTCATAGGTCTAACTGTGTAATGTGCACACAAAGAATAATAGAAAAACATGGGATGAGCCCAGATCAGAATGATCACAGCAAACAAGGTAAACACTCCAGTCCAAAAGCCACTCATGTACAAGGTGGGTCCCCCTATGAAGTGTGGGTTCACCTGCCCCATTGTTCTCCGGGTCATTGAGTTTTGTCAGTACTGGCACGTTCCTTACACAGAGGTGGAGTCGCCTCGGGCTGTGCAAGTAAATGCTTTCTTCTAATGTATTGTGTCATCATAGCGTGCTGGTTCTTGTCTGACATCCCAGCAAAGGGATAACGGCGATGATTGCACAGTGTGGGGGAAGGCTTGTCATCTAATGAGTAATTTTGTTTATGAGGATTTAGGTAATGCATTATAAATGACAGAAGAAAGTAACTATTTTCCCAGTCAGCCCAATATTTTCTGCAGGTATAACTGGCACATAAGCACACCTTGCATTTAGTATTCTAGTAACCAAGCTTTAAATTCTTGTAATGCTTGGGGGCTCAGTCCACTGACTAATTATATATGGGTTATAGGTACTTATCCAAAAAAAAAAAACATCTTGTGAGCTGACACGTTGAAGGAAACCAAGGGCCACAGAGGCTACCATTGCTGTCCTCCTTGCGAAAAATGCAAGTTGTCTAGCTGTTTCTGGCTACAATACTTTCTGAGACACTGTCAGAGAGAATCTCAGTTCAGGACACTTGCTGGGCACTCTGGAGCTGGTTGCCCTATTTAGGTTGCTGGGATGCTGTGCTCGGTGCTGTCCGATCATCAGCTTCCTGTTCCCGTGCTTCCTGTTTCCTGTGTACTGTTTGATCTCTCTGTGACCCGGCTTGTTTACTGGAATCTGCTCTGCTATCCGCCTGCATCTGACCCCTGGCCTGCCTCCGACTTTGAACCTGCCTGACCCCGCTGTACCGTGCCGACCGCCTACTGCCAAACCTGCTTGTGACCTGGACTTTGTATCTGCCTGCTCCTTTTGTACCGTGCTGACTGCCTGTTGCCAACCTTGCTTGTATTCGGATCTGCCTGCTCCTGCTCTGCACCTGTAGCTGACCTACAGCCTACCTATCATCTCCTGCCAGCTTGCATCAGGACTTTGGGCCTCATCCCTGCTAACCACCCGCCAGGCTCTCATACCATTCTGTGCTCCCGTGCCTTCTGTGTGCTCTATCAGGGGCCGGGAACCAGATACGTACGGGAGGCCATCCTCTGCTATATCGGGTTCATCAGTCTGATACGGGTAAGTCTGACAGTATCGGACAGCCATGTCCGAGCCCGAGCAGGGGACCTCTCCCATGGAGGAGCTATGCAGACACCTGGCGGGTCTCACGCAGGCTGTGAAGAGCCTTCAAGAAGGTTATACCAGACTGGAGGAACGAGTTCAGGTGCTATCCTCACCTGCTAACCCGCAAGGTGCTTCTGCTACCGGGTTCTCACCTGCACCCTCAGTGGTTATGCTACCTCCCGAACCCAGGGTCCCTACACCCGAAAGGTTTACCGGAGAGCGCAACAAGTATCGAGCATTTCGTAAGGCTTGCGAACTGTACTTCGCTTTGCAACCACGCACCTTCTCCTTGGAAGCAACCAGGGTGGGTTTTGTCATCTCTCTTCTATCTGGAGAACCACAGGCGTGGGCCCACCGTCTCTTGGAGCAAAAGTCAGTCTGCTTGGATAATCTGGATACCTTCTTTGCTGCCATGTCTCAATTGTATGAGGACCCTCAGTTAAAAGCCACGGCTGAAACAGGGGCGCAGGCCTGCAGAAGACTGTGTTCTGGAATTTAGGCGTTGGTGTTCAGACACTGAATGGAAAGATGCGGCCCTGCGATACCAATTCCGCTTAGGATTATCCGATTCGCTCAAAGACGAGCTGGCACGGGTAGTCGTACCCCAAACTCTTGAAGACCTCATTAACCTGTCGGTGCAGATTGATCGGCGCTTGAGAGAGCGCCATTCCGAGAGGTCAGTCAACCAGTTCCGTCCCACTTGGGTCCTCCCCAAGGTCCCTAGTGCTACCAGCTCCATAGGCCAAAGCCTTCAGGTACCGGCTGCCTCAGCCCTTGACACTTCTGAACCGATGCAACTGGGGCTTCTCCGCCCATCCCTCACTCCCGAAGAACGACAACGTCGACGGGTCAACAACTTATGCATGTACTGCGGGGAATCAGGTCACTATGTGAGATCCTGCCCAAATAAGACACGTAAGTCTCTTTCAGCTACTTCTAAAATCGCACCTGCCTTGCCTAACCTTGCTAACCATCTGGCTCTCTCCATTACCCTCCAGCTTCCAGGACAGGATCTGCTTACCCCAGTCATAATTGACTCAGGAGCATGCAGTTGCTTCATTGATCTCACCTTTGCGACTCAACACCGTATCCCTCTCCGGACAAAATCGCAGGGACTTGCTGTCTATCTTGCGGATGGTTCCACCCTCAGCTCTGGTCCGGTCACCTTGGAAACCACCCCACTGCTAGCCACCATGAACACCTGTCATCAGGAATTTCTCCGGCTGGACGCCATTTCTTCACCACTCTTCCCTATTATTCTAGGAATGCCTTGGTTGCAGGCGCAGAACCCCAGTATCGATTGGGTTTCTGGGGAATTCAAGTTCTCTTCCAGTTACTGCCAACAGCACTGTTTGCACGGAACTCCTGCAAAACCCAGTCAACTCTTGTGTCTGAACACCGACACGAAATCGCAGCAGGCGATTCCCATCCCTTACCAGGACTTCTCCGATGTCTTTAGCAAAAAAAGGGCTGAGACCCTTCCGCCTCATAGACCCTACGACTGTCCTATTGAGTTGTTGCCCGGATCTGAAGTTCCTTTTGGGAGAATATTCCCCTTAACAGAGCAGGAGCTGGGTACTCTCAAGGTGTATATCGATGAAAATCTTAAGAGAGGCTTTATCCGTCCTTCGACATCACCAGCCGGGGCAGGCATCTTTTTTGTCGAGAAAAAGGACCACTCGCTACGTCCCTGCATCGATTATAGAGAACTCAACAAGGTGACCATCAAAAATCGCTATCCCTTACCTCTTGTGCCAGAGCTGTTCCAAAGATTGGGTTCAGCAAAAATATTTACCAAACTCGACCTCCGTGGGGCCTATAACTTGATTCGCATCAGAGAGGGGGACGAGTGGAAAACAGCCTTCCGTACCAGGTTCGGACATTTTGAATACCTCGTCATGCCCTTCGGCCTGTGCAACGCACCGGCAACTTTTCAACATTTCGTAAATGACATTTTTCGTGACCTCCTGGATTTATATGTTATCGTATACCTGGACGACATTCTGATCTTCTCCTCATCTGTTACCGAACATCGCAGGCATGTTAGGAATGTGTTAACCCGGCTCAGGCAGCATGGACTCTATGCTAAATTGGACAAATGCGATTTTGAGCTCCAGTGCATTCAGTTCCTTGGCCTAATCATCTCTACCGATGGTGTTAAAATGGACCCGCAAAAGGTTGCAGCTATTCTGGACTGGCCCGCTCCCTCCGATAAAAAAGGGGTCCAACGCTTTGTCGGTTTTACCAATTTTTATCGGAAATTTATAAGGAGCTTTTCTACTATAATCGCACCCATCACAAAACTGACGAAACAGGGAAATCGATTCTGTTGGTCTCCCCAGGCGCAAGCAGCCTTTGATAAACTCAAGGAACTTTTTACTTCCGCTTCTACCCTGAAGCACCCAGACCCTGCCTTACCGTTTGTCCTTGAAGTGGACGCATCGGAGGTTGCGGTAGGGGCAGTACTGTCTCAGCGGCAAGGTGCCAAGGCTCTCCTTCATCCCGTAGCCTTCTTCTCACGAAAACTTTCTGATGCAGAAAAAAATTACGATGTAGGAGATCGTGAGTTGCTGGCCATTAAAGCCGCACTTGAAGAGTGGTCGCTCACCCCATTCTGATTTACACGGACCATAAAAATCTCGAGTATTTGAGAACGGCCAAGAGATTGAGACCATGACAGGCAAGATGGGCTCTGTTCTTCTCGAGATTTCAATTCCACATTACGTATAGGCCAGGTACCAAGAACACCAAACCAGATGCATTATCCCGTATGTTTCATGACTCCAGGGAATCTCTGCCTCCAGACACCATTCTCCCTGCTGGAAGTTTTCTGCTTTTTCAGGGAGATCTTATATCCCGGATCAAACAGGCCTCAAGAAATTGGTCCCCTTCTGTGGAAGGCGAGGTAAGCTTGAAGGACGGCTTATTCCGATACAAGGATAAAATCTTGGTCCCAGAGGATCTGAGGATTGCTGTACTGGAACTCTGCCACGACCACAAATTGGCTGGGCATTTTGGTGTGTTGAAAACAACAGAACTTGTACAGCGTACTTTTTGGTGGCCCCAGCTGGTAAGCGACTGCAAGAGTTTTGTGGAGTCCTGTATTACCTGCGCTCGGAACAAGAGCAGCCGAATGAAGGCCTGGGGGCTATTAAGGCCCTTACCCGTGCCAGAAAGGCCATGGAAAATGATTGCGATGGACTTCATCGTTGAGCTCCCCTTGGCAGAAGGCTACTCCACCATCTTCGTCATTGTAGACAGACTGTCCAAGATGGCCCACTTTCTACCCATGAAGGGTACCCCATCAGCTTTGGAAACTGCAAAAATATTCATTAAGGAAATTGTACGACTCCACGGAGTTCCTTCAAGTATAGTATCCGATCGTGGGGTTCAGTTTACCTCCAGATTCTGGAAAGCTCTCTGTAGGTCTCTGGAGGCATTCTCTTCGGCCTACCACCCCAAGACGAATGGGCAGACGGAGAGAACTAATCAGTCACTGGAACAGTACCTTCGTTGCTTTTCTGCCTTCTCACAAGACGACTGGGTCTCTCTCCTGCCTATTGCCGAGTTTGCCTACAACAACTCTGTGCATTCGGCCATCAAACAGACACCGTTTTTTGCGAACTACGGGTTTCACCCATCCTTTTTAACCAGTTCCTTACCTGAATGTGCGATTCCCGTGGTTTCTGAAACTATGAACTTCTTCATCAACAACAACAAACTATTGCAAAAAACAATGGCTAGAACCCAGGAATACAACAAAAAAATGTATGACAGGAAGAAACGAGGACAACTATTGCTAGAACCTGGCAATCAGGTCTGGCTGTCTACCAGTAACTTAAGGATGGCTTGTCCTTCGAGAAAGTTAGGTCCCAGGTTCATGGGTCCCTTTTCAGTCAAGAGAAAAATCAATGATGTGGCCTATGAGCTGGACTTACCTAATTCATTGAAAATCCATCCGGTTTTTCACATATCCCTACTTAAACCCGTTATCCCCAACTCTTTCTCGGGTCGCAATACTGGCCCGCCTGAACACGTAATTATCGACAACGAGGAGGAGTTTGAGGTGGAGGCAATTTTGGATTGTAGGAAGAGACGCAACCAAATCCAGTACTTGATCAAGTGGAGGGGGTATGGTCCAGAAGACAATTCTTGGGAACCGGAGGCCAACTTGCACGCTGAAGAACTCTTAAGGAATTTTCAGAGTACCCATGCGGATAGGTTAGCCCGGCTGGGCATCCGGAGGCTGCCCTTAAGGAGGGGGCACTGTCAGAGAGGATCTCAGTTCAGGACACTTGCTGGGCACTCTGAAGCTGGTTGCCCTATTTAGGTTGCTGGGATGCTGTGCTCGGTGCTGTCCGATCATCAGCTTCCTGTTCCCGTGCTTCCTGTTTCCTGTGTACTGTTTGATCTCTCTGTGACCCGGCTTGTTTACTGGAATCTGCTCTGCTATCCGCCTGCATCTGACCCCTGGCCTGCCTCCGAATTTGAACCTGCCTGACCCCTCTGTACCATGCTGACCGCCTGCTGCCAAACCTGCTTGTGACCTGGACTTTGTATCTCCCTGCTCCTTTTGTACCGTGCTGACTGCCTGTTGCCAACCTTGCTTGTGTTCGGATCTGCCTGCTCCTGCTCTGCACCTGTAGCTGACCTACAGCCTACCTATCATCTCCTGCCAGCTTGCATCAGGACTTTGGGCCTTATCCCTGGTAACCACCCGCCAGGCTCTCATACCATTCTGTGCTCCCGTGCCTTCTGTGTGCTCTATCAGGGGCCGGGAACCAGATACGTACGGGAGGCCATCCTCTGCTATATCGGGTTCGTCAGTCTGATACGGGTAAGTCTGACAGACACCGACATGGTACAAGTATGTACAGTCCAATTAGAATGCCAAATGAATGTCCAAGAGTCCAAAGTTCCTAAAACCGAACTTAAATTTTTTCTGATTTTTTTAAGTCTGCACAAGGGATGGTCCTTACCTTCAAACCTTGAAATTCAAGTCCTCTGCCCCCGGCCCCACCACCCCCTATGCTCCCGTTGCAGTAATCTTCCTGTGCTGTCGAGGTTTATATAGCCACTGGACCAGTCATTGGTACTCATCAAGAGTGCTGACTATGCCCCGACCTTTCCTCCCCCCTTCTTCATTGATAGAGACTGTACTGTAGCTTCCATCAGTGAAAAGCATTCTATGAATGGAGGAGGAGGAACTTTAATTCATTCTCTTGTCCTCCATTCATAAAACACTATTCATTGATGGAAACTATAGTACAGCTTCTATGGATGGAGGAAGGGGTCAGAAAAGGTACACATACAGTAGCTGGCACACTTGTGACTGTATTAATCCTGGCAGCACCAAAAGATTAACGTAGTGGGGTATTGGGGGGTTGGTGCAGAGGAGTTTGGAACACTTCTCACTGAATGTACATACCATCCCTTATGCTGATTTAAAAGAAAAAAAAAAAAAAACTTAGGTTTTAATGATAAAATTGGTCATAGCAGTCATAACAGACTCCCCCTTCATCAGGTCTCAGAGATTTTAACTGTGCTTACACTCACTCAGATAGACAGATACCAGATAGATCTGTATTCTGGTTTTCTGCTTGAAACAGTTTCACAAGGCACGTTATGCAGCAAAGAAGCTCCCTATCTATTTAAGTCCATTTAAGCATAACACAAATCCCCAAGCTCTGATGAAGGGGGGAGACTGTTTGGCCTCCGAAACTCATTGACTGTTTTTCTGCTATGAGACAATTTTATCATTAAATAGAGAGACAGACAAAGGGACTGAGGACAGAGATTCCCCAGTCTCTTTCTCTGCAGCCTTAACTGCACTGGACAGTGACTGAATGGGAAGTGATCTGTGCTGAATGGCTTCCTGTTCATTCAAAAACGGAAGAATAGTAAACACAGGTTAATATTGCAACTACTACTAATACCAGGGCTGTTTTTAAGGCAGGGCAAAAGGGGCAGCTGCCCTGGGCCCTGTCAGTGTTGTGGGGCCCAAAGCAGCTGTCTCATACTTGCCAACTATCCTGGTTTAATTTCCCTCGTCCCTTGAGGTTTCAGTCCTGTGCTGTGTCCCAATATCTCAGTGTGAAGTGCTGCTACTAATGCTGCCCAGCTCTGCCCTATTGTTGTGTAAAGATGACTCACCTGCAGACCCTGTGTTTACATGTAAATTACCCGCATTCATATGTTAATAGCGGCAGCATTCATATGTAAATATTGGCGGCCAGTGGCATTGATATGTATATCATGCCCCCCTGAGGTCATATCCACAGTAATCTCTAGGAACCAATCAACAAGCAGAAATCATGTACTGTAACCTCTAGCAACTAATCAGTGAGCCGTAATGTGTGCTGTAACCTCTAGCAACCAGTCAGGGAGCGGTAATGATACACTGTAACCTCTGGCAACCAATCACAATAGCTGCCTGATCTGATTCAGTAAACTGATTTTGAGTCTACCTGCTATTTATTGTATGTCTTAGAGCAGGTGGAGAGCAAAACTGCATGGGGGACCCCAAGAAAAGTTTTGCCCAGGGTCCAATCAATATTAAAGACGGCCCTGACTATTACTATTGTTACTATTGCAACTAACGATTATTTTCACCATCGATTACTTGGCTGATTATTGTTTTGATTAATCGGATAACCTTAAAAAAAGTGTGGTGTATAATTTAATATGTAAAGTTTAAAAAAAGGCAATTTATTCTTAAAAATCTATATGCAGTGGTAAATATAAATAACCAACTATATGGTTAGGAAGCAAAATCTCTAATCCACTCTGGGAATAACAGACAGAAGAGATATACTGTATATACTATTGGAGGTTGAATCTGGTAAATATCATCAGACTCTGAGGACACATTTTTTATTTAGACCCCTTTCACACTGGGGCGCATGTAATGTGCCCTGCCCCCACGTAATGTGCCCTGCCCCCACGTAATGTGCCCTGCCCCCATGTAATGTGCCCTGCCCCCACGTAATGTGCCCTGCTTCCATGGAAAAGTTTACTTTAAAAGCTAGAAAACAGCGATAATAAATTAGAATCACTTGCAGAATTGAGCGATAGTGATTTGTGGGGAAATCCATCATCAAACACTGAAAGTAACAGACAGTGACAATTCTGCAACTGAGCAAATTTCAGTGTTTTTGATTTGATTACATTATTGAATAATTTTTATTATTATTATATTATTATTTGTTATAATTATTTATAGTTATTTATTATATTATAATTTATGATTTTGTGTTTCAAACTTTATCATACCCGGGATGTCTACTAGACTCTTGTTTGGACAGATTTAAGTGAGTTATTCCTAAGAATTACAGGCCTACAATATAAAACGCCAAATTTCCATGCAAAATAATTGTACCGCTTTCAGCATCAAAAATCTGAAATAATCATACCGCCAGGGAGGTTAAAGTAATTTTTTTAAAAACAATAATCTTATACTTACCTGCGCTGTGTAATGGTTTTGCATAGAGCAGCACCTATTCTTTACTTCTGGGGTCCCCCACCGATGCTTCTGGCTCCTCCTGCCTTCAGAGTGCCCCAATAACAAGCTGCAAATTATAGTATAGCGTGCCCCTATAGCAAGGTAAAAAAACTACTGCCTTTAGACCCACTCACTTCCTGCCCAGGACTACATGTTCCATGAGGCATTGCTCCTCACACATTCACATTCAGGCACTTACTGACATGTATGGAGGGTGTACTGAGCTGTATGTGAGCTGCACTGTATTTCCTGATATGTAAACAAATAATGCATTCTGTATGCAGGCCAACTAATCGGCTGGCCGATTAATCGATTATAAAAATAGTTGACAACTATTTTCATAATCGATTAGTTGTTTCAGCCCTAGTTACTATGCTTCAGTTATAAATATACACAGTGAGTGATCGGTACTGATTACCCACTGTGTTCATTCAGATAAGGAAGAGGTCAGTAAATGACATATTTACTGTCCCCTTCCCTCATTCTGCATCCGGAAACATCCCCATGTGCCTGCAGCAGTAGCCAGTGGTAGAGGAGAGGAAGATAGCCGGAAGCAGTGTGGGGGGACACGGGGGGGGGGCAGGCAGCACGCATATGGGTACCCCCATATTGTGCAATGCTGCTGAACCAGAGCCAGTGTGCCCAGCACCCCATTTTTACCTTTGTATGATGGATGTTGTATGTAGCAGTTAAAGCCAGAACTCCCAATCTGCATTCTTGTTCTTGGCGTCAGTGAATCTTATGCCCCGTACACATGATCGGACTTTCAACAAAACCGTGGATTTTTCTTTGAAGGGTGTTGGCTCCAACTTGTCTTGCATACACACGGTCACACAAATGTTGGCCAACAATTACGAGCGTAGTGACGTGCAAGACGTACGTGATATCTCCATTACGAACGCTAGTTTTACAAGACAGAGCGCTTCCGGCTCGTACTTGATTCCGAGCATGTGTGGAATTTTGTGCGACGGACTTGTGTACATACCATCGGAAAGTCTGACAACACACATTTTTGGCGGAAAATTTGAGAACCTGCTAGCCAACATTTGTTGGCGGAAAGTCCGACAACAAATGTTCGATGGAGCATACACCCAGTCGGACTATGGCTACTTTCACACTGGGGTGGGCGGGCGCCGACGGAAAAGCGGCGCTATGTTTAGCGTCGCTTTACCGTCATTTTAACGACGGCAGTTTTAACCCCCGTTAGCGGCCAAAAAAGGGTTACAACACTGCAGTGGCTCTTTGCTGCAGGGTTTGCAGCGCTGCCCCATTGTTTTCAAGGAAAGGGGTGCTTTAGGAGCGGTGAATACACCGTTCCTATAGCGCTGCAAAGATGCGGCTAGCAGGACTTTTTTGACCATCCTGCAAACGCTCCGCTCCAGGCTTTCACCCTGGAGACACAGGAAAGGCTCTTTACAGGTGCTATTTTTAGCGCTGTAGCGCCTGTAAAGCGCCTCAGTGTGAAAGTACCCTTACCGCCAATAAGCTCACATCCAACATTTCCCGTCGGAAAATCTGATCGTGTGTACGCGGCATTAAAGTAACGAACCATTATGCCGTGTACACACGACCGGACTTTTCGACAGCAAAGGTCCAACGGAATGAATCCGCTGGACAATTCGATCGTGTGTGGGCTTCATCGGACTTTTGCTGTTGAAAAATCAGACGGACTTTAGAAATAGAACATGTTTCAAAGCTTTCCGACGGACTCGAGTCCGGTCGAAAAGTCCGCTCGTCTGTATGCTAGTCCGACAGACTAAAACTAGAGCAGCTATTGGCTACTGGCTATGAACTTCCTTATTCTAGTCCGGTCATACGTCATCACGTTCAATTCAGTCGGATCGTGTGTAGGCAAGTTCGTCGCATCGGAACTCTGTTGGAACTCCGTCGAAAGTCTGTCAAAAAGTCCTTCGGAGTTCAGTCCGTCGAAAGTCCGCTCGTGTGTACACGGCATTAGATCAACATAGAAACCAGCATATTCAGAAGAAGTTCAGCAATGGCAACCAGGGGACCAAGAGAAACCTGCACACACCGCAGCAGTCTGCAGTGCTCACTGTTAAACCTGAATCCTAATATTGTAAGGACTTGCCTGCTCCCCCCACACGATCCTATTGGCCCATCCATAAAGTAGGTTACCTCAATGGCCAACAGGAGTTTCCATGGGGCGGGATGAGATGGATAAACTTTGACACTACTAGGAAGTGTCGTATCTCAGACGATCAGAATAGGATTCGAGTAGAACAGCCGGGATTTGCAGACTACTGTAGGTTTTTGTGGAAGCATGTCTAGATACCTGAACGTTATACTAAGTTTAGACTTTTTTTTTTTAAAGAGTAATTTTATTGTCCATTCTGAATTACAGGTTCAAGAAAAACTCTAAAATGGATGTCTAATATCTACTAGCAAAGCTGTTTAGATAAAAATGCACAGGTTAATTAATTTAAACCTGCGAGATTAGTTTATCGCCTAAACCAGATGTCCAGAATAAATGTATAGCCTGGCTGTGCCTGCCCTGCTGTCATGTTATGGGGAGTTGGCGAGAGCCATGCTGTCTGGGCCTGACTCCACCGCAGCATTTACCATGACTGACACAGGAAAAAAGAAAAGCTCATTTTAATGATATTCATTTGAATTATTTCATCCAGTTAGTAACACTTAAGGGTTTTTTGCAGCCTTAAAGCGGTATTAAACCCCAAAGCAAACATTTATTATATTGCATCTTACCAATTCTTTAATGTGGTGTCTGGATTTGCTTTCTTTTTTAGGCTTTCTTTCATTTATTTTTACTCGGTGATCTGGCCAGTAAGACTGTTGTTTTTCAACAGATCAAGCTATCCTGCAGATTTACAGAGATGAGACAACCCATTTACCAGGGGCGGACTGACCATTGAGCGATTAGGGCACTGCCCGAGGGCCCTGGGCCACTAGGGCGCCCCATCAGGGTTACCAGCCTCAGTAAAACCAGGGACAGTATGTATAAATCTGTGTTTTTTTTACATCTGTCTGTGTATACTGTGTGTACATGTATGTGTATACTGTGTGATTGTATACTGTGTGTGTGCATACTGTGTGGCCCCATAATCTCTGATTGCCTGGGGGCCCCATAATCTCCTATTGCCGGGGGCCCCATGAGTTGTCAGTCCGCCCCTGCCATTTACTACTGACTGGGGTGCTTCAATGAGGCTGGGTTCACACTATCTTCGCAGGCGGCTCACAGCAGGGGTCTGGGGCATCCCCGTTCACTGTTTAAGGTCCGATTTCAGCCTGAATTTTTGGCTGAATTCAGACCTGAAACGGACCAAAAGACGCACAGAGCTCCTGTGCAAATTCATAGCGGAGATATATAAACCGACTCCATAGAGAGCCGGTCAAAATCTCATTCCCCGTATCTAATTCGCAATGGTGTGAACCCAGCCTAATGTCCCGTACACACGATCGGACATCGATCTGACATTCCAACAACAAAATCCATGGATTTTTTCCAACGGATTTTGGCTCAAACTTGTCTTGCATACACACACGGTCACGACAAATCTTGTCGGAAATTCCGAACGCCAAGAACGCGGTGACGTACAACACGTACGACGAGGCAAAAAAAATGAAGTTCAATAGCCAATGTGGTTCTTCTGCTTGATTCCGAGCATGCGTGGCACTTTGTGCGTCGGAATTGTGTACACAGGAGCGGAATTTACGCAAACGGATTTTGTTGTCGAAAAATTTTTAGAACCAGATCTCAAATTTTGTGCGATGAAAATTCCGATGGAAACTGTCCGATGGAGCCCACACACGGTCGGAATTTCCGACAACAAGCTCCAATCGCACATTTTACGGCGGAAAGTCCGACCGTGTGTACGTGGCATTAATGTAAACCCTTTATCGCAAAAGTAAAGTTTGCTGCAACTGTTTATAACATATTGGCTGGACTTTGGCTTAAATGTGTTAATGTATTTAAATCTGCTAGCACATCTAACACTCACCTCCCCCCAGACTGACAATGCTGCTGTCCAAAGGTGTCCCCTGTGCTTATTCATCCAGAGTGGGAGCACTCTAATACAGGACGTGTGTTACTGGCCAGATCACCAGAAGAAACAGAGGGAAAAAAGCCTAAGAAAAGAAAATGAATGCAGCCACCACATCTAATGATGGGTAAGTTGCAAAATATAAATTTTTGGGTTTAATACAGCTTTAAAGTGAACTCATGCTTTGCCCATGTAGGACAGTGTTGCCCATGCAGGTCCCCACACTGAATTTCCCATTAGTCTCCCAAAGATCATTCCCCGAGGGAGCAAAGAGAAGAAGCCTTGTTTGAGGGCACATTCACAAAGGTGCTGAGGCTTGTACAAGAGTGTGCAAGAGACATTTGCTTATATGTCCATATCAGCATGGAGCTGCATGGGGGCAACATACAGTACCTCACAAAAGTGAGTACACCCCTCACATTTTTGTAAATATTTTATTATATCTTTTCACTGAAGAAATGACACTTTGCTACAATGTAAAGTAGTGAGTGTACAGCTTGTATAACAGTGTCAATTTGCTGTCCCCTTAAAATAACTCAACACACAGTTATTAATGTCTTGTAATTGTACTTCTCACCTGGTTGCCACCACACACACTTGACACCATCTGAACCAAAATAAGTTTCTCTTGGTCTCATCAGACCACAGGAAATGGTTCCAGTAATCCATGTCCTTAGTCTGCTTGTCTTAAGCAAACTGTTTGTGTGCTTTCTTGTGCATCATCTTTAGAAGAGGCTTCCTTCTGGGATGACAGCCATGCAGACCAATTTGATGCAGAGTGCGGCGTATGGTCTGAGCACTGACAGGCTGACCTCCACCCCTTCGACCTCTGCAGCAATGCTGGCAACACTCATATGTCTATTTCCCAAAGACAACCTCTGGATATGACGCTGAGCACGTGCACTCAACTTCTTTGGTCGATCATGGCGAGGCCTGTTCTGAGTGGAACCTGTCCTGTTAAACCGCTGTATGGTCTTGGCCACCGTAATGCAGCTCAGTTTCAGGGTCTTGGCAATCTTCTTATAGACTAGGCCATCTTAATGTAGAGCAACAATACTTTTTTTCAGATCCTCAGAGAGTTCTTTGCCATGAGGTGCCATGTTGAACTTCCAGTGACCGATATGATATGTCTATTTCCCAAAGACAACCTCTGGATATGACGCTCTGCACATGCACTCAACTTCTTTGGTCGATCATGGCGAGGCCTGTTCTGAGTGGAACCTGTCCTGTTAAACCGCTGTATGGTCTTGGCTACCGTGCTGCGGCTCAGTTTCAGGGTCTTAGAGCCTCCCTACTTACATTAGGATCCCCAGATAGTCCCCCTGCTGCAGCTCAGTTTCAGCGTCTTGGCAATCTTCTTATAGCCTAGGCCATCTTTATGTAGAGCAACAATTCTTTTTTTCAGATCCTCAGAGAGTTCTTTGCCATGAGGTGCCATGTTGAACTTCCAGTGACCAGTATGGGAGAGTGAGAGCGATAACACCAAATTTAACACACCTGCTCCCCATTCACACTTGAGACCTTGTAACACTAATGAGTCACATGACACTGAGGGGGGAAAATGGCTAATTGGGCCCAATTTGGACATTTTCACTTAGGGGTGTACTCGCTTTTGTTGCCAGCAGTTTAGACATTAATAGCTATGTGTTGAGTTATTTTAAGGGGACAGAAAATTTACACTGTTATACAAGCTGTACACTCACTACTTTACATTGTAGCAAAGTGTCATTTCTTCAGTGTTGTCACAGGAAAAGATATAATAAAATATTTACAAAAATGTGAGGGGTGTACTCACTTTTGTGAGATACTGTATGTTAATCAATGGACATGCAGGGAAGGGTATGTAAGAGTGAACCTAACCCCCTACCCTGTTAGGGTGGGTCAATATGGAGATTCATTTAGAGAGAAAGAGATTTATTCACAGAATTAAAAGCTGCTGCTGTGCATTACCTGTGTCAATCCAACAATGCTCTACAAACCCATGTTATGAGTGCACTGTCTATTAAAAGAAACCTGTCTTTAGGGAAACATGGAGGCTGCCATTGCCCACCTATCCCTTTGCTCGCCCTATCCTAGTTGCCTGGGTGGCATGCTGACCCTCTGGCTTCAATACTTCACTGAACTGGCACCAGTGTATAGATAAGTACCTCTGCCTATTCTCTGAGGCTGGGTTCGCACTGATGCGAATTGGATGAGGGTTCCCCCGCATCCAATTCACATGTGACTGGCTCTCCATGGAACTGGTTCACACACCTCCAGGTTGGCCGCGGTCTGAATTGCAGAAGGGTTCTGTGCGTCTTCTGGTCCGTTTCAGGTGCCAATTTAGCCAAAAATTCAGACCTGATTCGCACCTGAAATGGTGGACAGGGACGCACCAGACCCCCTGCAGCTAGTGTGAACCCTCTCAAATTTTTGTTGTCGGAAATTCCAACAAAAAATGGCCTATGGAGACTACACACGATCGGAATTTCCAACACATGTTCGATGGGAGCTTGTTGTCAGAAAATCTGACCGTGTGTAGGCTCCATCGGACATTTGTTGTTGGAATTTCCGAAAACAAAAATTTGAGAGCTAGTTCTCAAATTTTCCGACAACAAAATCCGTTGTCAGAAATTCCGAACGTGTGTACACAATTCCGACACACAAAATTCCACGCATGCTTGGAATCAAGCAGAAGAGCCGCATTGACTATTGAACTTAATTTTTCCCGGCTTGTCGTACATGTTGTACGTCACCGCGTTCTTGCCGATCGGAATTTCCGACAACATTTGTGTGACCGTGTGTATGCAAGACAAGTTTGAGCCAACATCCGTCGGAAATAAATCCATGGATTTTGTTGTCGGAATGTTCGATCGTGTGTACGTGGCATACGTGTGCTGATCTGCACCAATGTTGACTGGGGAAAGTATTTAGGGCCAGTGGGTCAGCATAGCATCAGAGTATTTAGCTTTTTTAGAAGGAAGTCATAAATGGCAACCTTGTATTTCTCTCATGAAAAAAAAATACTTTAAATGTTTTGTTGGAAAAATAAAGATTTTATGTAAATACTAAAAAGATATGAATGTCAGTTTAAAAACATGGAAACTGCTACAAAAAAAGCAAAGAAAAAAAATTTGGTGACTTTGTCATGAGAATGTAGGGGCTGCACTTTCTTTCTTCATCCCACCCCTTTGTTTACATGTGTGGTTGGGCAGGAAATGACCCGTCTGCAGTGTATTGGATTACAAAATAGCACAAAGCCCAGGTACGGATAGTGAGGAATTTGGAGGACGACCAAGCTCATTTCTAGCTGTGAAGCCATTGGGTTAGCATGATTGCTAAGGAACTAGCCGCTTGTTAAAACAAGTCAGCATTGCACACTTTCACATATCAATTAGGACAGGATTACTTTAAAAAGAGAACTTGTCAGCAGACTATAAATTTCAACAACATTTTTTCCATAAGATTATATGCACATTTATCGTATTAATGTATGCTATTTATCTGTAAAATCCTCCACTGTGTAAATATTCAAAAGCCTTGAGACTGCTGCTTGACACTGCCATTTTTGGATGTGATGTCAGCTGTCATTCAAGTGACACTCTATAGCAGGGATATGCAATTAGCAGACCTCCAGCTATTTCAGAACTACAAGTCCCATGAGGCATAGCAAGACTCTGACAGCCACAAGCATGACACCCAGAGGCAGAGGCATGATGGGACTTGTAGTTTTGCAACAGCTGGAGGTCAGCTAATTGCATATCCCTGCTCTATAGTATATCCCCCTCACTCCTCCTCCAGCATAAAAGTTACGTAAAAGTTTGTAGGGAGGTGAGAGGAAAGATGGAAAAGCCGTGCCTGTACAGAGAATAATTAGACAAGTGGTGGTCAACTTTCTTGCTATAAGGGGCCTCACGTATGGTCCCTGACATCACCAAAGGTCTGCACAAAAAATTCAGTGAATATTCAGTCTCATAGGAAGCAGACACACAACAGGATATAGTCAAAGGCTGTGAATATGATAGAAGAGATGGTCAGAGACTGCGGGCATGACACAAGAGATGGTTACAGACTTTGGGCTAGATACAGCAAATGGTCAGAGACTGTTAGGCATGATACAAGCGATATAAAAGGAAAAAAACGCGCTAGATCCAAGTAACAATATTGATTTAAAAATAAACAGGAATAATATAATAAAACAAAGTCCAAAGAGCAGCAGCTTATTTGCAGGATAACACAAAATTGGAATAGAAAAGAAAAGCTGCGCTATATAAAGTCCAAACCAGCAATGGCATAAATTAACAAGATGTTAATATGCATGAACAAAGCTAAAAAAAACAGACACCCAGGTGAGCTTGATCCAAACTTAAGTGCCACCACCTAATAAAAAACTTGCTTACCAGATGGCAAGCAAAAGCATTCAGATGGCTTTAGCCCAGCCACGGCCTTTGCTTGGGTCCGGTATATCTCGGTTACTCAGGGTATGGTCCTTATTTTTCTACATTATCCAACTGGACAGCATCTCTTCTCTACAGGATCGAACTAAAATTCTCCAAATCCATGTATTCGTGTCTATTCCACCACTGTTGTACAGTAAAACATCATGCTCACCAGAAACTTTCCGAGATAACCGAGATATACCAGACATCCACGGCAGTAGGGGATTGCGGTACACAGACGGTTCATCTGGGTATATCAGTCTGGACATTCCTTTACCCAAGCAAAGGCCGTGGCTGGGCTATAGCCATCTGCATGCTTTTGCTTGCCATCTGGTAAGCAAGTTTTTTATTAGGTGGTGGCACTTAAGTTTGGATCAAGCTCAACTGGGTGTCTGTTTTTTTGGACTCTGCTCATGCATATTAACATCTTGTTAATGATACAAGAGATGGTCAGAGACTATTATAGGGCGTACACACGGTCGGACTTTGTTCGGACATTCCGACAACAAAATCCTAGGATTTTTTCCGACGGATGTTGGCTCAAACTTGTTTTGTCCACACACGGTCGCACAAAGTTGTCGGAAAATCTGATCGTTCTAAACGCGGTGACGTAAAACACGTACGTCAGGACTATAAACGGGGCAGTGGCCAATAGCTTTCATCTCTTTATTTATTCTGAGCATGCGTGGCACTTTGTCCGTCGGATTTGTGTACACACGATCGGAATTTCCGACAACGGATTTTGTTGTCGGAAAATTTTATCTCCTGCTCTCCAACTTTGTGTGTCGGAAAATCCGATGGAAAATGTCCGATGGAGCCCACACACGGTCGGAATTTCCGACAACACGCTCCGATCGGACATTTTCCATCGGAAAATCCGACCGTGTGTACGGGGCATTAGACTTGATACAAGAGATGGTCAGAGACTATGGCATGATATGAGAGATGGTCAGTGACTATTAGGCATGATACAAGTGATGGCCAATGACTATTAGGCATGATGAAGAGATGGTCAGAGACTATAGGCATGATAAAAGAGGTGGTCAGAGAATATGGGCATGATAGAAGAGATAGTCAAAGACTATTAGAAATAATGCAAGAGATGGTCACTGACTATTAGGCATGATGCAACAGATGGTCAGAGACTATTAGGCATCATACAAGAGATGGTCAGAGACTATGGGCATGATACAAGAGATAGTCAAAGACTATTAGGCATGATACAAGAGATAGTCAAAGACTATTCGGCATGATACAAGAGATGGTCAGAGACTATTAGGCATGATACAAGAGATGGTCAGAGACTATGGGAATGATACAAGAGATGGCCAGTGACTATTAGGCATGATACAAGTGATGCCCAGTGACTATTAGGCGGGATGCAAGAGATGATCAGAGACTATGGGCATGATAAAAGAGGTGGTCAGAGAATATGGGCATTATAGAAGAGATAGTCAAAGACTATTAGGCATAATGCAAGAGATGGTCACTGACTATTAGGCATTATACAAGAGATGGTCAGAGACTGCAGACATGCTGCAGTAGACTGTCAGAGACTGCGAACATGATATAGGAGTTGTTGAAGACAGGGAACATGCTTCACCAGACAATAATAGACTGGAGACACATTACATGAGACTGCTAGAGATCACTGCTTTAACAGGGAAATAGAGAAAGACAGAGTAGTGTCCACAGAGGCCCCAAGGGCCGCACAAAAAGTGTTAAAGGCAGCATGCATCTCCCATGCCACATGAAAGGCACCAGGAAATTAGACACCTCAAAAGGAAAGAGGGCTAAGGCGTGCAATGAGGGAGGGGGCTGAGCTAGGGTACTGACTCGCCTGAAATAGTCAAATTTTCTGGCATGTTTAAAGACACATTGCAATTGAAGAAAAAATGTATTGAAAGGAAAACATAGAAAGTAAGAATTTAAAATACTTGATTTTTCTGTGCCTTACATGTAGTTTTTTGTACGTTGGTGACATTTTCTTTTTAGAGCCACAGCTCCATTTAGAACTGTACATTTTTAATAATTAATGTTAATACAATGATAAACAATTTTTCAATAAACACACAGCAGCATTTAATACATCCTCGTCTCTGCTCTAAACAGTTGTGAAGGAATGCTTTCATGTGACAAGAGCACTGCTACAACAAAGCACATATATGTCAGCTAAATTGCAGCTGTGCTACCTTCCAGATTCTATAATTCCTCTGTACACAACTACAACATACATCCTTTACAGTATAACCACCATAATGACATACACTGGGCCCATATGTAACGCAGCATTCACCACCTAACCAACATCTACTAAAACCTTTTGATCACAAAATGTGTAATGCGTAAAGCCTTTAGAATTCTTTCATCAGGATGGTTTCGTATTAAGAGAAACCATATTGGTTTTCAGACAATTTTCTTTCAGTTATTTAAAGTGACCCTGTAACTTGCCTGCAGAAATAAAACAGAAAGAACCCTTCAGAACATTTGTCACCCGTGGGCAATTTGCGCTGCTTACCAAATGCCTGAATTCAAGTTAATGGCAGCGTGCGAGCATGCTCTAAACCAGCCATTCTCAATAGGGTTCCTCCAGAGGTTAATAGGGGTTCCTTGAGCTGTGGCTGATTGACCCCCCATGGTACCTCCATAGTTTTGGGGTTAATGCATGAAACCAAAGATCTTTTTACCTGTTTGTAGATGTTGCATTTTGACCACCACTGTAAGGGTGGCATTCCTCTCACTAACCACCAATGTAATGGGCATTTTGCCTGTAGCACTCTTCTAGGTAGGTGCTAGGATTAGTGTATAATAGTTTTTGGTTTCTCCGCTTAACAAAGTGTAGCAAGGTCCCAGGCCTCCTTTAGTCTAATGAGAAACTCCAGAGCCAGGGACAGCTGACATCCTTCTGTATAGAGTGGGTTGCAAGGCACAGTGGGTGTAATGTAAGGTAGATTCATGGGCGCCAAACACTTCTTGAATGCAAAGAGATTTATTTTCTCTTGAACAGAATGGTGGGAGAGAGGGTTTAGGGCCAGGACACCCTTAGGTAATTGCAATGTCAATTGGCAGACTCCAAAACTTCTACAGGTAGGCAGCCATGCAGGGAAAGGCATCCAGCAAGACACCACATCTGCATGTGTACAGTTCCTAACACAAATTGTACTCCTTTACTTTTTTACAATCACTTCTTGTAGATTCTCAGCCCACTGAGCTCCCAGTCTCTCTCACTAGACTTGCTGATTCACTGCCACTGAATCCCGTGAGCTCTTCTAATCTTCTTACTTTAGTATCTTCCTCAAGCGTCACCCTGCTGGGTCCCTGGCTTGGTACCTGCTGAAGTTCCCCGATTCTTCACCATCCCCGGTTCGTGAGAATACTGCTCCGTTACTTGCTTCAGCTACTCACTGTGGTCCCTGGTAACAAGGTGGTTGGTCCCTTAGTGGCGACAGCTTCCCCTCTACCGCTGTCCATGACAGGTTCACCGGCCAGCAGAACCGTCACTTCTGGTTGGACTGCAAGCCGCAATCCAAACCCTACACTGCTCTCTTGATTCTGGATAGGCCCTCAGACAGCCTAGCAGCCAGATGTGCCCAGGATAGGCCCAGCAGCCTGGGCAGCACAACACACGTCCACCCAGACAGCCACCCAGGTGGCACAGAACCTCGATCACCTGACTCCACCCAAATATATAGGTTCTCCCAGCAGGCCAAGGGATTTAAGAAAACCCCTGCCCATTGGCTGAGATGCCCCATATACTCCTAATCTGTCTTTGCTTTGCCCTTGTCTTCTCTAATGTCACTAGGTACCCGGCCACCTAGCGGCAGAAGCGAGAAGTGCAGCAATTCCAGGCTTAGGGTAAACTCAATTGATCCCTAACAATAAGCTAAGTCAAATACACCTGGCAGGTAAATTTAGGAGCAACCATGCCTAAACATCAGGGTGCTACATCAGAGACAGCTAGCTAAAAGTAATTGCTGTCTGCTTAACAGAGAGTGGTGATCGACTAGTGTAGTCTGTTCAGTGTGCTTTAGGGGCTGCTCATGCTGCCTTGAAGTTTCACTGTATCCTAACAGCTAAGGAAAGTGTTGGATAATAGGCAGAAACCATGCAGACGGGAGCATGAATATTCATAAAGCCCTGGCCAATTACAAGGAGAGGTGCCCCTATGCATGCTGGGTGCCTGTATTTATATTCTAGGAGCACATGAGCTCTGGGTCTTTCCTAGCAGAGGATTGCCACAGCTAATGGAGAGGCGCAGCCTCCCCTAGCACCTGCCATGTGGTCTCAGGTGGGAGACCTGAGGGCCTGGATTGAGAGAGAGTGTGCTGCCATGCGGCCTCAGGTGGGAGTCCTGAAGGCCTGAAGTTAGTGAGATTGACCCTGGTTCTGCAGAGAGCTGGCTGAAAGGGCTGTCTATTCAAGATCTGGTCTGGTATTCTTCATATAGAGTGTTGCTTGGAAGTTGGAAGGAGGCTACCAGCTGTCCCTGGACATTTTGTGAGTACAGACAACCTAAAGGATCAATAGACTTTTGCTTTTAACCCCTTCTGATGTGCTACATAGTCAGTTGAGGAGGGTCTGACCAAAGGGAACACTGGCTGGTGTTCCGACGAGCTTGTCCAACGGTTTGCTACTGCATAGGACTTTGGTCACTTCTGAAACTACTTTGTGCTATTTCTAAGGAGAAGTCTGCTATCTGCTATCAGCTAGGACTTCACCAGAGCTTAACCGAGAGATCAGTTAGATGCCCTCAATTGTGATCAGTTCTATTTCTTGCTGTATCCTACTAAATCCACTTCCCTATCTAAGTTCTCCAAAAATAAACAACAAAAACAAAACCCCTAGACTGATTATTGAAGACAACGAGCGGAAGTTTGTGAGCACCTGGCTGTGTGAGCAAAAGTGGGGAAGACCTGGACAAAATACCAGCGGCTCCTGCAGGGGTAGCGCTACATACCCACTGGCCAACAATTAATTGGTTTTAGCAGGGGTTCTTCGAGACCTGAAAATTATTGCAAGGGTTCCCCTGGGGTAAAAAGGTTGCGAAAGGCGGCTCTAGAGGCTAGCAAGGATCTTGGGAAGCATTTGCTCAACACTAAATGATTTTGCTAAAAGGAAAAATTAAGGTGTTCTCAACGTTTTAGACAATAATTTACTAAACACATTCTCAAACGTTTAAAAAATAAAAATGTCATTGCCCATAAGCATGTTGATTTATGACGGTTTTTTTAGCCATTCACCCAAATGAAAAAGCATGTACATTCCTTCTGTGCAAATAGATCAAAAAATCTAATATAAACAGCATATATCCTGTGCTGTTTGATTGTAAATAATTGATTTTAAATGGAAAAATAGAACTAGGAATAGGAAAAATAGGATTTTTTCGTTATACTTACCTGTAAAATCCTTTTCTTTGAATACATCACGGGACACAGAGTTAGACTAATATTTATTACCTACTGGGTTATACTTCATCTCCAGGTGAATGGACACTGGGAGTGGTTATAAAGAGGATCACATAAAAGAAAAAATATGTAATTGAATACACCAGTAAGAAAGCAGCAGCATGCAGTGCGATAACACAAAAAGTCCAATATAAAATAAGAAAGCTGCGCTAAAAGAAATAGAAGTATGTCCAAAAGGTTATAGACATCCAATGGAAGCACTTAAAAATCTTGCAAACACTAGGGTGTGCACAAATATACAAGGTAAAGTGTCCGACCACTGTAGCTGTAGATTAAGCTTACCAGACAGCAAGCATTAGAGGCGGATGGCTTTCAACCCAGCCAGGGCCTTTAAATTTTGCAGATGATCACAATAAGGATGGAGATTTGGATGGTTGAAATCCCTCACTTAATCCGGCTAAGGTGTCCATTCCCTTAGTAAACAACCCAAAACAGAAAATAACTGGCCATACTGTAATATATCCAAGTAACTTTAATAAAACGTGCTGTCTCAATGGGTCCCCATTGAGAACGTCCGATTGATGACGAAACGCGTCTGGAGAGGCACGTAGTGACGCTACCACGCGATCTGGAGAGGAGGACGGGCTCCGTTCTGTGTTTGTTTATGCCGGCCGGCTTTTTTACATATGCGATACTACTACTTCTTAACTGTAAGTGCATTACCACGTTTTATTAAAGTTACTTGGATATATTACACTATGGCCAGTTCTTTTCTCTTTTGGGTTGTATACTGAGGGAATGGACACCTTAGCCGGATTAAGTGAGGGATTTCAACCATCCAAATCTCCATCCCTATTGTGATCATCTGCAAAATTTAAAGGCCCTGGCTGGGTTGAAAGCCATCTGCCTCTAATGCTTGCTGTCTGGTAAGCTTAATCCACAGCTACGGTGGTCGGGCACTTCACCTTGTATATGTGTGCACACCCTGGTGTTTGCAAGATTTTAAATTGCTTCCATTGGATGTCTATAACCTTTAGGACATACTTCTATTTCTTTTAGCGCAGCTTTCTTATTTTATATAGAGGATCACGTCCTGTCTAAAGAACTTTGGTCTACCAGTGCCCATTCACCTGGAGATGAAGTATAACCCAACAGGTAATGAATAGGGATGAGCCGAACACCCCCCGGTTCGGTTCGCACCAGAACCCGCGAACGGACCGCAAGTTCGCACGAACGTTAGAACCCCATTGACGTCTATGGGACTCGAACGTTCGAAATCAAAAGTGCTCATTTTAAAGGCTAATTTGCATGGTATTGTCCTAAAAAGGGTTTGGGGACCCGGGTCCTACCCCAGGGGACATGTATCAATGCAAAAAAAACTTTTAAAAACGGCCGTTTTTTCGGGAGCAGTGATTTTAATGATGCTTAAAGTAAAAAAAAAAAAGTGAAATATTCCTTTAAATATCGTACCTGGGGGGTGTCTATAGTATGCCTGTAAAGTGACGCGTGTTTCCCATGTTTAGAACAGTCCCTGCACCAAATGTCATTTTTAAAGGAAAAAATCTCATTTAAAACTGCTTGCGGGTTTAATGTCATGTCGGGTCCTGGCAATATGGATGAAAATCAGTGAGACAAACGGCATGGGTACCCCCCAGTCCATTACCAGGCCCTTTGGGTCTTGTATGGATATTAAGGGGAACCCCGCACCCAAATTAAAATAAGGAAAGGTCCCTATATACTCTGAACAGCAGTATACAGGCGGTGCAAACAAGACAGGGACTGTAGGTTTGTTGTTAAGTAGAATCTGTTTGTAATTTTGAACATTTTTAATGTGTTTAGCTCCAGCCAAAAAATCTTTTCTAAGCTTTTTGGAAAACATAGGGAAGGGTTATCACCCCTGTGACATTTGTTTTGCGTCTTTCCTCCTCTTCAGAAGATTTCACCTCACTTTTTTGTCCCAATGAAAAATGTTTTTTGAAAATTTGGGTTTTTTTGTGGAACAAGGATTGGAAAGCATCAGTGGAAAGGAGAAATTGTTTTCCCATATTAACTCTTACATGAGAGAATTTCCCTTCCTATGGGTAGATTTCATCTCACTTCCTGTTGTCTCCTTCCGTTTGCAAGTAGGAGTCGTTTGTAAGTTAGATGTTTGAAAGTAGGGTCCTGCCCTATATACTCAGCAGAAATTTGGGCCTTAGGTGTTGCTGTGGCCAAAACACTGTAAGCCCTCACAGGGCCCTGCTGTGAAATATTAGATCAAGAATTGTAATTACATGCCCCTGTTGAACAGGAGCTGAAAAATTAGGCCTTAGGCACTGGTGCTGGTGCCACAACACTGCAACCCCTCACAGACACTCTAGTTGGAACGCAGGAACGAGCCCTGCTGCAAAGTATTGCATCAAAAATTGTAATTACACGCCCCTGTTAGACAGGGGCAGAAAAATTGGGCCTTAGGCACTGGTGCTGGTGCCACAACACTGCAACCCCTCACAGACACTCTAGTTGGAACGCAGGAACGAGCACTGCTGCAAAGTATTGCATCAAAAATTGTAATTACACGCCCCTGTTAGACAGGGGCAGAAAAATTGGGCCTTAGGCACTGGTGCTGGTGCCACAACACTGCAACCCCTCACAGACACTCTAGTTGGAATGCAGGAACGAGCCCTGCTGCAAAGTATTGCATCAAAAATTGTAATTTCACGCCCCTGTTAGACAGGGGCAGAAAAATTGGGCCTTAGGCACTGGTGCTGGTGCCACAACACTGCAACCCCTCACAGACACTCTAGTTGGAACGCAGGAACGAGCCCTGCTGCAAAGTATTGCATCAAAAATTGTAATTTCACGCCCCTGTTAGACAGGGGCAGAAAAATTGGGCCTTAGGCACTGGTGCTGGTGCCACAACACTGCAACCCCTCACAGACACTCTAGTTGGAACGCAGGAACGAGCCCTGCTGCAAAGTATTGCATCAAAAATTGTAATTTCACGCCCCTGTTAGACAGGGGCAGAAAAATTGGGCCTTAGGCACTGGTGCTGGTGCCACAACACTGCAACCCGTCACAGACACTCTAGTTGGAATGCAGGAACGAGCCGTGCTGCAAAGTATTACATCAAAAATTGTAATTACATGCCCCTGTTATACAGGGGCTGAAAAATTGTGCCTTAGGCACTGGTGGTGGCGCCCAGAACCAAAAATGTTCTTACAAGCTATCAGCGTGATGATTGAGGAGGAAGAGGATAATTACTCAGGGATAATCACTCAGCATCAGCATAGGCAGTCTTTGAAGGGATCTGAAAAAAATTATTCAGTTACATCAGCATCAGGTGCTTGGTAGCTGGTGGTGATCCAAGACTGATTCATTTTTATGAAGGTCAGCCGATCGACCGAGTCAGTGGACAGACGCACCCTGTGATCGGTTACCACGCCTCCAGCAGCACTGAATGTACGTTCCGAAAGAACGCTGGATGCAGGACAGGCCAGTAGCTCAATTGCATACTGTGCAAGCTCTGGCCAGTGATCCATCCTCAAGACCCAGTAACCCAGAGGATTTTCGGTGGGAAAGGTGTCCAAGTCTGATCTTGCCCCTAGGTATTCCTGCACCATGTAAAACAGACGCTGGCGATGGTTGCTGGAACCGATCATACCTTGGGGCTGCGGACCAAAAAATTGTCTGAACGCATCGGTCAGACGGCCACCTTCTCCACCGCTCCTTCTTTGACTGACCGAAGCCTCAGCAACACGTTGTCCAGAAACAGGAGTTTGTAACCTCCCAGTCTCTGGGAACGCGTTGCACAGACCTTTCTGCAAGGCCTCCCGAAGATGTTTCATCCTCTGCTCCCTCTGCGATGGCAAGATAAGGTCCGCAACCTTACCCTTGTAACGTGGATCAAGGAGGGTTGCCAGCCAGTATTGGTCCTTCTCCTTGATACCACGAATACGAGGATCCTTACGCAGGCTTTGCAGGATCAGGGAGGCCATGCAGCGTAGGTTTGCTGAGGCATTCGGTCCGGAGTCCTCTGGGTCACTAAGGACAACAACGTCCGCAGCCACCTCCTCCCAGCCACGTACAAGTCCATGTGTTCCTTGGGACTGATCCCTTAAAGACTGCTGATGCTGAGTGCCAGGCTCCACCTCCATACTGACACAATCTTCCTCCTCCTCCTCCTCCTCCTCCTCCTCCTCGTCCTCTTCCTGTGTGATCGGCGGGCACGCAGGAACACTGTCTGGATAAAGGGGGCCTTGAGAGCTAAGGAAGTCCTCCTCTTCCTGCCTCTGTTCTGCCTCAAGTGCCCTGTCCATTATTCCACGCAGCGTGTGCTCCAACAGGTGGACAAGGGGGACAGTGTCACTGATGCATGCACTGTCAGTGCTCACCATCCTCGTGGCCTCCTCGAATGGTGACAGGACAGTGCATGCATCCCTGATCATGGCCCACTGGCGTGGGGAAAAAAAACCAAGGTCCCCTGACCCTGTCCTGGTGCCATAGTCGCACAGGTACTCATTGATGGCCCTCTGCTGCGTGTGCAGCCGCTGCAGCATGGCCAACGTCGAGTTCCACCTGGTGGGCATGTCACAGATTAGGCGGTTCTTGGGCAGGTTAAACTCCTTTTGGAGGTCCGTCAGCCGAGCACTGGCATTATATGACCGGCGGAAATGCACAGAGACTTTCCTGGCCTGCCTCAGGACATCCTGTAAGCCCGGGTACCTGCCCAAGAACCGCTGCACCACCAAGTTAAGGACGTGAGCCAAACAGGGCACATGGGTCAGTTGTCCCTGTCGGAGGGCAGAGAGGAGGTTGGTGCCATTGTCGCAAACCACCATTCCTGCCTTAAGTTGGCGTGGCGTCAACCACCTCTGAACCTGCCCCTGCAGAGCTGACAGAACCTCTGCCCCAGTGTGGCTCCTGTCCCCCAAGCACACCAGCTCAAGCACCGCATGGCATCTTTTGGCCTGCGTACTTGCGTAGCCCCTTGAACGCCTACGGAGCACCGCTGGTTCCGAGGAAGAGGCCATGGAGGAAGAAGAAGAGGAGGGGGTGGAGGAGAGAGGTGTGTCACAATCAGCATTTTGGAGGCGTGGTGGCGGAACAACCTCCAACACTACTGCACCTTGTCCTGCATCCTTCCCAGCTGCCAGCAGAGTCACCCAATGCGCCGTGAAACTTAAGTAACGTCCCTGTCCATGCCTGCTGGACCATGAGTCAGCGGTAATATGCACCTTACCGCTGACCGCCCTGTCCAGCGAGGCATGGACATTGCCTTCCACATGCCGGTAGAGAGCCGGAATCGCCTTCCGTGAGAAAAAGTGGCGTTTGGGTACCTGCCACTGAGGAACCGCACATTCCACAAACTCACGGAAGGGGGCAGAGTCTACCAACTGAAAAGGCAGCAGTTGAAGTGCTAGCAATTTTGCCAAGCTAGCATTCAACCGCTGGGCATGTGGATGGCTGGGAGCAAACTTCT
The DNA here is from genome assembly GCA_037952835.1 of Lithobates septentrionalis. Lineage (NCBI taxonomy): Eukaryota > Metazoa > Chordata > Amphibia > Anura > Ranidae > Lithobates > Lithobates septentrionalis. The sequence goes on from JBBDGP010002032.1 coordinate 1,114,316, forward strand.
TTCGGCGGTGCAGCAGCTGGGGCAGGGAAATTTGCCTGGTACAATCTGACGTCGGTGTACCAAAAGCAGATTGCCCACAAGTACTTGGCTGTGACACACCTAATTCTACACCTTCATTCCTCTCACTGCAGGTCTCAGAGAGGACTGAAGGTCTAGTGGGGTTGGAAATCTCAGCTGATGAGGAGCAAGGAGAGATCCTCTTTGTTCTTTGGTGTGGGTCTTTCAGATACGCTTGCCAACGAACTGCATGGCAGGTCAACATATGTCTGGTCAAGCATGTGGTACCCAAGCGGGAGATGTTTTGGCCACGCGAGATACGCTTGAGACATATGTTGCAAATAGCAGCGGTGCGATCTGATGCACTCGTCTCAAAAAAGGCCCACACCAAAGAACTTTTTGAATAACGCGCAGAGACTGCAGCGCCCTGCACATGTGGAGCTTTGGGGTGTGATGCAGTCAATGTGCTGCCCTTAGGCTGGCCCCTGGAGGGCATCCTGCCTAGTTGGTGATGTGCCACCTCCTCCTCCTCCTCCTCCTCCTCTCTCCTATCAGGCACCCACGTTGAGTCAGTGACCTCATCATCCCCTCCCTCCTCATCACTGGAGCAAACCTGGCAGTATGCTGCAGCAGGGGGAGCATGACTGCCAGATTGCTGTCCTTCTTGGGCACCCCCTCTGTCCGTGCTCATGTTACTGCCTTCATTGAGCTCAGTATCATCATCAGAGCCTTCCAAACGCTGGGCATCCTCCTGGAGCATGTACCCAACACTGTGGTCAAACAGTTCGAGGGAATCCTCATGAGGACATGGTGGAGCTAGGGAAGGAGTCACTGATGACATTGAGCTGAGGGAAGAGGCCGCTGCTTTGCCAGACAAAGCACCCTGGGCATGGGTGAGAGAGGATGAGGAGGATGAGGACGGCTTGGTCATCCACTCGACCAAGTCTTCCGCATGTTGCGGCTCAACACGGCCAGCTGCCGAAAAAAAGGCCAAGCGTGTCCCATGGCCACGTGCTGATGAGGATGCACCGTCTCCACGACCAGCACTAGACACAGAGCCTGCTTGCCCTCTCTTATTGGCTTGTGACTGTCTGCCTCTCCTTCTTGGCCTTCCAGACATACTAATGGCCTGTAGCTGCACTAAGCTGGGATAGAACACCTGTAATTTTCTTCAGGTAGCTTTATATACTGTAACCAGACAAGCCTGCCTGTCAGTAGGAAGATAACAGGAACGGATCTAGCTGAACACTGTGAGCAGGACGTACTGCACTAAATGTATATAGCAGGAACGGATCTAGCTGAACACTGTGAGCAGGACGCACTGTACTAAATGTAAATAGTCTAGCTGCCTGACCGTGGTACTAATAGGATCAAAAAGAACACCTGTAATTTTCTTAAGGTAGCTTTATATACTGTAACCAGACAAGCCTGCCTGTCAGTAGGAAGATAACAGGAACGGATCTAGCTGAACACTGTGAGCAGGACACACTGTACTAAATGTAAATAGTCTAGCTGCCTGACCGTGGTACTAATAGGATCAAAAAGAACACCTGTAATTTTCTTCAGGTAGCTTTATATACTGTAACCAGACAAGCCTGCCTGTCAGTAGGAAGATAACAGGAACGGATCTAGCTGAACACTGTGAGCAGGACACACTGTACTAAATGTAAATAGTCTAGCTGCCTGACCGTGGTACTAATAGGATCAAAAAGAACACCTGTAATTTTCTTCAGGTAGCTTTATATACTGTAACCAGACAAGCCTGCCTGTCAGTAGGAAGATAACAGGAACGGATCTAGCTGAACACTGTGAGCAGGACGTACTGCACTAAATGTATATAGCAGGAACGGATCTAGCTGAACACTGTGAGCAGGACGCACTGCACTGAATGTAAATAGCAGGAACGGATCTAGCTGAACACTGTGAGCAGGACGCACTGCACTAAATGTAAATACCAGGAACGGATCTAGCTGAACACTGTGAGCAGGACGCACTGCACTGAATGTAAATAGCAGGAACGGATCTAGCTGAACACTGTGAGCAGGACGCACTGCACTGAATGTAAATAGCAGGAACGGATCTAGCTGAACACTGTGAGCAGGACGCACTGCACTGAATGTAAATAGCAGGAACGGATCTAGCTGAACACTGTGAGCAGGACGCACTGCACTGAATGTAAATAGCAGGAACGGATCTAGCTGAACACTGTGAGCAGGACGTACTGCACTAAATGTATATAGCAGGAACGGATCTAGCTGAACACTGTGAGCAGGACGCACTGCACTGAATGTAAATAGCAGGAACGGATCTAGCTGAACACTGTGAGCAGGACGCACTGCACTAAATGTAAATACCAGGAACGGATCTAGCTGAACACTGTGAGCAGGACGCACTGCACTGAATGTAAATAGCAGGAACGGATCTAGCTGAACACTGTGAGCAGGACGCACTGCACTGAATGTAAATAGCAGGAACGGATCTAGCTGAACACTGTGAGCAGGACGCACTGCACTGAATGTAAATAGCAGGAACGGATCTAGCTGAACACTGTGAGCAGGACGCACTGCACTGAATGTAAATAGCAGGAACGGATCTAGCTGAACACTGTGAGCAGGACGCACTGCACTGAATGTAAATAGCAGGAACGGATCTAGCTGAACACTGTGAGCAGGACGCACTGCACTGAATGTAAATAGCAGGAACGGATCTAGCTGAACACTGTGAGCAGGACGCACTGCACTGAATGTAAATAGCAGGAACGGATCTAGCTGAACACTGTGAGCAGGACGCACTGCACTGAATGTAAATAGCAGGAACGGATCTAGCTGAACACTGTGAGCAGGACGCACTGCACTGAATGTAAATAGCAGGAACGGATCTAGCTGAACACTGTGAGCAGGACGCACTGCACTGAATGTAAATAGCAGGAACGGATCTAGCTGAACACTGTGAGCAGGACACACTGCACTAAATAGTCTAGATAGAAGATAACAGGAACGGATCTAGCTAAACTGAATACAGTGTATATATATATATGCAACACCTGGGATGCATATATATACACAATACACTGTAAGTGCAGCTAACTGACTGACTGTTCTGCCTAATCTATCTAACTCAAATCAAATGACACTGTCTCTCTCTCTCTCTATCTCTCAGCACACCGGAACACACACTACACAGGGCCGCCGTGCAGGCGGCCTTATATAGTGTGGGGTGTGTACTAAATCCCCTGAGCCATAATTGGCCAAAGCCACCCTGGCTTTGGCCAATTACAGCTCTCTCTACTGACGGCGCTGTGATTGGCCAAGCATGCGGGTCATAGTGCATGCTTGGCCAATCATCAGCCAGCAATGCACTGCGATGCCGCAGTGAATTATGGGCCGTGACGCGCCACACGAATTTGGCGCGAACGGCCCATATCGTTCGCAATTCGACGGACGGTCGAACAGCCGATGTTCGAGTCGAACATGGGTTCGACTCGAACACGAAGCTCATCCCTAGTAATGAATGTTAGCCTAAAGCCTCGTAAACACGGTCTGATTGTTGGATGACCTGATTTTTGTCAAAAGTGCGTGTGCAGGATTTTGTCTAGCATACTAACTATCTGCAAAATATCATTCGACAAACACACACGTGGTGACATACTACAAGAGTATAAAGAGATATACAAAGAAAAGAGAGCGCAAGACTGCCCTAGTGTGATACTGTTTAATGTTAAAAATGCGAAGTCAAATTAAAAAGGGTTACACTCACAAACATGGAACTGATTGTCGCATGTACAGCAAGGTAGATGTCTTCTTTCCTGGCCTGTATGAATGGGTTGGCGAGTGATACGAATGGGGGATATTATTGCAAAATCCGCTTCCTCAGCGTGTCAGGCTGTGTTTGCTGCAGAACACGCGCACAGTCCAGCCGGCGCTGCGTAACATCACTCGCGGCCTTGAAGGAAAGACCAAGTGAGTGAAGTAACTCCTCCTAGCTAACAGAGCACCACCCAGTGGATCTTTGAGAGAGCTGCAGCACCTAGAGCGAAGAGAACTTTCCATATAGACTGTTATAATTTGTGTGTTGCTTATGAGGGACAGCGCTGGTTTGGTTTTCTTGTGTGTTTTGAGAGTATAAAGAGGAAGTTCATTTCTCAATCTCAATTTCTCAGCCATCCTTTGGGCCCCTTCTGCTAATTTTGTGTTAGTAGAAATTTGGTGAGCGTTGATTTGCGATTTTCAGATCGTACAAAACAAATGCCTTTTAAAATACGTTTGGCATAACTACATGCAAAGCAGCTTCATTGTTATCCCATTAAAGAAGATTAGAATTTTGACATTTCATCAACTGCCGCGTCACGAATGTTAATTCTAGATTACGAACAGTAGTTTACAAGACCAAACTCTTCCCAGTCGTTCCTTGATTCCGAGCATGCCTGTTTGTAGTTGTAGTTGAGTTCACATCAGACAAATTTTTTTATAGCCTGCACATCCAGCTTTTGTCTGATGTAAAAGCCAAATCGTTAAAAAGTCGAATGCACCATACTAATGATCCAAAAATCTGCAGACAGCTCATCCTCAGAATTTTCTCTTCTGATTTTCGTACCGTGTGTACAAGGCTTAACTCCGCGTCCCGTGATGTATGATAAAGAAATACTGCATTTGGCCACAGATGGAGTAAAGCATTATAAGAAATCCATATGATACTTCGCTCCAACTAATGGTCAAATGTGGTACTTTCTGTTTAAAATGAATGATTTACAATAAAACAGCACAGCATATAGTCTATTTACATTATCTACATTTGCTTTTTGCTGCATTCACACAGAACAAATGTACATGTACTCTTACTGGGCTAATATCTATGCCAATTCTTTATAAATCCACCCCTTAGAATTTTTTAAAGCCAAACTTTTTTGTTTTGAATGGAATAGAGAATGTTTATGACCTCTGTTTAGTTCTTTTCTGTCAGGGCTGGGCTCAGCACTTCCTTCTCTGAGCTGGCCGCTCAGCTGTCGGCTAATTGCCAGCTCATATCTCTCCACAGTTACTCAGCTGTTGATGATATCCTGCTCGTCAGTCCTGCCTACTTAAGCCATCCAGCCCAGAGGATATCTGCCTTCGCCTTGGTCAAGATCACAGAGACTATCGCCTGCATTCCTGTTAAAGACTTGCTTGGCTGACACCCCTTCTGGCTCCAGATCCTGCTTGTTGTTTTACCGCGGTCATCTCTGGCTCCCTGACGTTTGGCTTCTCTGATTATCGGTTCCAGTTACTGAACTTTGGCTATGTTTTGACTACGTTTGTTCTATTTAACTATATTATTAAACAAGTGTGATTTAACTGTACTTCTGTCTCGGTCTGATTTCATGGTTTCTGACATTTTCTTGTTGTGGCCCGTCAGGGATAGTTCCATTTGTTTTTGTTTATTTTTATTTATTTCAGGTACTTCAATTTACACAGCGCTTTACATATACATTGTACATTCACATCAGTCCCTACCCTCAAGGAGCTTACAATCTAAGGTCCCTAACTCACATTCATACATATACTAGGGCCAATTTAGACAGGATCTGATTATCCTACCAGCATGTCTTTGGAGTGTGGGAGGAAACCGGAGTACCCTGGAGGAAACCCACGCAGGCACAGGGAGAACATACAAACTCCAGGCAGATGGTGTCGTGGTTGGGATACGAACCAGTGACCCTTTTGCTGCTAGGTGAAAGTGCTTACCGCTTCACCACTGTGCCATTTTTTTCTGTCCCAGAGGTGCACCAGGAATTATGAGATCTCTCTAAAGCACATGTGTCAAACACAAGGTCCGAGGGCCAAATTCGGCCCGCCAGGTAATTTCATGTGGCCTCCTCCTGCAGCTGCGGCACCCCCCTTGTCTCAGCAGTTGGCAGCAGAAAGGACAGAACTCCTCCTCCAGATCCTGCGCTTCTCAGTGCAGCTGCAGAGATATTAGTCTCTGCCCCCCCCCCCCCCATTAGGCAGAAGAGAGGAAGACAGAACTCCTTCTATAGATCTTGCGCTTCTCCATGCAGCCGCCTCCTCTGGTCCCAGCATTTAGGGTCCTCCTCCAAACTTTGCACTTTCTGCTTCCTAGCTCTGCCCCAGCTTCTTCCTAAGAAGGTAAGGGGGGTGCACTGTGATGTAAGGGAGGGTGGGGGACTTGTGACTTCTGATGGTGTGGGGGGCTTTTGGCATTTGATGTAAGGCGTTCTGGACATCTAGTGTTAAAAGATAGAAATGTTGAGGGCAACCATAATGCTAATGCGGCCCACAGAGAAATTGCGTAGACACCCCTGCTCTAAAGTAAGGGGAACCACCCTCTTAGACAGCTGACACCACAACACGTTTGGCCATTGGATGATTTCTCATCATCTCCTGCTCGCTTGTGACATCTCACAGGGCCACCTTCTGGCTGGAAATAAAAATATGTAAATCATATGCAGCATTTCACACTGACCAGCCTAAATTAAATGAAAATATTGTGTTTAAATAAAACATTTTTGTTTTATTTTAGTCTAACAACTAAAGCTCTTCAATATTAGATTTACCTTACTGTCTCACGTATTGAGACGCATTGAATAGTGCTAATGCCATTACAGTTAGGGCCTGTGCCAATGAGCTTTGGGCTTGTGTTGGGGGCATAAGTTTGAGGGTATATGCACATGTCTGTGAAAAATGCACTTTTATCAGTAATTTACTTCATTATTTTTTTTTTTTTACGGGACAGAACACAGGTTTGTTTCCTAGGGCCCTATGTCATAGCCCTTATGGCCCCTATGCAAAAAAAAAAAAGGAAAAATCTGAGTCTAAGGTCCTGCATATGGACTGTTTTTGACTCACTGCACATAACATGTAAATGTTTGTGTTAATGCTTACATGTGCCCAGCGTACAGCATCAATGTATTTTATTGGAGTACAAGAGCCACCTGTGTACAAGCAACAGAAGGATGCTTTTTTTTTCCAGAAGGAGGGTAATAGCAGCCTTCATATCAGGCTTTAGGCCCGGTTCACACTGGTGCGATGCGAGAACCCTGCGAATCCACTGCGGGTTCCCGCACCGCAACGACTCGCATGGCAATTCACACTGCTATATGAGAACTGCTGGGGAGTGTCAATACATTGTTCACGACACCCCCAGTTCAGCTCGCGTATCGCACTGTGAACTGACAGTCCGGACATGAATCGGATCGCATGTGTGTGAACACACATGCGATCCGATTCTGGTCCGAACAGAAAAAAGGGTCCTGTGCGTGTTTGGACCGAATGCGGTGCAATATCAGCCATACTATCTGTGTGGCTGAAATCGCACCGCACAGACATCGCATGTAAATGTGAACAGCAGTGCGCTGCAAATTAAATGTGATGTTTGGCAAGTGTGAACCGGGCCTAAGTCCTTATCTAAAACAAAAGTGCAATTTTGCAAAAAAAAGGATATATACTATATATATATATATATATATATATATATATATATATATATATATATATATATATATACATAATCCAATTTGTAACTGAGATAGTTTCTAAGACTTGTGCAAAGGTTTGGCGGTGCTGCTAATTTCTTTTTACTACAGCACAGAGACTGCCCACGTGATGATAATGAAAGCAGATCCTCCCAGTTAGCAGACGGTCTGGTAATGGTTATGGCTTACATCAGATAATTGAAAGCAAGAGACAATAAGAATCTGCAATAGTTCATCCAGAGAGGTTTTTCTCAATGATTACTTTAATATAAATGCGCATCTCTGAATTCTGGACTGTGAGCCGGAGAAATCTGAGGGCCAGTGAAATCATTTGTGCAAAGGGCAGCTGGCTGAGTCTCAAAAACACACTTTTCCAAGGTAAGAGTTTTAAAAGGAAAATGTGAATTTTGTAAAATCATTAGTGCTGGAAAGAATGCATTAGTACCTAAAAATGGTGCTTGGGGACCTTTTGGAAAATGTGAAAGTATTCTGTTCTTCCAGTAAGGGGTTTTAGAAAAAGCAGTCTATAAACCCACTGTTATGCGAGGGGTACCGTGTACAGTATTTAAAGGGGACCTGTAACATGTGTAATATTCCATCCTTAGAGATTGCCTAGTGCACTGTGGAATGAGTTAAATCAAGTAACCCACACATTGGACCAATTGAATAATATGTAGTTACAGTTTCTCACAAAAGTGAGTACACCCCTCACATTTTTGTAAATATTTTATTATATCTTTTCATGTGACAACACTGAAGAAATGACACTTTGCTACAATGTAAAGTAGTGAGTGTACAGCTTGTATAACAGTGTAAATTTGCTGTCCCCTAAAAATAACTCAACACACAGCCATTATTGTCTAAACCACTGGCAACAACAGTGAGTACACCCCTAAGTGAAAATGTCCAAATTGGGCCCAATTAGCCATTTTCCCTCCCCGGTGTCATGTGACTCGTTAGTGTTACAAGGTCTCAGGTGTGAATGGGGAGCAGGTGTGTTAAATTTGGTGTTATCACTCTTACTCTCTCATATCGGTCACTGGAAGTTCAACATGGCACCTCATGGCAAAGAACTCTCTGAGGATCTGAAAAAAAGTATTGTTGCTCTACATAAAGATGGCCTAGGTTATAAGAAGATTGCCAAGACCCCGAAACTGAGCTGCATTACGGTGGCAGCCATACAGCGGTTTAACAGGACAGGTTCCACTCAGAACAGGCCTCGCCATGGTTGACCAAAGAAGTTGAGTGCACGTGCTCAGCATCATATCCACAGGTTGTCTTTGGGAAATAGACGTATGAGTGCTGCCAGCATTTCTGCAGAGGATGAAGGGGTGGGGGGTCAGCCTGTCAGTGCTCAGACCATACGCCGTTCACTGCATCAAATTGGTCTGCATGGCTGTCGTCCCAGAAGCCTCTTCTAAAGATGATGCACAAGAAAGCCCGTAAACAGTTTGCTGAAGACAAGCAGACTAAAGACATGGATTACTGGAACCATGTCCTGTGGTCTGATGAGAGACCAGGATAAACATATTAGGTTCAAATGGTGTCAAGCGTGTGGGGGGGCAACCAGGTGAGGAGTACAAAGACAAGTGTGTCTTGCCTACAGTCAAGCATGGTGGTGGGAGTGTCATGGTCTGGGGCTGCATGAGTGCTGCCGGCACTGGGGAGCTACAGTTTATTGAGGGAACCATGAAGGCCAACATGTACTGTGACATACTGAAGCAGAGCATGTTCCCCCCCCTTTGGAGACTGGGTCGCAGGGCAGTATTCCAACATGATAATGACCCCAAACAGACCTCTAAGATGACCACTGCCTTGCTAAAGAAGCTGAGGGTAAAGGTGATGGACTGGCCAAGCATGTCTCCAGACCTAAACCCTATTGAGCATCTGTGGGGCATCCTTAAACGAAAGGTGGAGGAGCGCAAGGTCTCTAACATCCACCAGCTCCGTGATGTCATCATGGAGGAGTGGAAGAGGACTCCAGTGGCAACCTGTGAAGCTCTAGTGAACTCCATGCCCAAGGGGGTTAAGGGAGTGCTGGAAAATAATGGTGGCCACACAAACTATTGACACTTTCGACCCAATTTGGACATTTTCACTTTGTTGCCAGTGATTTAGACATTAATGGCTGTGAGTTGAGTTATTTTGAGGGGACAGCAAATTGACACTGTTATACAAGCTGTACACTGCTACAATGTAAAGTAGTAAAAGTGTAATTTCTTCAGTGTTGTCACATGAAAAGATATAATAAAATATTAAAAAAAATGTGAGGGGTGTACTCACTTTTGTGAGATACTATGTGTAAAGCACTGTGCCCCCCAATTACAAAGTCTCCCCATCACAGAGCCCCCAATCACACAGTCACCTCCTCACATCAGAGCCCTACCTTTTGGCTCCAGCAATGCAGCAGAAGGTGGGAGATTGAGGTGGTCTGGGGAGGTGGACTTCTGTCTTCTCCTGAATGCTGGGGGTGGACCTACATGTCGCTTGCCCTGGATCGGAGTTACATCTTGCCATGGTTGGGCGAGCTGGCTGACATCACCATAACAATGTGCCCCCTTCCCCTAGGGCATTTGTGGTTGTTATGGTGCTGGCAGCCGGCCCACCTGTACTGGGTCCTGTGCTCACTGCACCCTGGGGGAAGCAAGACATCACTCTAGGGTTCCGTGGCACCCTGGTTGAGAAACACTTGCTTAAAGTGGTTGTAAACCATTTACAACCACTTTATACTACAGGCAAGCCCATAATAAGGCTTACCTGTAGCTACCCAGGATATCTCGTAAACCTGCACGGTTTAGGAGATATCCCTGTATTTGCATGAGCTGACGTCATCGGCACATGCGCACTTAAGCAAGCTGAAGCAATGGCACGTATGTGCCATTGCTTCAGTTGTACTGTGCCGTTACCGGCGGCTCCCGTGCGGGAGTGATGTCATCGCGGCTTCGGCCAATCACAGCACCGGAGCCGCGATACCCGAAAGTAACCCCTCCCCCGGGGAGATGTCGGCCGCCGGAGCGGTGAACGAGGACCGCTGCAGGGGCTTCGATCTCTCTTTGTCTTGCAGGCTTTTTTTGGGGGGGATTTTTTTAAACACGTTTACAACCACTTTAAAGTGAAACTAAGTCCCTTAATAAAAAATCTGCTAGGTAGCATCAATCAAGCATATCTACGATACAATATTGGCTATAATTACAGCGTGGCTACTATCTCCACTACCTATAAAATGAGGATAGCAAGTTGGGCATGCATGATCCAGACTCTGCACACTCTATCCAAAGATAGCATGTCAAGCCCTCTTTCTCTTCTGGGGGTGGGGGGGGGTTAATTACTATCTGTGCTGGCCCAGCTTCTGCACCCCTTCCATCCAGTCCTCCCTATATAAGCTTTTATGTAGCAGCCACAGAAGGAGTGAAGTCTCGCTTCAGTGATAGCTCTGAGACTTCTCGGGCTGATGACATCCCATCCAAGATGGCAGTGACCAGTAGTCTCAGAGCATTTCACAAGAGAGGCTTTTACTAGTAAATGATATGTTCAAACTAGAGTAAATGCTCATAAGATACTATGGAAAGATTTCTGTTAAAACGATTGTTTCCAAACAATGAATGTCTTTTGTTTGCTCCCTTTTGGTCTGCTTAATATAATATTGAAAGTGTTTTGTGCAAAACAATGCCTGTTTATTCTCTGTAAATCTTATGGGTTGATAAGTGATAACTTCCCATGCTCTCTGCCTGTGCAGAAGGAGGGAATATGTAGATGAGGATGGGGGAGAGGTCTGTGTTCTTTCTAATGTATCAGAAACTAAGTAGGCAGGGCTGACACCATGTGCTTTGAAATTCAGAGCCAAAAATACCCTGTGATGTAATGTCAAAAAAGAAGGCAGGAGCACACTATATTTATGGCACAGAAACTGTTTTTTTCTGTACTTTCAGTGTGTTGAAATGTATTGGAAGATGTACAAGATATGTATGTTCTTTTTTTTTTTTTCATTTTGCCTTGACATTAGCTCAAAGTGCAAAGAAATTCTTTCCAATGCCCATAGTATATGATTTCTCATATCTTTAAGTTCTGTAATGTAAACAATACAAGGTTCCTGAGATAACCGCAGTTATTTACAGCCAGTCATAAACCCTTCATTTGATTTTACCTCTAGGATCACATTTTACCTCAGGTTAACATTTAGCAATTGTGTTTCCATAGTTATATAGATGCAGCATGGGTTTTAGAAATGACTTCCCCCTACAAAAGGTGTTTATTGTTACAGGTAGTAGCTAATGTAAAGGTGTCAAAAGTATTTTTTTAAAAAAGAAATGGCAATTGCTTAAGATACACATTGCTTTAGGAAAGATATTGCTGTACTGTCTCAGATAAAATTTGCTTTCCTTCTCAGGAAACCCATTTGCTTTTCTTCCTCGGGAAACCCATTAATGTTCTGCCTCAGAAAATCCATTGCTGTCCTGCCTTGAGATATTTGGTGATGTTCTACTATAGGGTAAGCCATTGTTGCCCTACCACTGGAAAAACTCACTGCTGTCCCTCCCCTGGAAACCCATTGCTGTCCTGCCTCAGGAAACCCATTGTTTTTTAGCCTCAAGGAGCTCATTGCTGCAAGCCATAGATAAATCAATTTTCAGTGGATGGAAAGAAATTTGGCTCCTACTAAACACCCACTGATGTTCTACCACAGGGTAACCCATTGCTAATCTGCCTTTGGAAACCCATTACTGTTCTGCCTCAGGATATCCATTGTTCTGCTGACCTTCCTTAGAAAATCCATAACTTTCCTGTCTCAAGAAATTCATTGCAGTCCTTCCTCAATGTAACCCATTGCTGTCTTGTCTCAGGAAACCAATTGCTGTCCTTTCATGGGAAACCCACTGCTACCCTGCCTCAAGAAACACATTGTTATTCTGCTTCAAAATACCCTTTATTCTCCTGCATCAGGAAGGCCGCTATTGACCTTACTTAGGAAATTGATCACTGTTCTGCATCAAGAAACTTATTGCAGTTCTGCCCCAGTGTAAATTGTTGCTGTCCTGTCTCAAGGAAGCCCATTACGTTTCTGCCTCAGAAAACCCATAACTGCCCACTCTGAGGAAGCCCACTGCTGTCCCACCTCAGGAAACCCAGTTTTGTCCTGTCTGAGGAAGCCCATTGCTGCCTCACCCCAGAAAACACATTACTGTCCTGTCTTAGGAAGCCCAATTGCTGCCTCACCCCAGAAAACCCATTACTGTCCTGTCTTAGGAAGCCCAATTGTGTCCCACCCTAGAAAACCCATTACTGTCCTGTCTTAGGAAGCCCAATTGTGTCCCACCCTAGAAAACCCATTACTGTCCTGTCTTAGGAAGCCCAATTGTGTCCCACCCTAGAAAACCCATTGCTGTCCTGTCTTAGGAATCCCAATTGTGTCCCACCCTAGAAAACCCATTACTGTCCTGTCTTAGGAAGCCCAATTGTGTCCCACCCTAGAAAACCCATTACTGTCCTGTCTTAGGAAGCCCAATTGTGTCCCACCCTAGAAAACCCATTGCTGTCCTGTCTCAAAAAACGAATTGTATTGTTTGAGGAAACCCATAGTTATCATTCATCATTGCTTTCCAACAATACAATGAAGCAGACCGAGAATCAAAGGAATTATGAGGCTGAATTACTGATACTGAACAGAACTGAAGCCGGGTACACACTACAGTTTATCTTTTTGCATTTCAGCTGGTTGCATGAAAAAAAAACTGACAGCTCTGATCAGAGCCGCTGTACTAACCATGCGAGGTTAGTTCAGAGATCTCCCCCGCCGAGCTGTTGTGTTCTGACAGGGGGACGCCCCCCCCCCCACCAGAACACTCCGATCAGCACTCTCTGCCATTGGCTGAGAGTGCTGGTCGAGCGTCGGTCGGCTCCAGGTTTTCCAGCATGCACGTCTGACAGAAGCTGGCCGAACGACTTCTGTCAGACAGACCGGCATACACACTGGCCAAATGTTGGGCTTTTTTTTTTTTTAACCGGCCATTGTCTCCCAACATTCGGCCTGTGGTTAAAGGAACCTGTCCGGAGAGAAATATGGAGATGCTCCAGGGCTGTCATCCTTATCCTTTTACTCAAGTCACTGATCCAGAACAAGCATGTGTATATCAGGGGTCCGGAGACATACGAACATGGTCATTGACTCATTAAATACTGAAGTAAGGATAAGGATGGCAGAGCTGGAAACTGCTCCTATAGAAACAAGTCATCATCTGAAGACTCCCTATAAGACTATAGCTTTGTGAGAAGCATGAAAAAGCAACAGTAAGACCCCTTTCACACTGGAGGCATTTTTCAGGCGCATTAGCGCTAAAAATAGTGCCTGTAAAGCACCTGAAAAAAGCCTCAGCTGCAATCCTAGTGTGAAAGCCAGAGTGCTTTCACACTGGGGCACTGCGCTGGCAGAGCGTCACAAAAAGTCCTGCAAGCACCTCTTTGCAGCGCTGTAGGAGCTGTGAATACACTGCTCTTAAAGCGCCCCTGCCCACTGAAATCAATGGGCAGTGCCGCCGTACTGCCGGCAAAGCGCTACTGCAGCGACGTTTTGCAGGCGGTTTTAACCCCCGCTAGCGGCCGAATAGCTCCGATAAAACGACGGTAAAGTGCCGATTTACCGCCGACGCCCGGGCGCTTTTAGTGTGAAAGGGCTCTTAATGGATTTTGCAGCTGCCTTTTGAGCAAGGATGGAACTAATAATCCTAGCATGTGTTGGCCACCAAAAGCTTGTAGAACACGTTGGGACTTATAGCTCCCCAACAGCAGTAGAGTTACAAGCTACTAAGAAGTGGTATGAAACACCTGCAGACAGATATCTAGGTTCTCATTTGCTGCTGCCATGCAACTTGAATGAATGATATACTTTCCTATCTACAGTTGTACTCATAAGTTTACATTCCCTAACAGAATTTATGATTTCTTGGCCATTTTTCAGAGAATATGAATGATAACACAAAAACTTTTCTTTCACTCATGGTTAGTGTTTGGCTGAAGCCATTTATTATAAATCAACTGTGTTTACTCTTTTTAAATCATAACAACAGAAACTACCCAAATGACCCTGATCAAAAGTTTACATACCCCCGTTCTTAATACCGTGTATTGCCCCCTTTAACATCAATGACAGCTTGAAGTCTTTTGTGGTATTTGTGGATGAGGCTCTTTATCTTCTCAGATGGTAAAGCTGCCCATTCCTCTTGGCAAAAAATCTCCAGTTCTTGTAAATTATTGGGCTGTCTTGCATGAACTGCACGTTTGAGAACTTCCCAGAGTGGCTCAATGATATTGAGGTCAGGAGACTGAGATGGCCACTCCAGAACCTTCACTTTATTCTGCTATAGCCAATGACAGGTCGACTTGGCCTTGTGTTTTGGATCATTGTCATTTTGGAATGTCCAAGTACGTCCCATGTGCAGCTTCCTGGCTGATGATTGCAAATGTTCCTCCAGTATTTTTTGATAATATACTGCATTCATTTCGCCATCAATTTTGACCAAATTTCCTGCGCCTTAGTAGCTCACACATCCCCAAAACATCAACGATCCACCTCCGTGTTTCACATTAGGAATGGTGTACCTTTCATCATAGGCCTTGTTGACTCCTCTCCAAATGAAGCGTTTATGGTTGCGGCTAAAAATCTCAATTTTGGTCTCATCACTCCAAATGACTTTGTGCCAGAAGGTTTGAGGCTTGTCTCTGTGCTGTTTGGCATGTTGTAAGTGGGATACTTTGTGGCATTTGAGTAGTAATGGCTTTCTTCTGGCGACTTGACCAAGCAGCCTATCTTTCTTTAAGTGCCTCCTTATTGTGCATCTTGAAACAGCCACACCACATGCTTTCAGAGAGTCCTGTATTTCACCTGAAGTTATTTGTGGGTTTTTCTTTGAATCCCGAACAATTTTCCTGGCAGTTGTGGCTGAAATTTTAGTTGGTCTACCTGACCGTGGTTTGGTTTCAACAGAAACCTTCAGTTTCCACTTCTTGATTTGAGTTTGAACACTGCTGATTGGCATTCTTAATTCCTTGGATATCTTTTTATATCCCTTTCCTGTTTTATACAGTTCAACTACCTTTTCCCGCAGATCCTTTGACAATTCTTTTAGTTTCCCATGACTCAGAATCCAGAAGCATCAGTGCAGCACTGGATGAAAGATGCAAGGGTCTGTCAGGAGTCCAGAAACCCATTGACCTTTTATACACACACACTATTTACAAGCAAACAGATCACAGGTGGGGATGGTTACCTTTAATAGCCATTCAAACCCCTTTGTGTCAACTTGTGTGCATGTTATCAGGCCAAAATCACCAGGGTATGTAAACTTTTTTGATCAGGGTCATTTGGGCAGTTTCGGTTGTGATCATGATTTAAAAAGAGTAAACACAGTTGATTGATAATACATGGTTTCACCCAAACACTAACCATGAGTGAAAGAAAAGTTTTTGTGTTATCATTCATATTCTCTGAAAAATGTCCAAGAAATAATAAATTCTGCCAGGGTATGTAAACTTAGGAGCACAACTGCATGGACTAATACAGCATAGCAGCATAATGATTAAAAATAGTTAATGTTGATTGAGTGAGTGAAGTTCCAATTACTACTTGTGTCAATGTTCAAGCCTGGAGATTGAATGCACAGGCCCAAGCATTGGATCCTGGGAGAAGGTCACATGTTCCTCCATACCCAAAAAAGACAGGGTAAACCTAAGCCCCGTACACACGATCAGAAAATCGTACGAAAAATACTGCTTTAGGATCGATCGTACGATAATCAGATCATTAGTACATGACAGTTCATCTGATATTTTCCGACATGCATGACATTTTTTTCGTACGATGCCAGGTCGTTTGTTTTTCATTTAATCGGTATAGTTGTTGTTCGAAAATGCAATACAAATATGCTACAGCACATTACTTTACTTCCGAATTTTTATTCTGTCGTACTAGAATTTTTATGACTTTAGTAAACTCTTCAGGTTCGATCTGAGATTACCATGCAAAAAAAAAAAAGAACGGACGATCATTCGTCTGATAATCTCATTGTGTGTACCAGGCATTACAGAGGGGTGCAAACAGGTATTGGAGTACTACAGGATTATAGATCTTACAAGCGATTCATTTTAAAGTATATCTTTGAACAACATTCGCTGTCATTGGCTCCATTGGTCCTGGTGACCACAGTCATAGGGACATAAAGTGAGGAAAAATCCAAAATTTTACAGTTATCTGTAAGATAGAAGGTAAGGAGAAATTCAATAGCAGCAATACCTGTTTCAGGGATAAGATAAGAGGGGAATTTTCCTCCCTCAAGATGATTCCGTTCTCTTTCTGCTGTGTCTCTTGGGCAGGAATACAAGAGCATCTCCCCAATGACAGAAAGAAAAACACTGACATGGGTTTGACCATTCCCTTCTTGATCCAAAATGAACCCCTTCAGATCCGTGCTATAGTCGAATGACGGCTACAGCGCAGATCTGCTTTCCCGGGAGGCCGTCAGTAGACATCCTCCCCTTTGCACGCTTGCCAAGCCCCCTGAAGGGTGCGCGCAGCGCGCACTGTGATCAACCGAGTCAATGAGACTCGGGTGATCGGAGTAAGGGGTCGATCCCAACCCCTTACCACGTGATCAGCTGTCAGCCAATGACAGCTGATCACGTGATGTAAACAGAAGATCGGTTATTGTTTTTCTATTCTTCTCACGCTGACAGCGTGAGGAGAAAAAAAAGCAGATCACCGGCTTCGGTTGAAGGGGCATCAGTCCCAAAGAGGAAGAGGCAAAGCCGCCTCATATGTGCCCACCAGTACCGCCTACCAGTGCCACCTGTCAGTGCCATGAATCAGTGCCCACAGTGCCCACCAATCAGTGCCCACCAGTACATAAGTGCCAGCAATCAGTGTCACCTATCAATGCCAACAAGTGCCCCCTATCAATGCCCACCAGTGGTGCCAATCAGTGCCTCATCAGTGCCACCTAGCAGTGCTGCCTATTAGTGTCACCTACCAGTGCCGATCAGTGCCCATCACTGCCACCCATCAGTGCCCATCACTGCCACCCATCAGTGCCAGCTATCAGTGCCACCTATTAGTGTCCTTCAGTGCAACCTATCAATGCCCTTTAGTGCCGCCCATCAGTGCCACTTCTCAGTTCCCACCAATGCCACCTCATCAGTGCCCACCAGTGCCGCCTTATCAGTGCCCATCAATGCAGCCTATCACTGCCCATCAGTGCAGCCTCATCAGTGTACATCAATGAAGGAGAAAAATTACCTGTTTGCAAAATTTATTAACAAAATATAAAACGGTTTTGAATTTTTTTTAAAAAATGTGGCGTTTTTTAATTTTTTTAACAAAAAATAAAAAACCCAGAGGTGATCAAATACCACCAAAAGAAAGCTCTATTTGTGGGGGAAAAAAATTATAAAAATGTAATTTGGGTACAGTGTTGTATGACCGCGCAATTGTCAATCAAAGAGTGACAGCGCTAAAAGCTGAAAATTGGTCTGGGCAGAGGGGGGTTTAGGTGCCCAGTAAGCAAGTGGTTAAAAGAAAACTCTTTAGACACACTTTAAAGCAAACATATCAGAAATCTGAGCTAGGAAACTGATCACATGCTGGAAAAAAATACTTAAACAGAGGTTAGCTTCAGTGATAATCTCATATCAAAACAATCCGTGGATCTAGAGATGCATGCAGCCAGCTTTAGTTACGTGCAAAGCCAGACTGCTGAAAAAGTTGCGCTTGAATCTGCCTCTTCCATCTGTCAAGCCTCTCTATTGGTCACTGAGGCTGACAATCACATTTATTGCCCAATTGGAAGATGGAAGAGGTGGGGCCAAGCTCAGATTTGACAAAAAAAAAACCCTCAAGTTTTACTTGTAACATCAGCTTTCTTTATCCCTGGATCTACTGATTGTTTTGACGTTCTGTTTTCACTGAAAGTAACTTCTGCTTATATATTTTTCGGCATACGTTATGTCTGAATTTCTCAGATTTGACAGGTTTACTTTTGAGTGAAAGTAAAGTAAAACAAATGTCTATCATAGACAGGCAAATAAACTAAAGGCTCACATACATACAATGGTGGTCAGCTATACAAGTACAGTTAGACTGCCCTCTGGAACCATGCACAGGTCTGGCTCTACTGAACACTTCTGTTCAGGCCAATGGAGAAGAGTGATGAGAATCTAAGCAGTGCATACTCATGTGGCTGGTACCACCTATGCTGGGGGGAGGTATATTAGCATTTGCAAAGGGGTGCTGGTGTAAGAATTTTTGTCTACATAGACAAAGGTGCATTTTGGCAACCCCCACCCCCATCCTCCATGCTGGTACTGCTGTACCCCACGTCCTCCAGCCACCCCAAGTTGGTACTGCTAGCCCACCCCCACCACCTTTCTCCAACCACCCGACATTGGTACTGCTAGCCCACCCCCACGACTTTTCTCCAACCACCCGTTGGTACTGCTAGCCCACCCCCACCACCTTTCTCCAGCCACTCCACACTGGTACTGCTAGCCCCCTCCTGTGCTCCAGCCACCCCGCGCTGGTACTGCTACCCCACCCCACGTGTACTGCTGTGCCACCCTGCACTAGTACTGTTGCCTAACCATCCTACGCTGGTGGTAAATCCCTGGGCCTTCAGCCACCCAGTGCTTGTACTGCTACACACACACAACCCCATCCACAAGTGGTTGGGGTTTGGATTTCACTGCCCCCCCTCCCCTATTCTGGCACCATAGATCAGCTGGTGCCAGCCCTGCCGGCCAGTATGACCTGGAAATGGAGTCCCTGGTCCTAGGGGAGATGGACTGGTGTACGGAGAAGATGGGGCTTTCTCACTCACTGAGGTGCAGAGCGAGGTCGATGGAGTGCAGGTACTGGATCCTGGGCAGCATGGTCTGGCTGTGCCACCTTATCCTGTGCACCTGGTTGTTGTAGTCAGTGAGGAAGTTGGTGCTGTGCTGGAGATGGGGCTGTCCACTGTCACAGGTGGCAGGACTTGGTGACTCAGGTCTGCACATACAGTGAGGGGAAAAGGTATTTGATACCCTGCTGCTTTTGTACGTTTGCCCACTGACAAAGAAATGATCAGTCTATAATTTGAATGGTAGGTTTATTTTAACAGTGAGAGACAGAATAACAACAAAAATATCCAGAAAAACACATTTCAATGAGTGAAATAAGTATTTGATCCTCTATCAATCAGCAAGATTTCTGGCTCCCAGGTGTCTTATATACAGGTAACGAGCACACTCTTAAAAGGAAGTGCTCCTAATCTCAGCTCGTTACCTGTCCACAGAAGGAATCAATTAGATTCCAATTTCTCCACTATGGCCAAGACCAAAGAGCTGTCCAAGGATGTCAGGGACAAGACTGTAGACTTACACAAGGCTGGAATGGGTACAAGACCATCGCCAAGCAGCTTGGTGAGAGGGTGACAAGAGTTGGTGAGATTATTTGCAAATGGAAGAAACACAAAATAACTGTCAATCTCCCTTGGCTTGGGGCTCAATGCAAGATCTCACCTCGCGGAGTTTCAATGATCATGAGAACGGAGAGGAATCAGCCTGGAACTACACGGGAGAATCTTGCCAATGATCTCAAGGCCATAGTGACCATAAGAATAAAATTGGTAACACTACGCCATGAAGGACTGAAATCCTGCAGCACCAGCAAGGTCCCCCTGCTCAAGAAAACACATGTACAAGCCCGTCTGAAGATTTAGAGGAAAACTGAGTGAAAGTGTTGTGGTCAGATGAGACCAAAATCGAGCTCTTCGGCATCAGCTCAACTCGCCATGTTTGGAGGAGGAAGAATGCTGCCTATGACCCGAAGAAACATTGAGGTGGAAACATTATGCTTTGGGGGTGTTTTTCTGCTAAGGGGACAGGACAACTTCACTGCATCAAAGGGATGTCCTCAGCCATTGAAGATGGGTAGTGGATGGGTATTCCAGCATGACAATGACCCAAAACACATGGCCACGGCAACAAAGTAGTGGCTCAAGAAGAAGTACATTATGGTCCTGGAGTGGCCTAGCCAGTCTCCAGACGTTAATCCCATAGAAAATATGTGGAGGGAGCTGAAAGTTCGAGTTACCAAACTTCAGCCTCAACACCTTAATGACTTGGAGAGGATCTGCAAAGGAATGGGAATCCCTCTGAGATGTGTGCAAACCTGGTGGCCAACCACTTGCCGCCCGCCATATAGCAGAATGACGGCTGAAAAGTGGTTTCAATAGCCTGACTGGGCGTCATATGACGTCCTCAGGATATTAAGCCGCAGCGCCCCCCCGGGGGCGCACATCGCGGCGATCGTTGTTGCTGTGTGTCAGTCTGACACACCGCAACTCCGATCTAGGTAAAAAGTCTCTGACGGAGACTCTTTACCACGTGATCAGCCGTGTCCAATCACGGCTGATCACGATGTAAAGCGGAAGAGCCAGTGATCGGCTTTTCCTCACTCGCGTCTGACAACCGCGAGTAGAGGAGAGCCGATCGGCTGCTCTCCTGACAGGGGGTGTCTGTGCTGATTGTTTATCAGCACAGCCCCCCCTCGGATCCCGCCCAGGACCACCAGGGAAGCCGCCCAGGACCACCAGGATGGCCACCACACTGGACCACCAGGTATGCCCCCCCTAGACCCCGAGGAAAATACTAATTTGTGCCCAGGCAGCTGCCAATCAATGCCCAGGCAGCTGCCAATCAGTACCCACTCACAATGCCTACCACTGCCAGTGCCACCAGGGATGCCTATCAGTGCCTCATATCAGTGCCGCATATCAGTGCCCATCAGTGCCATGTATCAATGCCCATCAGTGCCCAGCAATGTTGCCTATCAGTGCCACCCATAAGAACCCATCTTTGCAGCCTTTCAGTGCCCATCAGTGTCGCCTATCAGTGCCACCCAGTGCCACCCATGAGTGCCCATCAGTGCCGCCTATCAATGCCCATCAGTGCCCAGCAATGCTGCCTATCAGTGCCACCCATAAGAACCCATCTTTGCAGCCTTTCAGTGCCCATCAGTGCTGCATATCAGTGCCACCCATCAGTGCCGCCTACCAGTGGCCATCAGTGCCCGTTGTCAGTGCCCGTCAGTGCCCGCTCATTGGTGCCACCTCATCGGTGCTGCCTTATCAGTGCCCATCAGTGAAAGAGAAAACTTACTTATTTACAAATTTTTATAACAGAAACAAAAGCAAAACTTTTACTTTTTTCAAAATCTTCGGTCTTTTTTTATTTGTTTAGCAAAAAATAAAAACCGCAGAGGTGATCAAATACCACCAAAAGAAAGCTCTATTTGTGGGAACAAAATGATACAAATTTAGCTTGGGTACAGTGATGGATGACCACGCAATTGTCATTCAAACTCTGACAGCACTGAAAGCTGAAAATTGGTCTGGGCAGGAAGGTGTATAAGTGCCGTGTATTGAAGTGGTTAATCACTGCTGGGTTTTTTACTTTTTACAAAAAAAAAAGACCAAAAATTTTGAAAAAAACATTTTTTTTACTTAGTTTCTGTCAGTAAATTTTGTAACTAAGTAATTTTTCTCCTTCACTGATGTGCGCTGATGAGGCGGCACTGATGGGCACTGATAGGCTGAACTAGTGGGCATTGATGAGGTGGCACTTAGCATAAAGATGACTCTCAGTAGTCTATTGCTGCTCCCTTACTGTCCAATCACAAACTTGGGGCGGAGACGTAAACTATCTTTATTGTTCTAACCGCAGTTGAGAAAAGTGAGGTCACTAAACTGGCTGTACTATGTGACAAACCTGTGCACAGGACTGGATAAACATGTATAGGAATCCCTTGGTGGGAAAAAAGCAAATATATATTTTTAATGGTGCATTTCATGATTTGGCAGGTGTCAAGCAACAGTTTTGATATACAGTAAAACCTTAGACTTAGAGCATAATTCTTTCCGGAAACATGCTTGTAATCCAGTAAAAAGGGTCACTGGTTCGAATCCCAACCACGACACTACCTGCCTGGAGTTTGCATGTTCTCCCTGTGCCTGCGTGGGTTTCTTCCGGGTACTCCGGTTTCCTCCCACACTCCAAAGACATGCTGGTAGGTTAATTGGCTTCTGTCTTAATTGTCCCTAGTATATGAATGTGAGTTAGGGACCTTAGATTGTAAGCTCCTTGAGGGTAGGGACTGATGTGAATGTACAATGTATACGTAAAGTGCTGCGTAAATTGACGGCGCTATATCAGTACCTGAAATAAATAAATAATAAATAAATCCAAAGCACTCGTATATCAAAGCAAATTTTCCCAAAATAAATATTGGAAACTCAAATGATTGGTTCCACAACCATTTATTCATAAGTCCTTCAGTTTATAGTCCGTACAACTAAGTATGTAGGCATCCGGGGTAAAGCTGTCCACATAGACCGTGCTCCGCACAACCGGCTCTCACCGTTGTCAGTCTGCAATTGTGACCGGGAGGACTACCCTGCAGTAGAGCGAAAGCGAGGCTTGAAGCGCTCATGGAGTGCAGCGTGGAAGGGATGACATTGATGGCGGTGCGGAGGATGGTCTATGTGGACAGCTTTACCCCAGATGCCTGCATACTTAGATGTTCCTGTTTTTCTCATCAACCATGTGAGTTGCTAAATGTTGTACCTTCATTAAATGTAACCATATTGCAACACTTAGAGGCGCCTCTCTTCTCTTTTATACACAGTTGTGACATTACGCTACTTGTATATCAAGACATCGCTTGTTTATCAAGTCAAATTTTATAAAAATTTTTTGCTTGTCTTGCAAAACACTCTCAGACCAAGTTACTCTCAATCCAAGGTTTTACTGTATATTCTTCAGCACAAAGGATAAAAATCCACTTTACATGCACCAAATAAATTTACAAACCCAGATATCACGTTGTAAAAGTAGCAGTGACATCATCACTGTGTTGTACATAGTCTGTGCAGGGAGCTGTGGGTGGAAACCAGCGGCTCCTCCCACAACAATCTGCCAGTAGAAAAGTAGAGGAGGGGGCGGAGACAAGACCAGTCACCCTGCACAGGAAGAGAGAGCAGAGGTGACTGGTCTTTATTACAGGAAGCTCCTACACAGAAGAAAAATTTTACGCTGGATTACTACCACAGATCTGGAAGAAATATACAAAGCACACCAGGATTCAAGAATACAAATGCCTCTTGAAATTAGACAATATTGTTTTTGCCTGGATTTTGGATTTAATATGCCTGTGGATATTTTCTAAAGGCAGCACTATCTAGCAAAAGCTTTAATATATTATTACAAAGAACTGAAGGAATCCCTTTAGCTTTTTCTCAATATTTCCTGCTGACAAACCTTAGTATCTGTCATTTTCCCTCCTCTTTGCTCCAAGGTCAGTAGTTATTCTCAGTACTTACAAGCCACTTCCACTTACATAGAATATACCACATGTGAGCAGAATAGAATAGCTATTTTCACTGATACATACCTCCCAACTTTTTGAGATGGGAATGAGGGACACCTATCAAAAGTATGCAGGCATAGGACACACCCCTTGCCAATCCCCCTTAAAGGAGAGTTGTACAAAAAAAACAAGATTGGTTAAACCCACAAGTCCTTTTTTTACCACTACTATTCCTTTATACTGGCTTTTGGAATTTACAAATGCAGCCATTTAGAAATCATGTTAAAGGTTTAGTGCTGGAAAACACTTTTTGATAGATAAAAAATTCTTTTTATATACATCTATATAGATCAGACTAAAATGAGGGACAAATGAGGAGGAATGAGGGACAGAGGGACATTGCTCCAAATCAGGGACAGTCCCTCCAAATCAGGGACAGTCCCTCCAAATCAGGGACAGTCCCTCCAAATCAGGGACAGTTGGGAGCTATGCTGATACTTGTAATGGTGGCCATACACGCTTTGATAAATGATCAATTTATTTTCCAACGGACTCCTGATAGGAATAATCAATCTATATTGATTAGATCGTGACACACATCGGGAAGGGGATTTTGATTGACAGTAGGAAGATACAATCGTAAGTTGTTGATCACATAGCAGTTTTTATGCAATCTCATAATCTGAAATATGATTGACTTCATGAACAATATCTAATTGCTGCTGATCCATCAAAAATGTGGCTAACTAAATCTGATCTAAATTGACAGAAAAGGGAAGTTATGGCCATTCGATTTGTTTGCCGATTCAATCGTTTTGATCTGTTGGATAATAAAAATCGAAGAATGTATGGCCATTATAAAGTAAAGCTCTAGGTATCAGAGCCTAAGTCCCGGGTACAACACGTGATTAGCTGCAAATACAAAACATAGATTTCTTTTAGCTTTAATTTCATCCCCAAATGATTGCGGCATCATAACTGTAGTATAAAATCACCCCCCCTGCCCTTGTTTTAATAATTAATCTGCTGGTTCTCAATATGAATATTACACACAGGATCATCAGTGTAAGGAATAAACTTTTGTGAGCTATTTTTGAGTTTTTTTGTGACGGGTTCAAAGAAAGGCGTTCTCCTTACCTGAGGTCGATGACTTCCTCATGGCACTCCAATGCTTTGCACTTTCTCCCACTGCAATCCTCTGGGAATTCTGACCTCCCAGGAGAGACAAATACAGAATGGGGAGAGCAGACAAGAGACACACACTCACTCACAACCAGTACACTCCCATTTGGTGGAAGGAACACACCTTTAATGAACTTGTGCACAGTTATGGAATGCACCAACGTACTCCTAGACACAGGGTACGACGGGCACCTTACGCTTAGCTCTATCTTTAACCCTTTGCCGCCAGCCTACAGGCACACAAGGAGTTAACCCTTGACAGCTGGAAAGTCTGTGGCAGGACAAGGATTGAGAAAGGCAACAATGAGTGCAGTGTTCTCCTATTCACAGAGTGTTTGTTTTGCTGCTGTAGGAGAAGTTCATTGGCACGGAGGGTCGAATCATGTTCGAATTTTAGCAGCTTGTCTCTAGAGTGCCATTTCTAGGGCTCATTTCATTGTTATGTAATTCACAGAAACCAATCAGAATTACTAGTTTGGCCTGAGTTTAGTATATTGAAATCTTATACGTCTTATCAGTTGCTAAAGGTTACTGCGCTGGCTCACATAGCTGCAGTTCACCGTGGATTGCTGTTTAATCACTTGCCTATCGGCCACTTACACCCCCTTCCTGCCCAAGCCATTTTTCAGCGCTGTCGCACTTTGAATGAAAATTGCGCGGTCATGCTGCACTGTATCCAAACAAATTTTCTTATAATTTTCTTCACACAAATAGAGCTTTCTTTTGGTGGTATTTAATCACTGCTGGGTTTTTTATTTAAAAAAAAAAAACCCAAAAATTTTGAAAAAAAATGTCTTTTACATTTTTTCTGTCAGTAAATTTTGTAACTAATTTTTCGCCTTCACTGTTGTGCGCTGATGAGGCGGCACTGATGAGCACTGATAGGCTGAACTGGTGGGCACTGATGAGGTGGCACTTATGGGCACTGATTAGGTGTCACTGATGAGGAGGCACTAATATGCTGCACTTATGGGCACTGATAGGTGGCACTGATATGTAGCACTGATGAGCACTGATAGGCAGCACTGAAGGGCACTAATAGGCGGCACTGATAAGCACTAATAGGCAGCACTGGTGGGCACTAATAGGCGGCACGGATAGGCAGTACTGATTGGCACTGATGGGTGGCACTGATGGGTGACACTGATGGCCATTGATTGACAGCAGTGATGGGCAGCACTGCTAGGCTTCACTGATTGCCAGCACTGACTGGCATTGCTAATGGGCACTGATTAGTGGCACTTGTGGGCAGTGGTGGGCACTGATTGCTGCTACTGGTGGGCACTGATAGCTGGCATTGGTGGGCAATTGTGGGAACAGATTTGTGACACTATTTTGCAATATTGTAATCAGGGTACTGATGATCAGTGCCCTGATTACCTTCCTAGATGTCCCCCTGCGTGGAGATGTTCGGAGAGTGATACTGTTGCCTCCTGGATACCTGTTTTGTTTTTTTTTCCTTCTTTCTTTTTTTTCCAAACAGTGTTTTTGCATAAAAGTAACACGCTGCAACTACAAGTGCTTGGCTCACAGTTGCAGCGCAGTCCCATTGACTCCCATTGAGTTTGCTATGCAAAATATGGACCCTAACAAACTAAATATAAGGACTATAAGGGTACCCAATTTTTGTAAAAAGTATCAAAAAATATTTATTGTATAATAAAAATTGCACATGTATTCATTTAAAAAAACATACAAAACACACAAAAGCTGCACATAAAACATAACTAAAACCATCTAGTACTCCTTGAATACAGCTTCTTGGTTGCTCCCCTATGGTGGAGCACAGTGAGTTGTAATTTCAATGCAGTTTGCATTTCGCAGGAGATAACCCGCTTCTTCAGGAAAAGTTTCAGCAAGAGTACTCACAGTTAATAGTCAAAAACATCAAAATAGAAACACATTGAATGTTCCTCCTACACATGGTCGTTGTCACCCATATAATGCCACAGAACGGTCCTCCTCATTTTCCAAGATAGTCGTTAGTTCCTATATAATTGGAACTAGGTATCCATAGTCAAATCGTATAGTGTACACCTAGTGATATACGGTGTAAGGTGTTATATTAGGTAGGTAAAGAGGTTCCCATCATGTCGCTCCTCAGATCAGCATTATCACGGGTACTCACCGAGGCCGAGATGCTGGGAGTGGCTTCCCTTGCGGCTAAGCGCACCACACCCCTGGTAGTGGTACAGAGGGTGTAGGGCACAGAGAGGCACAGGTCGCCTGCAGGCAGGAAGCTCTTGGGAGGAGGACTTCAGTCACGTAGTGATGAGAGCTACGGAGGCTCTGACCCGGAGCTGGAGAAGAAGACCCGGCCGGGGCTCTAACCCGCCAACACAAGGGGAGCTGGGAGAAGTGCAGGAGATCAGGCACAGGAAACCCAGTGGTGGAGAGTCTATGATGCAGACCGATAACTTATACTGGAGACTGGCAGATGAGGAAGTCCTTGGAGCAGGCCGAGGGTCAAACACAGCAGATAGTAGAGGAATCCTGAAGGCAAGCCAGAGGTAGAGGATTGGAGATGTCAGCAGAGAAGTCCGTTAGACAAGCCTGGGGTCATACACAAGAAGGCAGGAGAATCCGGAGGCAGGCAGAGGGTCAAACACTGGAAGCAGATCGTGGGGAAGTCCTTTAAACAAGCCGAGGTCAAAGTGCTGGAGAGAGACAAGGTAGGTCAGGCAAATCCAGGTCAAACAGGTAAACACAGGAAGCAGGAAACAGGAACGGAACACTGGAAGCTGAAAGACAAACCAGCAATTAAACAGGGCACAAGTCAGTCCTTATATAGGCCAGAAAAGGGGGCGTGATGCTGACGAGCGAACGTTCGTACGCCATTACGCCGTTACGCCGTCACGCTGTGTAGTGAACCCGTGTGTGCCGCTACTTGGCTAACGCGCATGCGCCGAAGCGCGGCTCCGCCGCGCAAACGCACAGGAACTTTCCGATGTTGACAGGCTCTTTTCTGACAGTGCCCCCCCCCCAACGGGCAACCTCCGGGTGCCCAATCTGGCCAGTACTCCCGGATATTTCTTGTGGAATGTTTGTATTAACCGTGGTGCGTGTATATTGGAGGAGGGTTCCCAAGAATTATCTTCTGGGGGGTACCCCTTCCACTTGACCAGGTACTGGATATGACCCCCCCTCCTTCTACAGTCCATTATAGCCTCAACCTCGAATTCATCTTCGCCTTCAATATTAATTGGAGGAGGTGGCAACTCCTCCCTTCCTGGGAAAGAACTGGGAGTTACTGGTTTCAAAAGGGAAGTATGAAAGACAGGATGAATTCTGTAAGAGCTGGGTAAAGAGAGTTCAAAGGCCACGGGGTTTACTACTCTCTTTATCTTGAAGGGACCAATAAATTTTGGACCTAATTTGCGTGAAGGACAAGAAAGTTTGAGGTTTGTTGCAGATAGCCAGACTTCATCCCCAATCTTGAAAATTGGGTTGCTCCTCCTCCCTCTGTCATAGTATTTCTTGTAGCTGTCCTGAGCCTTCTTCATAGTTTCCTGAATTATTTGAAAATTGGCTTGATTGGAATTTATTCGGTCTTGCACCGCAGGAACTGATACTTCTGAAAAAGCATTAGGCAAAAAAGAGGGGTGAAATCCATAATTAGCCCAGAAAGGAGTTTGATTGGTTGCTGTATGTATGGAATTATTGTAGGCAAATTCTGCACAGGGGAGGAGTGAAACCCAGTTGTCCTGAGAGCATGAGCAGAAACAGCGCAGATACTGTTCCAGCGTTTGGTTCGTCCTTTCTGTTTGGCCATTACTTTGAGGATGATATGCTGAGGATAGGCATACCTTGATTTCCAGGGATTTACAAAGATCTCTCCAAAATTTTGAGGTGAACTGGACCCCTCTGTCAGACACAATGCTAACGGGTACTCCATGTAGCCTAACCACCTCCTTGATGAATATATCCGCGGTATCTGAGGCAGAGGGTGTGCCCTTCATGGGTAAGAAATGGGCCATTTTTGAAAGGCGGTCGACTACTACCAGAATGGTGGAGAATCCCTCAGCAGGTGGTAGGTCAACGATAAAGTCCATGGCCACTTCTTTCCAGGGTTGCTCCGGAATGGGTAATGGTCTCAATAGACCCCAGGCTTTTGCATTGGATCCCTTGTTGCGTTGGCAAATAATACAAGAATTTACGTAGTTTTTACAGTCCTGACTCCACCCTGGCCACCAGAATGAACGATGTATTAGTTCCGAGGTCTTTTGTACCCCGAAATGTCCTGCAAATTTGTTATCATGAAATGTTTTTAGTACCAAGGGTCTTACTTGCGCTGGAACAAATATTTTGTTTTGGGCCCATAGTAAACCATCCTGTTTCCTCAGTGTGGGTACTTCAGGTTTTAAGCATTGGCTGGAGGCCTGTTCAATGGCAGTTCTTAGATCTGGCTGGATTGAACAAAGAAAATTCTGTGAGGATAGAATAGTACCAGGTTCTGCTGTTTGAGAGGTTTCTGGGAACATCCGAGATAGGGCGTCCGCTTTCCCATTCTTGGAACCAGGCCGATAGGAAATGTGAAAGTTGAACCTGGAGAAGAACAAAGCCCAGCGGGCTTGCCGGGGTCTGAGGCGTTTTGCTGTTCTAAGGTACTCCAGGTTCTTGTGATCTGTGAAGATCATAATGGGGTGAGAAGCACCTTCCAAAAGATATCTCCACTCCTCAAGAGCAAATTTTAAGGCCAGTAGTTCACGCTCCCCCACGTCATAGTTCCTTTCTGGCGGGGACAGTTTCCGGGAGGCAAATGCCACAGGATGAAGAAGGGCCTTCTGGCCTCGTCTTTGGGATAGAATTGCTCCTAAAGCGGTTTCTGAGGCGTCTACTTCCAACACATAAGGAAGAGCGGGGTCTGGATGCAGTAGTACCGGGGCAGAAGTAAATAGACTCTTCAGTTTATCAAATGCTTCCTGAGTTTCTGAGGACCACTGGAATCGGCTTTGCTGGCGAGTCAGTTGGGTTATGGGAGAAATAATCGATGAAAATCCTTTTATGAACCTGCGATAAAAGTTGGCAAAACCCACAAATCGTTGGACCCCTTTTTGTCTGTAGGGGCTGGCCATTCTTGGATAGACTTCACTTTCTGAGGGTCCATTGAGACCCCTTCAGTGGAGATAATGAACCCTAGGAATTGGACCACTGTTTTTTCAAATTCGCATTTCTCTCCCTTTAGGTAAAGTCCATGCTTCCTGAGGATCGTGAGTACCTTCTTCACATGGACTTGGTGCTGCTCAATGGTTGTAGAGAAAATCAGAATATCGTCAAGGTAAACAATCACAAAGTCATCTAGGTATTCACGAAAAATATCATTTACTAGGTGTTGGAATGTAGCTGGGGCATTGCACAGACCGAATGGCATCACTAGATATTCAAAATGTCCGAATCTAGACCTAAAAGCCGTTTTCCACTCATCCCCTGGGCGTATCCGCACCAAGTTGTAGGCGCCCCTTAGGTCAAGTTTAGAAAAAACTCATGCGGTTCGAAACCGTTGGAATAGTTCTGGGATGAGGGGAAGCGGATAACGGTTCTTGATGGTGATCTTGTTGATTTCCCTGTAGTCCACACAAGGCCTTAATGTACCATCTTTTTTTTCAACGAAGAAAATCCCCGCTCCAGCCGGAGAAGAGGAAGGACGAATGAATCCCTTTTCCAGGTTTTCGTTGATGTATGACCGCAGAGCCTCCAACTCCTTTTCTGATAGGGGGAATATACGACCAAAAGGAATCTCGGAGCCGGGTAAGAGATCAATGGGACAGTCGTATGGTCGGTGAGGAGGCAAACTGTCAGCTCTCCTTTTGTCAAAAATGTCCATGAATTCACGGTAGGCTGCAGGGACGTGCTGAAGATGATCAGGCACTGGTTGGACAGTTAGACAGGAAGCTGTGCAGACAGGACCAGAGGTGAAGCAGTGCTGGGAGCAGTAAGCCGAAGAGAAGGAGATCTTCTTCTCACTCCAATTGATATGGGGGTCGTGAGCTTGTAGCCATGGAAGTCCCAGGATGATAGGGAACATGGGGGAGCAGATGATGTCAAAGCACAGAAATTCTTGATGTCCTGAATCTGTGATGGTGAGAGTGGGTTTAGTTTCTTGGGTAACAGGCCCGGAACAGGGGGATGATCCATCGGCCAGGTGGATTTGGAGACTTTGTCTTTTGTTTTGCAGAGGGATACGTAAACTTCGAGCTAGGGATGTATCTAGGAAGCAGCTGCAGGCGCCAGAATCAATAATGGCTGGTAGCCGGATCTCCTCGCCTGCCACCTGTAGGGAGACAGGAAGGACAAGATGAGTTGAACTTGAACCATTGACTTGAAAGTTCATAGCTGTTTGTAATTGGGACTTACTGGGTCTTATAGGACAGTTGCGCAAAAAGTGGCCTGACCCTCCACAGTATAGGCAGAGATTGGCCTCCCGCCGGCGTTGTTTCTCATCAGGTGTAAGTGGAGCCCGGATCAGTCCCAGTTGCATTGGCTCGCTCTCCAAGGTAGAGGAGGAAGGGACTGCAGGAAGAGGATGACCTGTGGGGACCCTGGGTAGCATCCATGTAGGCCGAGGAGATTGAAGACGTTCAGCACGTCGTTCCCGTAGACGTCGGTCTAATTTTATGGCTAGCTGGATCAACTCCTCCAGGGTGGAAGGAGAATCAACACGTGCCAATTCATCTTTGAGAGTCTCTGAGAGTCCCTGGCGGTACTGGTATTTGAGAGCCGCCTCATTCCATCCAGTGTCCCCTGACCATTTCCGAAATTCGACCGTATAGTCCTCCACCGGTCTTTTTCCCTGGACTAAGGTATGTAAGATGGACTCGGCCGTGGCTATACGTTGGGGATCATCATATAATCTTCCCATGGATTCAAAGAAGGTTTCCACTGAGTTTAGTAGGGGACTTTTCTGCTCCAGGAGGTTGTGAGCCCAAGCTTGGGGTTCTTCAGACAACAAGGAAATAATGAACCCTACTTTTACTGTCTCAGAGCTGAAAGTCTTAGGTTGGAGAGCCAGGTATAACAAGCAAGCGTTCTTAAATGCTCTAAACCTCTTCCGGTTTCCGGAAAATCGTTCGGGTGTGGGCACCCTAGGGTCTGGGAGAGTCATAACAACTGCAGGAGCTGTGCTGGAGTGATCTTGTGAAGAGCTGGCCCCACTGGGGGATGTGGAAGTTGCATCCCCGGGAGACAACACCAGGTGCTGGAGACGACCTTCTAGTTGAAAATAGCCATCTTGTAGCCTCTGGACTGCTTGCGTAAGGGTCGTTACCTGCTGGCATAGAGCTTCGAGAGGGGAACCCACTCTGTCGGCCTCAGACATCTGGCTGGTACTATCAGGGGTACTCACCGAGGCCGAGATGCTGGGAGTGGCTTCCCTTGCGGCTAAGCGCACCACACCCCTGGTAGTGGTACAGAGGGTGTAGGGCACAGAGAGGCACGGGTCGCCTGCAGGCAGGAAGCTCTTGGGAGGAGGACTTCAGTCACGTAGTGATGAGAGCTACGGAGGCTCTGACCCGGAGCTGGAGAAGAAGACCCGGCCGGGGCTCTAACCCGCCAACACAAGGGGAGCTGGGAGAAGTGCAGGAGATCAGGCACAGGAAACCCAGTGGTGGAGAGTCTATGATGCAGACCGATAACTTATACTGGAGACTGGCAGATGAGGAAGTCCTTGGAGCAGGCCGAGGGTCAAACACAGCAGATAGTAGAGGAATCCTGAAGGCAAGCCAGAGGTAGAGGATTGGAGATGTCAGCAGAGAAGTCCATTAGACAAGCCTGGGGTCATACACAAGAAGGCAGGCAGAGGGTCAAACACTGGAAGCAGATCGTGGGGAAGTCCTTTAAACAAGCCGAGGTCAAAGTGCTGGAGAGAGACAAGGTAGGTCAGGCAAATCCAGGTCAAACAGGTAAACACAGGAAGCAGGAAACAGGAACGGAACACTGGAAGCTGAAAGACAAACCAGCAATTAAACAGGGCACAAGTCAGTCCTTATATAGGCCAGAAAAGGGGGCGTGATGCTGACGAGCGAACGTTCGTACGCCATTACGCCGTTACGCCGTCACGCTGTGTAGTGAACCCGTGTGTGCCGCTACTTGGCTAACGCGCATGCGCCGAAGCGCGGCTCAGCCGCGCAAACGCACAGGAGCTTTCCGATGTTGACAGGCTCTTTTCTGACAAGCATGGAGTGAGATAGATTCAGACTGCAAATTGATAGGCAATGCCGAGATAAAATGTTTGTTACCCCAACATTTCATACTCTTGATACTGTATACCAGATAGCAGGCAATTGAGCTGCAAGTTTGAAAATCACTTGCTAAGCTATTGCTAGACTTGTCAGGCGTCACAAGTTTGTTACACAATTGCAGCAAGTCCGCATTGCATGACTCCAGATCAACTTTCTTTGCAAACATTCCACAAGTGTGCTGCAAGTTCTGGTTCAGTTATGTTGTGCAATAGTCATCCCACCACAGGGGTCACTGTGGCTGAATTTTCATGCTGTAGATTTGCAGAGCTCTTGATGTAGACTCTTTACTGCAACTTTGGTCTTGACTTCCCATGCAAATTTGCTACACATTGGAAAAGTGTCAACTAGAACCTGTGCTTCAAGCGCTCTGCAAGTGTACAACTTGCCAGTGAAAATGTGCAGCAAGTTAACAGACTTAAAATTCAACACTACCACAAATGTGTGGCAAGTTATCCTTGCTATCTGGCATGTGTCTGTTATGTTTTTTCTGTCAAAAAGTATCCTGTTCTCTTTGTATTTCTTTCTTTGCATGAAATGCCTGATGATCCAGACATTTCCCCTGCTTTCCTATTGCAAACTGACAATACTAGGCAGGAGAGCATATCCATCCCAGTGTGGTCAGTTTTCTGGCTGAGCTGGAAGAACAGCCTGCTTGTCTTCCAATGGCCAAGACTTGTGCTGCTGACATTTCGTTCTGCTGCACAGCTCTTCACTGGGAAGATTAGTGTACTACTGTCATCCTCGTAGTCTCTACCCCCACCTCTCTAAGCCCCTTAGGCTATGTTCACACTTGTGCGACTTTGAAGCGCAACTTTGATGTGACTTTACACTCTCTGGCACTCAAGTTGCTAGAAAGTCGCATAAAAGTAGTGTAGGAAACTTTTCAAACTTTAAGATTGGAACAGGTGTCATTGAAATCAAAGTGCTGTGACTTGTCATAGGACTTTATTTGTCCAAAGTCGCATAACAAGTCACACTAGTGTGAACAGAGCCTAATGCAGCTGAGAAAAGAGGTTCTGTGATCATAACATCTATTCTAAAAAAAAAAGTATTTATATTGTGTATAAATAAAAAAATACACACCCACACACACGTTTTGCCTTGCATTTCTATTTTAAACTGCAACTGTTTGTGTGCCTTGTTAGACTTGGTGGGCAGTTCTGGGGCAGTAAAATTGGGCAGTCTGGCGGCTGGCCACATTTCTACTGCTCACCAACTGCCCACCAAAATTCCTCATTTACATTGGATGTTACTCACAGCTGTGGCAAGAATTCAGCATATTCCTCCGCATGGATTGCCAGGTGGATGCAAACAGCATCCGCTCAACCTGTACAAAGCAAGGACAGGCTGACAATGGCCGCAGATGTTTGTATGTAATGGCAGAATCGGGGGGGGGGGGGGGGGGATTTAGTAAACCTGGTGCACACAGAATCTGGTGCAGCTGTGCATAGTAACCAATCACCTTATAGGTTTTATTGTCAATGCTTAAAGAGGAGTGCCCATTAAAAAAAAAAAAAAATTAAAAGTCAGCAGCTACAAATACTGCAGCTGCTGACTTTTAATTGGACACTTACCTGTCCCTGGGTCCAGCGATGTGGGGGAATCGAAGCCCCGCTCGTCTCCCCCTCTGTTCGGCAGCGCCGGCATTGCAACTGTGGGCGCCGGGCTGTGGCTTCACAGCCGGGCACCCACTGCACATGCGCGAGCGGCGCCGTGCGTCGTGATTGGCCGCTCAGTCACCTGGGACCTGTAATGGGTCCCAGATGATTGACAAGAGGGAGGGAGCAGAGCTGAGCCCTTCCTGTGCTGAGGGGAAGTGATGTCACCAGCCCAGGCACTGAAAGAGGCAGACTACGGGGGACCCCCTAGCAACAGGCATTTAGAGGTGAGTTAAAAAAAAAAAATTCCAAATGTTTTTTTTTATTTTTTTTTAGGCACATTAATGCATTTTTTTTGGGTGGAACACCACTTTAAAGTGGATGTAAACCCGAATTTTTTTTTTTTTAATTAAGGCTTGCACCTTGTACAGTATAGGATTTCATGTCATCTGTGCCTAGTCTTGCCACGGAGAGTTAATCCAGCTCTGAGCAATCCTCTTATCTTTTTTCAGTAAGATAAAAACAGACACACAGAGAAATACTACTAATTTTTTCCTCCTTGCTGTGAGTGACAGGTGATTTCCTTATCTCATGCAGTAGCTTGAGAGAGGCATTCTGTGTACTTCCCACCCCCCCTCCTTTCTTCTCCAGCTCTCCCAGGATTGGCTGCTCCACACTTCAGCATGATTGGGCATGCTGAAGTCATGTGGTGACCTTTCTGGGTTTTGACTGGACATTAGTGATCATAGCAGAAGTTCGGTGTAAGTAATACACAGGAGAAAATGCATGTTGACAAGGGGAGTGTAGAGGTGGGCGGGGAGTCTACTGACATGACTCCACCCACCGAGCTCCAGACAACAGACCCACCCACAGAATCTGCAGTTTTTCGGGTCTAATAACAGACAGAGGGGAGACATTTGACAGGTAAAGATACATGCAGGAGGCATGTATATCCTTATAGATAACCCCTATGGCAGTAGTTTAGAAAGGATGAGAGAGGGTTTACATCCACTTTAATTGAACAAGCTGAAGAAGCTGATTGGTTACCATGCACAGCTGCACCAGCAACTGTGCACCAGTTTTAGTAAATCTCCCCTATGATGTTATTACTTGTGGTTTCCTGTTGTGAGTGCTGCCTGTCTGCTGGTCATCTCTTTCCACAACTTCCTCTATTCCCAGCATGCTTTGCAGCTTCTCCTCTGCTGTTTACTTTCCTGTACTGACTCCGCCTCCTGAAACTCCTCCCCTCAGAAGTCCTCTGTAGTTTAGAAGGCAGGCTCTGTGGAATGTGCTTATTCACAGGATATAGTGAATGTGAAATGTCACAGAATTCAAGGAAGTAAATGTGTGGGGATCTTCACAAAATGTTAAGAGTGTGTTCAGAATAACCACTTCAGCACCAGAAGATTTACCCCTTTTATGACCAGGCCATTTTTCGCGATACGGCACCGGGTTTGTACTTTTTTCCCATAAATAGAGCTTTCTTTTGGTGGTATTTGATCACCTCTGTAGTTTTTCTTTTTTTGCGCTATAAACAAAAAAAGGCCGACAATTTTGAAAAAAAAAAAATATATTGTTTACTTTCTGCTATAAAACACATCCAATGAAAAAAATTCAAAAATCAAATTTCTTCATCAATTGAGACCAATATGTATTCTGCTACATATTTTTGGTAAAAAAAAATCCCAATAAGCGTATATTGATTGGTTTGTGCAAAAGTTATAGCGTCTACAAACTGTGTGAATTTTTGTTTTTCATTTTTTTTTTTCACTATTAATGGCGGCGATAAGCGTATAGCAGGACTGCGATATTGCGGCGGACACCTAACTGACACTTTTGACACTTTTTGGGGACCATTGACACTAATACAGTGATCAGTGCTAAAAAATATGCACTGTCACTGTACTAATGACACAGGCAGGGAAGGGGTTAACATCAGGGGCGATCAAAGGGTTAACTGTGTTCCCTGGGAGTGCTTTCTAACTGTGTGTGGGGGGGGGTGGTTGCACTGTGGGAAGGCAGAGATCCTTGTTCCTTCTTAGCAGAAACACAAGCTCTCTGCCTTCCCTTGTCACAGAACGGCGGTCTGCCTTGTTTACATAGGCAGACTGCCCTTCTGCCTATCTCCCGAACGTTTGGCAGACATCGCGTCCGCTGGACCCGCTGATCGGCTCTCGCTGTGTCTAATCACAGCGGGAGCGGGTCGCTGGCAGTGCACGTGCGCGCCCCGGACCCGGAAGTGCCCGATTATGTACCTAGTACGTGATCTGGTGCAGAGCGGCCACCCTGCCGCAGTATATCTTAGTGGGGCGGTTGTGAACAGGTTAATAGAAGTAGGTTAGAAATAATTATTAAAAATCCATTGTGGAAATGATTATATGATTTTACATTTTGACCATAGATACACTATAATAAAAGCTTACTTTAATCACTGGCGGACCTGCCGCCGCAGTTTTACTGCAGCAGATTGGCTCTGCTGCACGAAATCACGTTATTGTACGTGATCTCGCGAAGGCCTGGATAGCAGGCGCGCATGCCCGCCGCGAGCTCCGTGAGTCCGACCGCGGGTCCCACAGACTCGATGTCCGCGAGGATACCCGCGATCGTCTCCCGGAGAGGAAGAACAGGGAAATGCTAATGTAAACAAGCATTTCCTCGTTCTGCCTAGTGACGGGACACTGATCACAGCTCCTTGTAATCGGGAGCGGTGATCAGTGTTGTGTCACACGTAGCCCCTCCCCCCCACAGTTAGAATCACTCCCTAGGACACACTTAACCCCTGCAGCGCCCCCTCCTGGTTAACCCCTTCACTGCCAGTCACATTTACACAATAATCAGTGCACTGATCGCTGTATAAATGTGAATGGTCCCAAAATAGCGGCAAAAGTAATGTCGCAGTCACGATAAAAATCGCTGATCGCCGCCATTACTAGTAAAAAAAAATATTAATAAAAATGCCATAAAACTATCCCCTATTTTGTAGATGCTATAACTTTTGCGCAAACCAATCATTATACGCTTATTGCGATTTTTTTTTTATACCAAAAATATGTAGAAGAATACGTATCGGCCTAAACTGAGGAAAAAAAAAAGTTTTTTTATATATTTTTTGGAGATATTTATTATAGCAAAAAGTAAAAAATAATGCGTTTTTTTTTTAAATTGTCACTCTATTTTTGTTTATAGCGCAAAAAATAAAAAACGCAGAGGTGATCAAATACCACCTAAAGAAAGCTCTATTTGTGAATTGGTTAATCTCTGCTGTGTTTTTTATTTTTTGTAAAAAAAAAAAAGACCAAAAATTTTGAGCCAAATGCTCCGGGGCTGAAGTGGTTAAATGTGACATTTACACTACAAAACATAATATACATAATTTACCACGTTGAAAGCAGAGATGTATTGTCCAATGAAGAGAAAGTAGTTTGAAGGGATAGAGGAGAGAGTTAAATCGGCTCTGCAAGACATTACTAAGCAGGCCGGGAGAAGGCAAACTGGCATAACAGGTGTTTTCTGTTATTTTAACAGGCTGGCAACCATACTATAAAGATAATCCTTTCACAATCAGACGGGACTGCTGTGTCCTTACTAGGGATGAGCCGAACACCCCCCGGTTCGGTTCGCACCAGAACCCGCGAACGGACCGAAAGTTCGCACGAACGTTAGAACCCCATTGACGTCTATGGGACTCGAACGTTCGAAATCAAAAGTGATCATTTTAAAGGCTAATTTGCATGGTATTGTCCTAAAAAGGGTTTGGGGACCCGGGTCCTACCCCAGGGGACATGTATCAATGCAAAAAAAACTTTTAAAAACGGCCGTTTTTTCGGGAGCAGTGATTTTAATGATGCTTAAAGTAAAAAAAAAAAAGTGAAATATTCCTTTAAATATCGTACCTGGGGGGTGTCTATAGTATGCCTGTAAAGTGACGCGTGTTTCCCATGTTTAGAACAGTCCCTGCACCAAATGTCATTTTTAAAGGAAAAAATCTCATTTAAAACTGCTTGCGGGTTTAATGTCATGTCGGGTCATGGCAATATGGATGAAAATCAGTGAGACAAACGGCATGGGTACCCCCCAGTCCATTACCAGGCCCTTTGGGTCTTGTATGGATATTAAGGGGAACCCCGCACCCAAATTAAAATAAGGAAAGGTGTGGGGCCACCAGGCCCTATATACTCTGAACAGCAGTATACAGGCGGTGCAAACAAGACAGGGACTGTAGGTTTGTTGTTAAGTAGAATCTGTTTGTAATTTTGAACATTTTTAACGTGTTTAGCTCCAGCCAAAAAATCTTTTCTAAGCTTTTTGAAAAACATAGGGAAGGGTTATCACCCCTGTGACATTTGTTTTGCTGTCTTTCCTCCTCTTCAGAAGATTTCACCTCACTTTTTTGTCCCAATGAAAAATGTTTTTTGAAAATTTGGGTTTTTTTGTGGAACAAGGATTGGAAAGCATCAGTGGAAAGGAGAAATTGTTTTCCCATATTAACTCTTACAGGAGAGAATTTCCCTTCCTAGGGGTAGATTTCATCTCACTTCCTGTTGTCTCCTTCCGTTTGCAAGTAGGAGTCGTTTGTAAGTTAGATGTTTGAAAGTAGGGTCCTGCCCTATATACTCAGCAGAAATTTGGGGTTAGGTGTTGCTGTGGCCACAACACTGTAAGCCATCACAGGGCCCTGCTGTGAAATATTAGATCAAGAATTGTAATTACATGCCCCTGTTGAACAGGAGCTGAAAAATTAGGCCTTAGGCACTGGTGCTGGTGCCACAACACTGCAACCCCTCACAGACACTCTAGTTGGAACGCAGGAACGAGCCCTGCTGCAAAGTATTGCTTCAAAAATTGTAATTACACGCCCCTGTTAGACAGGGGCAGAAAAATTGGGCCTTAGGCACTGGTGCTGGTGCCACAACACTGCAACCCCTCACAGACACTCTAGTTGGAACGCAGGAACGAGCCCTGCTGCAAAGTATTGCATCAAAAATTGTAATTACACACCCCTGTTAGACAGGGACAGAAAAATTGGGCCTTAGGCACTGGTGCTGGTGCCACAACACTGCAACCCCTCACAGACACTCTAGTTGGAACGCAGGAACGAGCCCTGCTGCAAAGTATTGCATCAAAAATTGTAATTACACGCCCCTGTTAGACAGGGGCAGAAAAATTGGGCCTTAGGCACTGGTGCTGGTGCCACAACACTGCAACCCCTCACAGACACTCTAGTTGGAATGCAGGAACGAGCCCTGCTGCAAAGTATTACATCAAAAATTGTAATTACACGCCCCTGTTAAACAGGGGCTGAAAAATTGTGCCTTAGGCACTGGTGGTGGCGCCCAGAACCAAAAATGTTCTTACAAGCTATCAGCGTGATGATTGAGGAGGAAGAGGATAATTACTCAGGGATAGTCACTCAGCATCAGCATAGGCAGTCTTTGAAGGGATCTGAGATTTCAAAAAAAATTATTCGGTTACATCAGCATCAGGTGCTTGGTAGCTGGTGGTGATCCAAGACTGATTCATTTTTATGAAGGTCAGCCGATCGACCGAGTCGGTGGACAGACGCACCCTGTGATCGGTTACCACGCCTCCAGCAGCACTGAATGTGCGTTCCGAAAGAACGCTGGATGCAGGACAGGCCAGTAGCTCAATTGCATACTGTGCAAGCTCTGGCCAGTGATCCATCCTCAAGACCCAGTAACCCAGAGGATTTTCGGTGGGAAAGGTGTCCAAGTCTGATCTTGCCCCTAGGTATTCCTGCACCATGTAAAACAGACGCTGGCGATGGTTGCTGGAACCGATCATACCTTGGGGCTGCGG
Source organism: Lithobates septentrionalis (assembly GCA_037952835.1). NCBI lineage: Eukaryota > Metazoa > Chordata > Amphibia > Anura > Ranidae > Lithobates > Lithobates septentrionalis. The sequence continues at coordinate 1,155,002 of JBBDGP010002032.1, forward strand.
ACCAAAAAATTGTCTGAACGCATCGGTCAGACGGCCACCTTCTCCACCGCTCCTTCTTTGACTGACCGAAGCCTCAGCAACACGTTGTCCAGAAACAGGAGTTTGTAACCTCCCAGTCTCTGGGAACGCGTTGCACAGACCTTTCTGCAAGGCCTCCCGAAGATGTTTCATCCTCTGCTCCCTCTGCGATGGCAAGATAAGGTCCGCAACCTTACCCTTGTAACGTGGATCAAGGAGGGTTGCCAGCCAGTATTGGTCCTTCTCCTTGATACCACGAATACGAGGATCCTTACGCAGGCTTTGCAGGATCAGGGAGGCCATGCAGCGTAGGTTTGCTGAGGCATTCGGTCCGGAGTCCTCTGGGTCACTAAGGACAACAACGTCCGCAGCCACCTCCTCCCAGCCACGTACAAGTCCATGTGTTCCTTGGGACTGATCCCTTAAAGACTGCTGCTGATGCTGAGTGCCAGGCTCCACCTCCATACTGACACAATCTTCCTCCTCCTCCTCCTCCTCCTCCTCGTCCTCTTCCTGTGTGATCGGCGGGCACGCAGGAACACTGTCTGGATAAAGGGGGCCTTGAGAGCTAAGGAAGTCCTCCTCTTCCTGCCTCTGTTCTGCCTCAAGTGCCCTGTCCATTATTCCACGCAGCGTGTGCTCCAACAGGTGGGACAAGGGGGACAGTGTCACTGATGCATGCACTGTCACTGCTCACCATCCTCGTGGCCTCCTCAAATGGTGACAGGACAGTGCATGCATCCCTGATCATGGCCCACTGGCGTGGGGAAAAAAAACCAAGCTCCCCTGACCCTGTCCTGGTGCCATAGTCGCACAGGTACTCATTGATGGCCCTCTGCTGCGTGTGCAGCCGCTGCAGCATGGCCAACGTTGAGTTCCACCTGGTGGGCATGTCACAGATTAGGCGGTTCTTGGGCAGGTTAAACTCCTTTTGGAGGTCCGTCAGCCGAGCACTGGCATTATATGACCGGCGGAAATGCACACAGACTTTCCTGGCCTGCCTCAGGACATCCTGTAAGCCCGGGTACCTGCCCAAGAACCGCTGCACCACCAAGTTAAGGACGTGAGCCAAACAGGGCACATGGGTCATTTGTCCCTGTCGGAGGGCAGAGAGGAGGTTGGTGCCATTGTCGCAAACCACCATTCCTGCCTTAAGTTGGCGTGGCGTCAACCACCTCTGAACCTGCCCCTGCAGAGCTGACAGAACCTCTGCCCCAGTGTGGCTCCTGTCCCCCAAGCACACCAGCTCAAGCACCGCATGGCATCTTTTGGCCTGCATACTTGCGTAGCCCCTTGAACGCCTACGGAGCACCGCTGGTTCCGAGGAAGAGGCCATGGAGGAAGAAGAAGAGGAGGGGGTGGAGGAGAGAGGTGTGTCACAATCAGCATTTTGGAGGCGTGGTGGCGGAACAACCTCCAACACTACTGCACCTTGTCCTGCATCCTTCCCAGCTGCCAGCAGAGTCACCCAATGCGCCGTGAAACTTAGGTAACGTCCCTGTCCATGCCTGCTGGACCATGAGTCAGCGGTAATATGCACCTTACCGCTGACCGCCCTGTCCAGCGAGGCATGGACATTGCCTTCCACATGCCGGTAGAGAGCCGGAATCGCCTTCCGTGAGAAAAAGTGGCGTTTGGGTACCTGGCACTGAGGAACCGCACATTCCACAAACTCACGGAAGGGGGCAGAGTCTACCAACTGAAAAGGCAGCAGTTGAAGTGCTAGCAATTTTGCCAAGCTAGCATTCAACCGCTGGGCATGTGGATGGCTGGGAGCAAACTTCTTTCGGCGGTGCAGCAGCTGGGGCAGGGAAATTTGCCTGGTACAATCTGACGTCGGTGTACCAAAAGCAGATTGCCCACAAGTACTTGGCTGTGACACACCTAATTCTACACCTTCATTCCTCTCACTGCAGGTCTCAGAGAGGACTGAAGGTCTAGTGGGGTTGGAAATCTCAGCTGATGAGGAGCAAGGAGAGATCCTCTTTGTTCTTTGGTGTGGGTCTTTTAGATACGCTTGCCAACGAACTGCATGGCAGGTCAACATATGTCTGGTCAAGCATGTGGTACCCAAGCGGGAGATGTTTTGGCCACGCGAGATACGCTTGAGACATATGTTGCAAATAGCAGCGGTGCGATCTGATGCACTCGTCTCAAAAAAGGCCCACACCAAAGAACTTTTTGAATAACGCGCAGAGACTGCAGCGCCCTGCACATGTGGAGCTTTGGGGTGTGATGCAGTCAATGTGCTGCCCTTAGGCTGGCCCCTGGAGGGCATCCTGCCTCGTTGGTGATGTGCCGCCTCCTCCTCCTCCTCCTCTCTCCTATCAGGCACCCACGTTGAGTCAGTGACCTCATCATCCCCTCCCTCCTCATCACTGGAGCAAACCTGGCAGTATGCTGCAACAGGGGGAGCATGACTGCCAGATTGCTGTCCTTCTTGGGCACCCCCTCTGTCCGTGCTCATGTTACTGCCTTCATCGAGCTCAGTATCATCATCAGAGCCTTCCAAACGCTGGGCATCCTCCTGGAGCATGTACCCAACACTGTGGTCAAACAGTTCTAGGGAATCCTCAGGAGGACATGGTGGAGCTAGGGAAGGAGTCACTGATGACATTGAGCTGAGGGAAGAGGCCGCTGCTTTGCCAGACAAAGCACCCTGGGCATGGGTGAGAGAGGATGAGGAGGATGAGGACGGCTTGGTCATCCACTCGACCAAGTCTTCCGCATGTTGCGGCTCAACACGGCCAGCTGCCGAAAAAAAGGCCAAGCGTGTCCCATGGCCACGTGCTGATGAGGATGCACCGTCTCCACGACCAGCACTAGACACAGAGCCTGCTTGCCCTCTCTTATTGGCTTGTGACTGTCTGCCTCTCCTTCTTGGCCTTCCAGACATACTAATGGCCTGTAGCTGCACTAAGCTGGGATAGAACACCTGTAATTTTCTTCAGGTAGCTTTATATACTGTAACCAGACAAGCCTGCCTGTCAGTAGGAAGATAACAGGAACGGATCTAGCTGAACACTGTGAGCAGGACGCACTGCACTAAATGTAAATAGCAGGAACGGATCTAGCTGAACACTGTGAGCAGGACGCACTGCACTAAATGTAAATAGCAGGAACGGATCTAGCTGAACACTGTGAGCAGGACGCACTGCACTAAATGTAAATAGCAGGAACGGATCTAGCTGAACACTGTGAGCAGGACGCACTGCACTAAATGTAAATAGCAGGAACGGATCTAGCTGAACACTGTGAGCAGGACGCACTGCACTAAATGTAAATAGCAGGAACGGATCTAGCTGAACACTGTGAGCAGGACGCACTGCACTAAATGTAAATAGCAGGAACGGATCTAGCTGAACACTGTGAGCAGGACGCACTGCACTAAATGTAAATAGCAGGAACGGATCTAGCTGAACACTGTGAGCAGGACGCACTGCACTAAATGTAAATAGCAGGAACGGATCTAGCTGAACACTGTGAGCAGGACGCACTGCACTAAATGTAAATAGCAGGAACGGATCTAGCTGAACACTGTGAGCAGGATGCACTGCACTAAATGTAAATAACAGGAACGGATCTAGCTGAACACTGTGAGCAGGACGCACTGCACTAAATGTAAATAGCAGGAACGGATCTAGCTGAACACTGTGAGCAGGACGCACTGCACTAAATGTAAATAGCAGTAACGGATCTAGCTGAACACTGTGAGCAGGACGCACTGCACTAAATGTAAATAGCAGGAACGGATCTAGCTGAACACTGTGAGCAGGACGCACTGCACTAAATGTAAATAACAGGAACGGATCTAGCTGAACACTGTGAGCAGGACGCACTGCACTAAATGTAAATAGCAGGAACGGATCTAGCTGAACACTGTGAGCAGGACGCACTGCACTAAATGTACATAGCAGGAACGGATCTAGCTGAACACTGTGAGCAGGACGCACTGCACTAAATGTAAATAGCAGGAACGGATCTAGCTGAACACTGTGAGCAGGACGCACTGCACTAAATGTAAATAGCAGGAACGGATCTAGCTGAACACTGTGAGCAGGACGCACTGCACTAAATGTAAATAACAGGAACGGATCTAGCTGAACACTGTGAGCAGGACGCACTGCATTAAATGTAAATAGCAGGAACGGATCTAGCTGAACACTGTGAGCAGGACGCACTGCACTAAATGTAAATAGTCTAGATAGAAGATAACAGGAACGGATCTAGCTAAACTGAATACAGTGTATAAATATATATGCAACACCTGGGATGCATATATATACACAATACACTGTAAGTGCAGCTAACTGACTGACTGTTCTGCCTAATCTATCTAACTCAAATCAAATGACACTGTCTCTCTCTCTCTCTCTATCTCTCAGCACACCGGAACACACACTACACAGGGCCGCCGTGCAGGCGGCCTTATATAGTGTGGGGCGTGTACTAAATCCCCTGAGCCATAATTGACCAAAGCCACCCTGGCTTTGGCCAATTACAGCTCTCTCTACTGACGGCGCTGTGATTGGCCAAGCATGCGGGTCATAGTGCATGCTTGGCCAATCATCAGCCAGCAATGCACTGCGATGCCGCAGTGAATTATGGGCCGTGACGCGCCACACGAATTTGGCGCGAACGGCCCATATCGTTCGCAATTCGACGGACGGTCGAACAGCCGATGTTCGAGTCGAACATGGGTTCGACTCGAACACGAAGCTCATCCCTAGTCCTTACACAAGATTTGATTTTACACCATATACATTCACATTTATTAAAGTGGGCCCTTCACTAAGGAGCCATTCACACTCTGCGTAGCGAGAACTCGCATTCCCGTGTGCGTGACTTTTACTCCGCACGTTGCGCATTTACTTCAATAGGCTGGCCTATGCGAGTTTGTCGCCCAAAAAAAGCTCTTGCTCCTTTTTGGGCGAGAAGCTTCAAAAAGGTGAGTTTTGCCGCAATTGCAGAAGGATTCTGTCACGTGACAATCGCTGTAAAATCGCACCCTGTTTGGGGTGCCATGTAGAATGAATGGCACCCAAATGCATGGCACGTTTGGAAGTGATTCTGCCCGCGATTTCAAATCACCAAGTGTGAATGGGGCCTAATGCCACGTACACACGATCGGACAGAAACTGTGGATTTTTTTCCGACGGATGTTGGCTCAAACTTGTCTTGCATACACACGGTCACACAAATCTTGTTGGAAATTCCGAACGTCAAGAACGCGGTGACGTACAACACGTACGACGAGCCGAGAAAAATGAAGTTCAATAGCCAGTGCGGCTCCTTCTGCTTGATTCCGAGCATGCGTGGAACTTTGTGCGTCGGAATTGTGTACACACGCTCGGAATTTGAGAACCAGCTCTCAAACATTTGTTGTCGGAAATTCCGACAGCAAATGTCCGATGGAGCCTACACACGGTCGGATTTTCTGACAACAGGCTCACATTGAACATTCGTTGTCGAAAATTCCGACTGTGTGTACGCAGCAAAAGTCTACATGAATACATTCCAGACATACACTATATTGGCATTCCATTTCTGATTCTTAGTCCATAGGGTTCAATATTGAGTTGGCCCACCCTTTGCAGCTATAACAGCTTCAACTCATCTGGGAAGGCTGTCCACAAGGTTTAGGAGTGTGTCTATGGGAATGTTTGACCATTCTTCCAGAGGCGCATTTGTGAGGTCAGGCACTGATGTTGGATGAGAAGGCCTGGCTCGCAGTCTCCACTCTAATTCATTCCAAAGGAGTTCTATCGGGTTGAGGTCAGGACTCTGTGCAGGCCAGTCAAGTTTCTCCACCCCAAACTCACTCATCCATGTCTTTATGGACCTTGCTTTGTGCACTGGTGCGCAGTCATGTTGAAACAGGAAGGGACCATCCCCAAACTGTTCCCACTTGGTTGGGAGCATAAAATTGTCCAAAATGTCTTGGTATGCTGTTGCCTTAGGAGTTCCCTTCACTGGAACTAAGGGGCCAAGCCCAACCCCTGATAAAAAACCCCACACCATAATCCCCACTGCACCAAATGATTTGGACCATTACAAAGCAAGGTCCATAAAGACATAGATGAGCGATTCTGAGGTGGAGAAACTTGACTGGCCTGCACCAACCCAAAGAGTTGAAGCTGTTATAGCTGCAAAGGGTAGGCCAACTGAATTTTGAACCCTACGGACTAAGACTGGGATGCCATTAAAGTTAATTTGCGTGTAAAGGCAGGTGTCCCTATACTTTTGACAATATAGTGTATCTTAACACCTTCCCACCGACATAACACATATACAACACCACTGGACTGGGCTTTTTTTTTTTGTAGGGCAGTGCGTATCTCCCTTTGTGCTGAGAGCACACCGCACAGCACACTCAGCACAGAGACAGGGTCTCACCGATTCCAGGTCACATGATTGCTGTGGTAGCCTCTGATTGGCTACCACAGTGATCAGTCACTGTGAAGCCTTCCCCTGTGTTTCTCTCTGTGAATGGAGAGGAAAGATGCAATGGGGGGTTATTTACTAAAGGCAAATCCACTTTGCACTACAAGTGCACTTGGAAGTGCAGTCGCTGTAGATCCAAGGGGGACATGGAAGGAAAATAAAAAACAGCATTTTAGCTTGCACATGATTGGATAATAAAATCAGCAGAGCTTCCCCTCATTTCTGATCTACCCCTCAGATTTACAGCGACTGCACTTCCAAGTGCACTTGTAGTGCAAATTGGATTTGCCTTTAGTAAATAAAGCCCAATCATAGGTGTGCGCAGCCTCTTGCATTAGGATGTGCACCCCAAAGCTCAGATACATATGCATGTGTATATGTACTGATGGTGTCAGTAGGGCAGTGGACAGTGTCAGTAGTTTTATTTTATTTTTAAATAAATTATTTTATTTTGTAACATTTTTTTGGGGGATGAAATATCAGTGGTCTAAACAGGGGGGAATATGCACCACACAAGGCGATTAGGGTGTGCCCAGGCACACCTGGCACACCCTGTGCGCACGCCTATGCCCCCAATGCATCTTTCTCTTTCCTTGCAAATTGGAAAAAATAGTGGGTATAGAATTTTTTTTTAAATAAACAATAAAAATAAAATAAAAAATAAAGAAAAAATACTTATTTATTTTAAGTTAGCATCAGTGTCAGTTAGCGTGTTTTAGGTAGGACAAAAAATAAATAAAAGAGGCAAAATGCATACTATTGTTTCTGGGCAGTACTACGGGTACAAACAACAAATACTATACACATATGTGATATCGCTGCGATCGTCAGGTACAGGAGAATTTATTTTGGGTTGTTCTTTGGTGGTAGGTTATGGTAGTAACAAGATACAGCTAAATTAAAGTTTTTTTTTTTTTTTTTTTACTATTTTGGGCCAGTATTCCTTTGCTAATAAGAACAAAAAACAGGAGATATCCATTACCATTTACTATCAAATGAAAGAATTTGTCCTGAAAAAAACAAGGTATAATCCACCTGGATGCACAAAGTAATTGTGATGATATGTACGGTTTTACTAAGATGTGTCAAAGTTGCAAAATTGTGCTTAGGCATTAAGATTCATTTTTACCCTGCAGTAGTAAACCACATCTTAAAAAAAAAACCCTGCAAAGCAATGTCATAATGTGCTAGTATGCATACTAGCACATTATGCAAGACTTACCTTAAAACGAAGCCCTCCAGCAGTGCGCTGTCACCGCTGACAGGGCTTCCATCTTTAACTGGTCTTGCTTCCGGGTTCGCGGCCTCCAGCTACATTAGTGGCCGGGGTCGCGTTAACGTTATTCCTGTGCATGCGCGTGGGAGCCCTAGTTTATGGCACGAGCTCTAAAGGATTGGCATGGTATGCCAGACCTTCAGAGCACATGCGTCAGTGGCTTCACTGGTTGCATGCAGCATGAATATCTCCTAAATGGTGCAAGTTAGGAGATTTTCACTGTACCTACAGGGAAGCCTTATGATCGGATTCCCTGTAGGTACAAGTGAAAAAACTGAGTTTACTACTGCTTTAAGTGTGAAGGGGTTAATATGCAGCAACAGCAAACATTTTCAGAAAAGCTCCAACCTTTATCATTATAAAACTCTCCTTAACCACTTCATTACTGGGAATTTCGCCCCTTCCTGCCCAGGACAATTTTCAGCTTTCAGCGCTGTCGCACTTTGAATGACAATTGCACAGTCATACAACACTGTACCCAAATTACATTTTTATCATTTTCTTCCCACAAATAGAGCTTTCTTTTGGTGGTATTTGATCACTTCTGAGGTTTTTATTTTTTGCTAAACAAACTAAAAAAGACATTTTTGAAAAAGAAAAGTTTTTCTTCGTTTCGGTTATAAAATCTTGTTTTCTCCTTCACTGACGGGCACTTATGAGGCAGCACTGATGAGTGGGCACTGATAAGGTGGCACCAATGGGCACTGATGAGGGGGCACTGATATGTAGAAATGATGGGCGATGTGAGGCAGCACTGATGGGCACCAATAGGTGGCACTTATATGCAGCACTGATGGGCACTGATAGGTGCCACTGGTGAGAACTGATAGGTGGCACTGATGGGTACTGACAGGCGGCTGTGATGGGCACTGACAGGCGGCACTGATAGGCGGTACTGATTGGCACTGACAAGTGGCATTGATGGGCAGCACTGATGATGAGGTACTGATGAGGTATTGACAGGTGTTACTGCTGGGCACTGATTGGCACTGTGGTGATTGACTCTGATATGGGCACTGACATTCGTTTCTTATGGGGCACTGACTGGCAGCTGATGGGCACTTATTGACAGCTGTGATGGCACATCTGATGGGGCTGTGCTGATAATCAATGTGCTGATTATCAGCACAGACCCCCCCCCCCCCTGACAGGGAGAGATGCTGATCGGCTCTCCCTGTCAGCGTGAACCGAGGGATGCCATTTACCAGCACTTCCTGGTTCACGCGATGATCAGCTGTGATTGGTCACAGCTGATCACCTCGTAAGGAGCCTCCTTCAAAGGCTTCATACCACGATCGGAGATGCAGTGTGTCAGACTGACACACAGCACCACTGATCGCAGCGCTGTCTGGCCCCGCGGGCGCGCGCCGGCATGTTATCCAGCTGGACGTCATATGACACCCAGTCAGGATAACAGAACCACCGCCTGGCCGTCATTCTGCTATAGGCCGGGCTGGAAGTGGTTGTAAAGGCTCATGCTGTATGAAGGTAAAAACCTCCAGTGGCTCTTCCGGGTTTCTTCGTCCTCATTGGCTGAGACTGCAGGGGGAGTCATTGGCTCCCGCTACTGTCAATCACAGTCAGTGAGCCAATAAGACAGCGGGGGCGGGGCCAAGCTGCACTCCATGTGTGAATAGACTCACAGAACAACGGCTCAGGAGCTGCTTGCTATTGGGGCATTCGACAGAAGGAAGGGGCCAGGAATGGGTAAGTATAACATGTTTGTTATTTTTTTTATTTTTTTTATCTGTCTTTAGTATTCCCTCCAATGGGACACAGATGACAAACAAAACAGACAGGGGTTATAACCCTCCCTCACTCTATCCAAAATGAAATAAAATGCCTTTAGCTGTACTATAAATTCCATTCCAGTGACTTTGCCTAGACTAAGATGATTAATGAGCAGAATGAGGGCCCAATCATACCAATTGTGGTATGGGAAACACGTGTTTCCGTGCGCATTTCCCGCACTGCACGGGAATGTGCTGCCGTTGTTAGATGTGTGTGGGAGCCATTAATTATTAGAAACTAATCTAGAAATGCGCACACCTTGTGGCTACCAGAGCACATAGCACAGTAACACGCAGTTTTAAAACGGCACAATTTTAAAAGTCGTGCTTCCTGTCCTTTTTTTCCTGCATTCCCATGAGTTTGGCAGTGGGAACACACTGGAACGAGCAAAAAATGCACACGCTGTGATGTGAACAGGCCCTGGTACTGTGTAACTTTGTAGTAAGTCACAAGGTGAGCTGCAGAGGGGCAGGTGTGCTTAAGAGCTTTGTGAACACAGTGCCTTTCAGTCTACATTCTTTGCATTAAGATAAAAGCCTTCTGTGTGTAGCAGCCCCCCTAATACTTACCTGAGCCCCATCTCTATCCAGCGATGTGCACCAGTGCCTCGACCATCTGCGGCTCTCCCTCCTGATTGACTGAGACACAGCAGTGGTGCTATTGGCTCCTGCTGCTGTCACTCAAAGTCAGTTAGCCAATCAGGAGAGAGAGGGGCCTAACCGCACCACCGTGTGTCTGAATGGACACACGGAGCTGCGGCTTGGCTCAGTGTGCCCCCATAGCAAGCTGCTTACTGTGGGGGCACTCAGCAGGAGGGAGGTGCCAGGAGCGCCAGTGAGGGACCTGAGAAGAGGAGGATCTGGGCTGCTCTGTGCAAGACCAACTGCACAGCGCAGGTAAGTATAACATGTTTGTTATTTTTAAAGAAAAAAACTTTAAAGAAGAAACTTTAGTATCACTTTAATGAATACATACTTTTTTTTTTCATGTGTGCCTTTTATATCTGCCTGGTTTTCAGCCTTAAAGGAGACATACAGCCAAACAAGCCAAATGAGTTCATTCTGCACTCCTGTGACCTGTTTTCAGCAGACAGCGGGCTTTAACCCGCTGTCGGCTGACATCACAGAGCCGGTCCAGACTGGGGAAAGACTGTAAAAATATGGTCGGGATCTGCCCACAACCCTGAATTGGAACCTGGCTCAGGCTCTCAGCCAGCCGCTGAGAGCCTGAGCCAGCTACTCCCACCCCCTCCACAGTTCAGCACTCCAGTGAGCGCAGGGGGGGGCAGAGCTCTCTGCTTACGGAGCTCTGAGAGCCAAGTGTTCAGCGGTGTTTGATCGTTCGGTTCTCAGTCTTAGAGCCGGTGGGGGACAGATGCAGCATTGGACTAATGCTGCATTCACCTAGTTAAGTATGATTCTTGAAAAAAAAAAACTATACTTCGCTTTTAAAATTTAGAGAAATCATTCCACAACATTATAAATAACCTTTCCATCTTCAAGATGTATAATTCTGCAAAGTGTATGTCATAGCCATAGTCAGGCAAGGCCAATAGTAATTGTGCATTGCTCTCGCGCTGGCTCCAAGTCATGAGCAGACACTGCTGAGTAGTGAGGAATTCTCCTCTGGAACCCCCCATGTTGGTAGTAATGGTACAGCTTGCTAGGGATAGTCTGAGCTAGGTAATCTCTATCAGTACAAAGTGCTGTTCTCTGTCAAAAAGGAAACTTTTTTTTCTTTCCAGGCAGTTGTGAGTGTAAACATATCCAATTTCAGGCCAGTGTAGGGGAGGAGTGACGTCAACTAGACATGCATGTTCACGACCTCTAGTCATTGAAGATGAAGGGAAATCCTTTACCAATAACCCTGCAGACACATAACATTAATACTTTTCCTCTTTTCTGGAAAGAGATTCTACATGGAATGTTAAGTCATGGGAGATTTGCATAACACACCTAGTTTTCCCTGAAATATTACCTAAGATAAGATAAGGTGCTATTTTCATATACAGCACATACAAAGGGACGTGAATTAAACAAAAAAGCATACTGTATCTGTGCAAAAGTTTTAGGCAGGTGTGAAGAAAGGCTGCAAAGGAAGAAAGCTTTCAAAAATATATATTTTAATTGTTTATCAATTTTCAAAATGCAAAGTGAGCGAACAGAAGAAAAAAACAGCAGTTCTTCCACTTGCACACTTTGTACACTTGCACAAAGTCAGAGATTTTCTAGGATTAGAGTCAGGTGTATGATAACCAATTATACCAAGTAGGCATGATCATCAATTTCAAATGTAGGTTGAGGCCGGGTTCACACTGGTCCGACAAATGCTCAGACATTGGGAGCTCATGTCGCATGACGTGTGAAATTCAATGTTTCCCTATGGTCCTAACTGGTCCAACGCAAATCGTTCTGACTTTAGAAATGCTCCCTGTACTACTTTGGTCCGACTTTGAGCCTACTTCAGCCCATTGATATCATTGAAGTCGGATCAAAGTCAGATCGCCGTCTCGCATGATCCGACTTTGGCATGCGACTTGTGCTCAGATGATCTTGAGGGGGAACTCCGCGCCAAATTTTAAATAAAAAACCGGCATGGGTTCCCCCTCCAAGAGCATACCAGGCCCTTGGGTCTGGTATGGATTGTAAGGGGAACCCCCTCTGCCGAAAAAACGGCGTACCCTTATCTGAGCACACAGCCCGTCCGGTCAGGAATGGGGGTGGGTATGAGCGAGTGCCCCCCCTCCTGAACCGTACCAGGCCGCATGCCCTCAACATGGGGGGGTGGGTGCTTTGGAGCAGAGCACCCCAAAGCACCTTGTCCCCATGTTGATGAGGACAAGGGCCTCTTCCCGACAACCCTGGCCGTTGGTTGTCGGGGTCTGCGGGTGGGGGGCCTATCAGAATCCAGGGGCCCCCTTTAATAAGGGGGCCCTCAGATCCCGGCCCCCCACCCTATGTGAATGAGTATGAGGTACATCGTACCCCTACCCATTCACCTAGCGAAAAAAGTGTCAATTAAAAAAACACACGACAGGTTTTTAAAGTAATTTATTAGGCAGCTTCGGGGGTCTCTTCCTTCTTCTCCGCGGTCTCTTCCTTCTTCTCCGCGCTCTCCCGCTTCTTCTCCGCGCTCTCCGGCTTCTTCTATGCGCTCTCGGGTTCTTCTACGCGCTCTCCGGTATCTTCTGCCGGGCTCCTCTGCTGTCTTCTGCTCTTTTGCTAGCGGTGGCCCGGTCTTCTGTGTCTTTTTTGGTGTAGGGTGTTCCCTTTAAAATCCATGCCAGACTCAAGGGCCTGGTATGCTCCTGGAGGGGGAACCCATGGCTGTTTTTTATTTAAAATTTGCCGCAGAGTTCCCCCTCAAGATTCATACCAAACACCGTGCCTGGTATTGGCGGGGATCCAAGTCGGATCCCAGTTCATTGAAAGTCGGACGTATGTCTGCTTTAAGTCGCGGGGCAAAGTCGGATCCAAAGTAGGATGACCGTCGTGTCGTACCAGTGTGAACCCGGCCTCAAACACTGTCATTATTAACTGAAACAGAAACTGCTGTGTAGAAGGCTTAAAACTGGATGAGGAACAGCTAAACTCTGCTACTATAGTGAGGTTGTGGAAGACAGTTTCATATCACAGGTCATATACCATGGCAAGACAGAGCACAGCAACAAGACACAAGGTAGTTATACTGCATCAGGAAGGTCTCTCCCAGGCAAAGATTTCAAAGCAGACTGGGGTTTCAGTATGTACTGCTCAAGTTCTTTTGAAGAAGCACAAAGAAACAGACAACGTTGAGGACTGTAGGCACAGTGGCCGGCCAAGGAAACTTAATGCAGCAGATGAAAGACACATCATGCTTTTTAACATATAACATCGGAAGATGTTCATCAGCGCCATCAGCACAGAACTGGTGTAAACCAGTGGGATCCAGGTACACCCATCTACTGTCCGGAGAAGTCAAGTCAGGAGTGGTCTTCGTGGAAGAATTGGGGCCAAAAAGCCATACCTCCAACGTGGAAACTAGGCTAAATGACTCAACTGTGCACAAAAACATAGGAACTTTTGAGAGATACTATATATATGTAGCGCTGGTAGATTTTATCTACCGCTGATAGGTAAATTTAGTGGGTCGCTTGTTATAGGAAGTTGGATTTGCCTCTGTTCCAGCTTGGCTGACGTTGCATGCAGTTCTGCATTATGCCGGTGGGTGTCGTTGTCACTGTCGGCAGGTGTTGGAAAAGCAACGTGTTAAAGCGAATGAGTGCTCCTCTTTCCCGGAGATAACTCGGTGGAGGTGGTGCATTCTGGGAGAGGGTATTTATGGGACAGAAGCCATGTTTTAGGGTTCGTTTTCAGCCACCTGCTGGTCCTCCTGGCCGACAGGGATGCATCAGGAATACCACCTGGTGGTCCTCCGTTCTGGAGGCCCGTGTCGCTGCGGCGTGTGGGTGGGCCCAGAAGCCTGTCTGGGGCCTACCACAGCAGCGGAGGAATGGTCCCGAGCTGTCTTTCCTGAGTGAAGAAGCTGGACAACCGGGAAGATCCCAGGGGAGGACCCGTCATGGAAGGATCATGCAGAGTGCTAGTCTGGAGAGGGGCCTGGTGACTCGGTTGGAGGACGCATTCCGAAGTAATCTTACAGTATAGTAATGCCGGGTTGGCTTAAAGGTCCAAGTACTGTATCTGACTTTCACCACAAACCAATACATCCTGTGGCAGAGGATCGTACGGGTTTTATTCCAGATAAGTCTGTGGCAGAGACTTTTGTTTGTGCTACGTGCTGGCTGCTAGGCAAGTGAGAGATGTCTATCCAGGCGGGCAAAGATTGAATCCTACGAAAGGGGGACTATTCAATTACAAGTGTTCAATTACAAGGAATGTTCTAAAGGAATACAACAGAAAGGTATTTGAGCTTCCCTGCAGTTTTCCTACTACCTCTTTCCTGCTACTTCCCTTAATCGTTCTATTAAAGCATTGGAAAAATCTACTCAAGTGTTTGGTGCTTATATCGTCCAGAGGTAAACTCAACAGGACCCTAGACCCGGTGCCGGTGAAACAGAGGTGTTGAGAGTGAAGGTAACAAGCCCGTTTAAACCAGTAGCTCCACCGAGAGTTATTGCTACATATATATATATATATATATATATATATATATATATATAAAATATACAGAATGTATGTCATTCTGCCATTCTGATCACTTCATTACTCCACCACTCTCACCATCATTCACACAATGACATATGTGAGCACAACACAGTTAATAAACCAGCTTGTCATGTATTTGCTGTTGGAGGTACTTCCTTATTTCTTCAAGGCCAGGTTAATGTTTAATACACGAATGGCCTGTTGACCCATAGCCCTTGGTCTACTTAAAGTCAGTGGAGCAGCAAAACTCATATATCCTTTCTTTTTTTCTTTTTTTTTTTAACCACTTCAATACGGGGCACGTATACACCTTCCTGCCCAGACTAATTTTTAGCTTTCAGCACTGTCGCACTTTGAATGACAATTGTGCGGTCATGCTTCACTGTACCCAAACTACATTTTTATCATTTTTTTTCCCACAAATAGAGCTTTCTTTTGGTGATATTTGATCACCTCTGGGATTTTTATTTTCTGCTAAACAAATAAAAAAAAGACCGAAAATTTTGAAAAAAAAACGTTTTTTTTTTTGTTTCTGTTACAAAACTTTGCAGATAAGTGTTAAGGCTAGCCAGTGGCTAGCCTGTATTTGTGGGAGGAGTCTGAGAGGGCTATTTAAGCCTCCTCCTCTGACAGGCCAGGGCTAGTCGGCGTTTCTGGGTTTAGAAGGGGGTGGGGCCGACACGTCACTTCCGGGTCCTTGCTGAGTCACAGTCGGCTGCAAGCATGGTGGCGGTACCTCTCTCGGTGCTCACACCGAGGATTCCGCCTGCCACCCACCTTGTTACCTCTGAGTACATTTCCCCCCCGCTTTTCCCGGTGTTTTGCCGGGGGGCGCGATCGGCCGCTCACAGTTCCTTTCATTCTCCCTGGGTTGGTCCGGCCCGCTTCTCACAGTGTTGGGGGGGGGGGCGGGTGTTCGCTGCCCGCCTCCTCTCCGTGCACATCTAGCTCCATGAGGGAGCCACCTGCCGCGGGGTGGATGATCGGACGCCAGCTCCTCTCTCCACATGAACATCTGCTTCATGTGGGAGCTGCCAGCTTCTCTGGGTGTTCGCCGCCGGCCTCCTCTCCCCGTACACATCCAGCTCCACGAAGCAGCCGCCGGGGGGGGGGGGGGTGATCGGCCGCCCAGCAGCTACTTTTTTCCTGGGCAGTTCCAGCAAAAGGGGGGCCTTCCCACAGTGTTCCCGCCCGCTCCTCCCGGGGGGGTTGTCAGCCGCCCGCCAGCTCCTCTCTCCCCATGCAGATCCAGCTCCACGAGGGAGCCACCCGCCGGGGGGGGGGGTGATCGTCCGCCCCCCCTGCAGCTCCTCTCTCCCCATGCACATCTTGCGCCATGGGAGCTGCTCTTCTGCTTCTCCGGGTGTTTAAATGGGGGGGTGATCAGCTGGCCACCTGCTCCTCTCCTCATGCGGCTCCACGAGGGGGGCGCGCGCCCGTTTCTCCCGGTACTCACATGGGGGGATGCCTGCCTGCTCCTCTCTCTCCCCACAATTGGTATCGCTGCAAGCCCAGTCACAGAGGACATCAGACCTGCACACAGCAGTCATGGCAACGGCTAGTCGTGAGGTGAAGGGTTGGTGGTGGCTTGCAGTAGATGTACCATGCTGGATTGTTTATCATTCATTATCATCAATTTTCATCATGATTTTAGTCGCATGTCATTCCCAAGCTTACATAAGGGCTCATTCATTGTCAGCAGGGCTTGGCAAGACAGGGAGGATGTAATCCACATACATTGCTGCTTTTACTTGGTTTTTGTGTTTTTCTTGGTCAGTGTTTCCATCATAGCGTTTCTGCCCCTGTCATTGCATTGTTCTGTCATAGCGTTCTGCCCAGCGTTTCTATCATAGAATTCTGCCCCGGCGTTTCTGTCATAGCGTTCTGCCTCGGCGTTTCGGCCATAGCGTTCTGCCTCGGCGTTTCGGCCATAGCGTTCTGCCTCGGCGTTTCGGCCATAGCGTTCTGCCCCGGCATTTCTGTCACAGCGTTCTAGCCCGGCGTTTCTGTCATAGCATTCTGGCAAGACAGGGAGGATGTAATCCACACACATTGCTGCTTTCACTTGGTTATTGTGTTTTTCTTGGTCAGTGTTTCTATCATAGCGTTTCTGCCCCAGGAGTTCTGTCATTGCATTGTTCTGCCCCAGCGTTTCTGTCATAGCGTTCTGGCCTGGCGTTTCTGTCATAGCGTTCTGGCCTGGCGTTTCTGTCATAGCGTTCTGGCCCGGCGTTTCTGTCATAGCGTTCTGGCCCGGCGTTTCTGTCATAGCGTTTCTGTCATGGCATTTCTGCCCCGGCTTTTCTGTCATGGCGTTTCTGCCCCAGCTTTTCTGTCATGGCATTTCTGCCCCAGTTTTTCTGTCATGGCATTTCTGCCCCAGTTTTTCTGTCATGGCATTTCTGCCCCAGCTTTTCTGTCATGGCATTTCTGCCCCAGCTTTTCTGTCATAGCGTTCTGCCCCAGCTTTTCTGTCATAGCGTTCTGCCCCAGCTTTTCTGTCATAGCGTTCTGCCCCAGCTTTTCTGTCATAGCGTTCTGCCCCAGCTTTTCTGTCATAGCGTTCTGCCCCAGTTTTTCTGTCATGGCGTTTCTCCCCCAGGGTTTCTGTCATAGCATTTCTGCCCCAGTTCTGTCACAGCATTTCTGCCCCAGGGTTTCTGTCATAGCATTTTTCTGCCTCAGAGTTTGTTGTAGTGCTCTGCCCCAGCATTTCTGTTATAGCGCTCTGCCCCAGCATTTCTGTCACAGCGTCCTGCCCCAGCATTTCTGTCTCAGCGTACAGTCTCGGCATTTTGTCATTGCGTTTCTGCCCCAGGATTTCTGTCACAGCGTTTCTGCCCCAGGATTTCTGTCACAGCGTTTCTGCCCCAGGATTTTTGGCACAGCGTTTCTGCCCCAGGATTTTTGTCACAGCGTTCCTGCTCCAGGATTTCTGTCACAGCGTTTCTGCCCCAGGAGTTCTGTCACAGCGTTTCTGCCCCGGGAGTTCTGTCACAGCGTTTCTGCCCCAGGAGTTCTGTCACAGCATTTCTGCCCCAGGATTTCTGTCACAGCGTTTCTGCCCCAGGATTTTTGGCACAGCGTTTCTGCCCCAGGATTTTTGTCACAGCGTTCCTGCTCCAGGATTTCTGTCACAGCGTTTCTGCCCCAGGAGTTCTGTCACAGCGTTTCTGCCCCGGGAGTTCTGTCACAGCGTTTCTGCCCCAGGAGTTCTGTCACAGCGTTTCTGCCCCAGGAGTTCTGTCACAGCGTTTCTGCCCCGGGAGTTCTGTCACAGCGTTTCTGCCCCGGGAGTTCTGTCACAGCGTTTCTGCCCCAGGAGTTCTGTCACAGCGTTTCTGCCCCAGGAGTTCTGTCACAGCGCTTCTGCCCCAGGAGTTCTGTCACAGTGTTTCTGCCCCAGGATTTCCGTCATAGCGTTTCTGCCCCAGGATTTCTGTCATGGCGTTTTTCTGTCATGGTGTTCTGCCCCAGCATTTCTGTCTCAGCGTTCAGTCTTGGCATTTTGTTCATAGAATTTCTTTCTTTCTGGCCCAGGATTTCTGGCATTGCATTTCTGCCTTAGCGTTCTGTCTGCGTTTCTGCCCCAGGATTTCTGTCATGGCATTTCTGCCCCAGGATTTCTGTCATTACATTTCTGCTTCAGCATTCAAGTATCAGCGTTTCTGTCATAGCGTTTCTGCCCCAGGATTTCTGTCATTTCATTTCTGCCTCAGCGTTCAGTTTCAGCATTGCTGTCATAGCGTTGCTGTCCCTGCGTTTCTGCCCCAGGATTTCTGTCATTTCATTTCTGCCTTAGCGTTCAGTTTCAGCATTGCTGTCATAGCAAAAAAGAAAGAAAAAAAAAAAAAATCTGTCCGTGCGTTTTCTGCCCCAGATTTTCTGTCATAGAGTTTCTACTTCAGCGTTGAGTCTCAGCATTTCTGTCCGTAAGCGTTTTCTGTCATTCCGTCACTGTCCTTGCGTTTCTGCCCCAGGATTTCTGTCATAACGTTTCTGCCACAGAATTCAGTCTCAGCATTTCTGTCATAGCGTTTCAGGCTCGGGGTTTCAGCCATCATCGTTTCTCAGAGGGGCGTTGTTCAGTCACGGCATACTCCAGTAGCTGTTTTCATCTTTGTCGTTTGTCATGTCTCATTGTATCTTTGTTCATGTTTGTACCTGGGTCAGTTAGCTAGGGCTCACATGTCAGGATCTGTCACGTCTACAGATCCATACGGGCTGAGGTTTAGTTTGTTAATGATTGTTGACCACAATCTTCTCGCCCGTATACCATACGTCATACGATGCACGTTCATTCACCACACCTGTACAATCACCCACCACGGTCTGTGGGTACACCAGCCCTGAGTTTTCAGTTTAATTACCTGTCTGCCAGGTTACTCGGGCTTACTTACCATTCACACGGGGGGGGGGATCTGTCAGCAGGTTCATTCACGCGCAGTGGTCTTGACATTTCTGCTCCTGTTCTCATACTTGGGTAGGCACAGAGGGGCGTTGTTGTTCTCATGTCTTGTCTGTCATTTCTCTTGTTCGTGTTCTCAGGTTGGGCTGTGTTGGCATCCATCATCCCTTTGTTGGTCCTTAATCATGGTCGTCATGATTCTGGATTTCACTCTTTGCTTTGATCTCTGGGCTAGGATGTGGCCTGGAAGACTGTGCAGGGATGTCAGTCCAGTCATTTTTTCTGTTCCCCAGCCAGTTCCAGGTAGGGGGGTTTCAGTCACTTTGGGTATGACTGTTTCAGGCCATGGGACTCATTTCCCCGGGGTGGAGTCTGGCCCTCCTTCCTCGGTTCAGGATTCAGACTCGCTTGCCAGGTCAAAGGCTGAAGCATGACCGGAATCAAATCCGGTGGGACCAGTATTCTGTGTCTGGCTTGGTTTCGCCATGTTGACAATGCTTATTGCATGGGCCTCATCCAACTACTCCATCACATCCTTCAGGTATTTAGCATTTTGAACTCCTGCCAATTGTCTTTTGACACTCACCCTTGCACTTTCCCTTACCAGTATGGGTAGGTCAGGGCTTGGGGGGGGGGGGGGGGTCACTGAGTACTTCCCTGGTGTCCTGTCAAAGTTTCGATCTTCTCGGCTATCATTTTGCAGGGGCTCCTCAGGACAGCCATTGCTCCCCTTCCTCCACGTATCCCCTCATTCACAAGCAGTTCATTCTCATGTCTGGGTCGTTTCAGGCTTCATCCAATCGTTCACGGGACGTTTAGTTGGGTTCTGGGTAGCTTCACACGTTCTATAGGGGGTTCGGTCTCATCACCAAGTCAGGAGTCGGGGGAAGTTTCTCCTGTCATAGTGGATACTTATCGAATATATTGTTGCCATCCGGGCACGCGCTTCTCCACTTGATGGATTCTCACCTTCCCTTCTTCACCTAAATTTGTGTCTTTTTGCCCTCTTTTCAGGCATACTGACCAATCAGGCCAAGGCACACCTCAGGCCTTGGTGCTTAGGAGTATCACTTTCTCACTCGAAGACTCTGACTACAAGTGTTAAGGCTAGCCAGTGGCTAGCCTGTATTTGTGGGAGGAGTCTGAGAGGGCTATTTAAGCCTCCTCCTCTGACAGGCCAGGGCTCGTCGGCGTTTCTGGGTTCCCACCCACCCGCTTCCCCCAATCTTCATACTTGCTCACAATACTTTTCTTACATTCAGGGTATGCCCTCTTTTCAGGCATACTGACCAATCAGGCCAAGGCACACCTCAGGCCTTGGTGCTTAGGAGTATCACTTTCTCACTCGAAGACTCTGACTACAAGTAAGTTTTCTCCTTCACTGATGGGCACTGATGGGGCTGCACTGACGGGCACTGTTAAAGCGGCACTGATGGGCACCGATGAGTTGGCACTGATGAAGTGACACTGATGATGTGCACTAATATGCAGCATTGATGGGGCACTGATAGGCGGCACTGATGGGCACTGATAGGTGGCACTGATATGCAGCACTAATGGGTACATATAGGTGGCTCTGATGGGCACTGATAGGCGGCACGGATGGGCACGGATAGGTGGCACTGATGTACATTAATGGATGGTACTGATGGATGCCAATCGGTGCCAAACAATAATGCCTGCCAATCAGTGATGCCCATTGTGGGCACTGGCATCCATAGTGTGCACTGTTTGGCATCCATTGTGGGCACTGTTTGGCATCCCTGGTGGCCATGTCCCTGGTGGTCCAGTGTGGGCATCCTGGGGGGGGGGGCTACGCTGATAATCAATCAGTACAGACCCCCCCTGTCAGAAGAGCGATCTGCTCTCCTCTACTCACGTCTAACAGATGCGAGTGAGGAAAAGCCGATCAACGTGTCTTCCTGTTTACATCGTGATCAGCCGTGATTGGACCCGGCTGATCACGTGGTAGAGGGTATCTGTCAGAGACTCTTTACCTAGATCAGAGTTGCGGTGTGTCAGACTGACACACCTCAACAACGATTGCCGCGATGCGCACCCCCGGGGGTGCGCATCGGCTTGATATCCTGGTGACGTCATATGACGTCCGGTCAGGATATCGCAACCACTTTGCCGACGTCATATTGCTATATGGTGGGCGGCAAGTGGTTAATATCAGTCCTTTTAAGTAAAATTGCAACTTTAAGGGCTGGTTCACACCACAAAAACGTACTCTGGATCCGTTCCGGAAGCGTTTCTGCGTGCACGTTTTTAACGTTTTTTTTATGAATTCCGGTGCATTTTTGGTGTGTTTTTGATGCGTTTCCGGATGCATTCCAGGTGCTTTTTTTCTTCTTTTTTTCTGTTTTTATTTCACTATACAAGGGTCCAGTACATTTTTGATGCATTCGAGTGGCTTTTTGACTCATTTTACTGCGTTCCAGTACAGTCCAGTGCAGGAAAAATGCAGGAGGTTCTACTTTTTTTTCTGGAACTGACTGTAGTGGTGTGAACTATGCCATTGGAAACCATATAACCTACTTTCCAGGCATTTTTGATGCAGAACAAAAACGCACTGGACTGCATGTGGTGTGAACTGGCCCTAAAAGAGAAGTATAGCTTTTAAAAAAAAAAAAAAAAATCATACTCACTTAAATGTTGCTGCCGCTAAGACAAACTGCACTATTGTGATCCATAGGAGAAGCATAGTAAAAATAGCTTTGGCTATACCTTTCCTTTAATATGACTTTTGTTTGGGCCAAGCTGGCCGAAACAACCTATTTCTATTACATAATGCTGTGCAAGCTGTAATATAATGTAACAACAGTAACAAGCAGTAAGTAGTGCTGTGTTCCGGCTGCACTACGGGCAGCTTTTTTCCTTTTCTTTTCTTTTTTCATTTCGTCCTACAGCAATGCATATATATACATTTTACAGCAAGTCGGCCTCCATAGCTAAACAAAATACAACAGCAGGAATGTAGCACCCTCTCGTTTGCTACTAGTGTGAGAGTAGGTAAGCCATATCCTGACTCATATTTAACCAGCGAGTCTGTAATTGGGTCAAGGTTCTTAGAGTTCAGGGCAGCATGACTCATAGAGCCAGCTCTCTGGTGCCTCCCCCTGGTTCTAGGGAGTTGGAGAACATTCTAGAGACTAGAGGGCAGAGGCTAGGAGGGTTGCTTTGCATTTTTAGGAGAACTTAGCCAATCCTGGGCCTTGCAGGGGACTAAGTGGGGCCCTTAAATATGAATGAGTCATGCTGGGAGGGGAGTCGGGTGGAAGATGGAGATGCAGTGCTGAGGGAGACTGGCGGTGGGCCTCGAGGGACCCCTGCCAGGGAGAGGCTCTACCTCAGGCTGGGGCTCAGGTGGCTGGCCTGGAAGGATTCTACCACAGGAGAAGTTAGAAGGAGGCTTTCCTGAGAGGCAGCGGGAGCAAGGAGGGGACAGTGTGAGTACTACACTATGGTGCAGGGACTGCCACATGTCTCTTTTGAAAACAGCGGTGTGCCTAGGTCATCTTTAAACCTTGCCCTGGGAGATTTCCAGGGAGTCAGTCGGTTAGACTGGTGAAGAGAGTTAGTCAGGTAGACTGGTGAAGAAACAGCCAGGTGAGCTGTGGAAGAGGCCACCAGGTGGGCTAGCATTTCCTGCAGTGGTAGAGCTGGAGCCACTGTCTACAGGGGAGTTGGAGGTACTCCAGGATGCCGTTCACAACACATCGTGTTACTTTCTAGAGGGACTGAGAGTTCCTAGCCTGTAAGGGGCTGTTGCTAATCTAAAAGAGAGCTTGTACAGAGGAATCAATTGGAGTTGATATAGGAAGGAAGTTGTCCCTGTTTTTTTGTCACTATCAAGTTTGGCATCCCATAATTCATATTCCCCATCCAAGTTATTATCCCCTAATAAAAAGACACAGAACAAAATTCAAGAACTGTTCACTGTGTCTAGATGAAAGCTGAAAATGAATGTGCCTGGCTGCGCAGCAGTGTGGAACCCTGTCACCTGCAACCGCTACGGGGGTAGTGCTACAGGAACAAGGAGGTCATAAGCATACATGGGCAATTTCCTTTATGGAACTAAGCAGCATCAGGCTGAATGCTTCTCTGACATTCAGGAGAAGCCTTGTATTTTTATCAATAAATGCAAGGCTTCTTCTGATTGGCAGAGGTGGAGAGGCAGCTAGCTGACGTCACGATTTCCATCTTGGCCAATCAGAGGAAGTCTTGTTATCAATGATAAAAAATACAAGGTTTCTCCTGAATGGTAGAGAAGCACTCAGCCCAACTCTTTGTTATTCTGGCAGCAGAAAGGAAGTCACCCGTACTAACTCCATCAACTGTATGTAGTAAATGACAGCACACCTAGCAGCTGCATAGTTATGTAATGGAACTAGTTCTTTTGGGTCAACTTACCCCAAACAACCTCCGTAAAGTCATCTTAAAGCTGGAATGTTATTTTAACCACTTGAGCTCCGGAAGGTTTTAACCTCTTCATGACCAGGCCATTATTTGCTATTTAGCACTGCTCTATTTTAACTGACGATTGCGTGATCATGAAACACTGTACCCAAATGAAATTTATATCACTTTTTTCCACACAAATAGAGTTTTCTTTTGTTGGGATTTGATCACCAGTGGGTTTTTTATTTTTTATTATGTAAACAAAAAAAAGATTGAAAGTTTTGAAAAAAAAAACATATATTTCTTCATAAATTTAGGCCAAAATGTTTTCTGCTAAATGTCTGGTTAAAAAAAAAAAAATATCCCAATAAGTGCATATTGAGTTTGTGTGAAAGTTATAGTGTCTACAAACAATGGTATATATACTGGTATTTATTTTTTATACTAGTAATGGCGGTGATCAGCGACTTATAGTGGGACTGTGATAGTGCGGTGAGCAATCTGACATTAACTGACACTGGGTGGGAACTGAGTATAGGAAAGGTTCCTCTCCACTCGCATGCAAACACACAATGCACTCACCAGACTTAATTGACCCCTATTACAGGGAGTCAAATTACACATATGGGAAAATCCAAGATGTCATACATGAGGTCACAGGAATGAATCCAAACCACTGCTGTCATCTATTTTATATATATATATTTATGGTCGGAGCCCTATGTCCGATATGGACATAGATAACATTTGTAGTTAACATAAAACTTACCATCGGAAATAGACCTGGAAGTGTGGACTTACCATATGAAATGGACCTGAAAGTGTGCCTTGGTCTAATGGCCGGTATGCCAAAATAAGGGGGCATACCCTGGTTTTAAGAAATGATTATTCTGTAGAGAGAAATGAAATGAAATGAATGAATGAAATGAATGCCTTGAAATGGGGATGGGAGGGTGGGTATCGCGCACAGGAAACCGACAAGCACCACAGGTGAGCGGGCTGCTTAAATACCCCCCGGGCTCCTCCCATAAATTCAGGCCACCATACTGGCCTTCCTACTTATGGTCGGAGCCCTATGTCCGATATGGACATAGATAACATTTGTAGTTAACATAAAACTTACCATCGGAAATAGACCTGGAAGTGTGGACTTACCATATGAAATGGACCTGAAAGTGTGCCTTGGTCTAATGGCCGGTATGCCAAAATAAGGGGGCAAAAACATTCAGGTAGGGGTATAATATTTTTGGTTTTCAGGTATTCATTGAGCCAGTTTGGAGAATGCCTGTGCCATCTCTACTTGAGGATTGGGTATATACCGGGCGAAGCAGGCTGATTTCCACCTGCCTAGTCTTTTGATGACGTGGTCTGGAACCCCATGGCGGGATGCTGCGGAGGCTGCTCCGATGCGAAAGGAGTGTCCGGAGTACTGACTGGGGTTAAGGTGAAGATTGCGGAGAAGTATCCTTATGTGTTTTACAAACTGACATGCGTTTAAGGGTTTAACTGGGAATGGTAGAAGAGGACTGGTGTCCGGTTGTTCAGGCAGGAGTGAGAGGAGACGGTTAAGTACGGTGACTGGACACCAGCTGTTATTGGTTCTGTAGAGGTGAATGTCCACTCCAGAGCCTGTTTGCTGGGTTTTAGAAACCTCGAGGTGAAGGATGAAATGGTCTTGGTGGCGAAGCAAGTGCCGTCTGCATAATACTTGGTCTGTGGGGTTGTTATAGGTGAATTCGCCAGGTCGCAAGAACCCATAGTAAGCCAACTATATGGCTGCTTGTAGTACCGTGCTGGGCAGCAGACCGAATGGCGAAGTAGCCAGAATAGTCGACATATCCCTGAAGATGGGCCCCGTAATGGGTAAGCGCTTAGTGCTGATCTCTGGTTGTTGTTTCCTGGATGCCCCTTAGGATGGCTCGTATAGCGTGTGATGAGAACAGTAAAGATTTTGTGGGGTCTTCCGGGGTCACGAAATGTTGTATGCCGGCTAGGTATAGCCGAATGGTATTTTACGATAAGGCCAGCTGAGTGTGGCAGTATGAAATGAAGGCCAGTACCTGTTTGACATCTATTGGTCCTTTACGGCAGGATGTGAGAAATTGTGTTATGAGAGAGTGAGTGATTGATGAGCTGCGTTGCTCCTTGTAAATGTTGAACTAGTCCAGGGTCAGTTGTGACCAGGCAGGGATAGGGGCCGACACTGGATTGGCTCCGGGAATCTGTCTGAAAAGGAGGTGTAGTTAAAATGTGACAGTACGTCAGCAGCTAAATTGTATCTGCCTGGAATAATGCACAGTGTATGTTAAACTGATGCTGTAAGGACAGTTGTACCAATCTGCGCAGGAAGGACATGACTGCTAGGGACTTGGACCTGCCTTTGTCGATGATGTCTGCCGTGGCCTGATTGTCGGTGGTGAAGATTACTGTTTGCCCTGTCCAATGGTGACCCCAGAGTTGTGCCGCTGCCACTATGGGATAGAGTTCGAAGAGGGAAGATGTTTTGAATAAAGCCGGGTATCAACAGTCTGTTGAGGCCAGGGTCCTGAAAACCAAATGATGGCCAAAAATTGCCGCGAAACCTGTGGTGGCTGGAGCATCTGTCACCACCTGGGGTGACAGGGCTGAAACCATGGGTATAATTAGGGATATACCATTCCAGGACGGGAATTCGTCCCACATAGATAGGTCCGCTATTGCTGCGGAGTCTAGATTTAAGATCTGATCGGGGTCTTGTGTTTCTGGCAGGAATCTCAGCAGGCGTGGCACGAAGGTGCGGCCTTGTGGAATAATTCGCATGGCGAAATTCAGCATTCCCAGGAGAGATTGCAACTGCTTCTTGGTACACCCCTTGGTGTGGGTGAATTTGTGAAGGACCGCCTTAATGCGGGTTAGTTTGTCGAGGGGGAGACTGGCTTGCATAGCGCAGGTGTCTAAGCTGACCCCGAGAAAGGTGATGTTATGTGTTGGGCCTTCTACTTTGTGCTCGGCGATGGGAACATTGAGTTTTCCGAATATCGCTCTGAGTTTGTCGAGGTCTCCTGGGGGCTTGCTGGGAGGTTCTATTAGTAGGAAGTCGTCCAGGTAATGGATGACTTCTTGTCACTGAGCCTTGTGTAACAGTATCCAAGCAAGAGACTGAGTGAATGTGTCGAAGAGCCAAGGGCTACTCTTTGAACCGAACGTCAGTTTTGTGGCCTAAATAATATGCCTCCTTCCACTTGATGCCATGCCAGCACCAAAGGGATGGGTGGATAGGCAGGAGCTTAAAGGCATCCGAGATGTCGGCTTTGGAAAGCACCTGTAGCTGCTTTGATGACTGCTTGCATCGCCATGTCTACGGAGGAATATTTTATGGAGAATTCTTCGGAGGGAATCAGGGAATTGAGACTGGGGATGTGGGAAGAATGAGGCGCAGACAGGTCGTACACCAAACGTAATTTATTTGTGAATTTGCCCTTGACAAGCCCCAACAGGGCTGACTCTCCAAGTGCTGAAAGGGGCTGAGTGAAAGGGCCTATAACGTACTCTCGGTCTAGTTCTGTTTGTAAGAGCCGATCTATGGTTTGTTCGTCGATGGCTGCTGAACGAAGATTCCCACATTCGTACGTACTGTGGGGTAGTGAAATGAGGCCGGTGTGAAAGCCTACTGTGAAGCCCTGAATAAGGTAGGTGGCCAGAGAGGGGGTGGGATGTGAGGTGAGGTAGAGTCTTAGCCATAAGACGTTGCTTCGGTTTAGTCATGCCCTCTTCTGTTGTTTGACTTCGCACAAGTTCCTTGGGTGCGCTCTTTAGCATAAGGTGCAGATGTGGAGTAGGCGGCACTGACTGACGTTGCAGGACCCCTAATTTGTAATTATTGCAGATGGCTGCCCCTCCCACGGTTCGGACTGGGCGTCCGAATTTGTCCACCTGAGGCGTTTGTTCAGGGGCCGACTGACCCTGAAGTGCACCGGAGGTAGAGGGAAATTCGAAAGGACGTTTGAAAGTCGCATTGGCGCACCAGGTGGC